>OX453275.1:14942194-15057194 GCA_949710005.1 Ricordea florida
TGATCCTCTTTCCCCACTGTTGTTTATTTTAAGTTTAGAAATCCTTACGTCCAGTATAAGACAAAACAAACATATTCAAGGTATGAAAATTGGAAAAAAAGAAGTAAAACTCTCTTTGTTCGCGGATGACATGTCATGTTTTTTGAAAGACAATCCTTCTTATGAACATCGTCTTAGCTGTTTGGAAGAGGTTACAGCTGTTTCGGGCCTTAAAGTGAAAAAAGAGAAGACAGAGTTTTTTAGTCTGGGACTGAAAAAACGAGAATACTTCCCATGCAATTTCATGACATCGGTAAAAATCCTAGGTGTTCATTGGAGTAACAACTGTTCATTAAAGAAAAAGAACTTTGAGGGAATCCTCAAATCGGTCAAAAAAACACTGAATATGTGGAAATGGAGTGGGTTAACACTTCTAGGGAGAATTCAGATTGTCAAATCTTTTGCTATCCTAAAGTTCATGTCAAAAGCGTCGCTTATTAACGTTTCAAAAGATCTTATTCAAGCAGTAAACAAAGAACTGTATAATTTTATTTGGAATGGCAAGGACAAGGTCAGACGTCTGGCTCTGATTAATGATATTGAACATGGTGGTCTGAAGATGCTGGATATAGAGTGTATGATTAACGCTCAAAGAATCATGTGCTTAAAGAAATACCTTGAAGACTCAATTACCTCTTGGAAGTTCTTTCTTGATTATTATTTGGGCAAAGTGGGCGGCAAATTTATTTTGAAGTGTCAGTTTGACACCAGTAAATTACCCATTTATCTACCTTTGTTCTATAAAGACTGTCTTGATGCATGGGCTACTCTCTCAAAGACAGAGGTCGTTAAGAACTAAGATATAATGAATCAAGTAATCTGGAACAATAAGAACTTATTAAGTCAAGGTAAATCCATATATCAACCCTTTTTTCGCAAATGTGGAATAATTAAGATCGGAAATCTGATTTCAAAAGGTGGTTTTTTTCTTAAAAGTGAAAAGGTTTTAAAGGCTAACTTGTCACCAAGTCATTTGTTTATCTTGATGGGGATAGTAAATGCAATTCCCAGTGGGTGGCGTTCCATTATAAAAAAACAACTCGTCTACTAAACTAATTGATTTTAATGAAAACTCATTTTATTTGCCAGTAAAAGGTGAGACGTTAGACGTTCTAAGCTGTTCTTCAAAAATTGTGTATAAGGAATTTCTTTCTTTTAAGGCAGTCCCGCCTACTGCTCGAGCCAAATGGGAGAAACAGTACCCAACCCTGTCAGAAGATAAATGGAAACAAGTTTACTCTTTAGCTTTTAATGTTACTTTAGACACGAAATTAAGAGCTTCCAATATAAATTTTTAAATCGTATTGTTTATACAAATGAAAAACTGTTTGCGTTTAAAATCACAGATTCCCCTCTTTGTACGTTTTGTAAGAAAGAGGTAGAATTCACCGAGCATTTGTTCTTCTCGTGTAAAGTTATTGATGTCTTTTGGAAAGAAGTACTATCTTGGATGTCTGTTCATGGCATTGAAATAAATGAGATAACATTGTTAGATGTCTTGTTCGGAAATTTCGATCGAAGGGAGGATGGTATGGTGTTAAATCACATAATTTTGTTAGCAAAATTATTTATTTACAGGTGTAAATTGGACAATTAATCCATCATTAGCGGTATTTAAGGCTAAACTTAAAGCAATATACAAATTAGAAACCTTTATTGCAAGAAAAAACGATGCTCTTTTGAAGCACTTTAGTAAATGGAGTTCTTTTATCTCTGCTTTTATATAGTACTTCTTTCCAAAATGTTGTAGACTCTGAACTACAGCTCTCTAGTTAAGCCTGCCACTTTTTCTCTCCTTTATATTTCAATGACAGTCTTCCTAACTTTGTTGATTTTAAATATTTTATTGTTTTTCTCTTTTGTAAGTACAATTAGTAAGCAATGTTTAACTCCTGTAGTGCCCTGTAGTGTAAGTAAGATGTATGTTTTTAGCTGATAGTCTTGTATGTATTTGTAGGTAAGTAGCATTTGGCGAAATGTAAAGTATATTCGCAGTGCTTTAGTTGCTAAAAGTAATCACTAAATGAAAGTAGTATACGTGGCTCATATGAGCCGTAACCAATCAGGAGCCGAGAAAGACAATAGGCTATTGTTTGGAGAACAATGGATGCTATTGTTTTCCAAATCCAAGATGGCCGCCACAAATTTCAGCCAATCAGGAGCCGAATTAAGGATTCAAGATGGCGGCGCTTATAGGGCCGGTAACAAATCAGGAGCCAGGATTTGTACCATGTGACCAACAAGAACAATGGTTTCTATTGTTTTCAATCGAGAATGGCTACCACAAATGTCAACAAATCAGGAGTCGAATTAAGGATTCAAAATGGCGGCGCTTATGCAAATAAAAATCAGCCATGTTGGAAAACAGCCCACCAGCCTCGACAGAGGACCTGGGATCGGTCTCACAGATTTCCATGGCAACCCAATCAATAAAAGGCGGTAAAATACAGTATTTTTACTTAAATACTTACATTATTTTTTCTTGGATTTCCATGGCAACTCAATCAATAATACTTACAGTGTCCTGTGCCCCCCAAAATGCGTAGAAGTCCTTCCTGCAAGCGGTCATGGTAAAGACTGAGAGACTTGGGTCCAAGCCTGGACTAGGTACGGTGTGGCAAAGCATCATGGGACGATGACATCATCAAGATCCAATCCGAATGAGGAAAAATCAGCATGAATTAAAGTACTCACAGTGGGGCTTCCCCGGTCCCCCTCTCTTAAGGAGAGCATTAAACCCTGGAATCTCACCTTTGTGGGGCACTCCCCGAGGGTTGGTTACCTCGGCTCGTGTTGGAAAAATCCCTGACAGCGGTGAAACTCCAGGATGGGTATCATCGAGGTGCCACCTCGACTCTTTATAGCTGGGAACTACTTTTTTATGCTATTTTACAAAACACAACAGTGCCAAGAGCGTAGCTGAAAAATTTGAGAAAACCATGTACACTATTTACAAGTTGCCAGACTCGTTGCTGAACTTCGAGGAAATTAAAAAAACTACTTTATAAAACTGTTTACAATTCTAACAGGGCTGCCACGTTAGCCATGTCCTGATCATTTAGGCCCTGATAAATCCCGGTCATCATTTAAAGGAATCTTAAACAAAGTACATTTTGAGCCACCGTTGAAGAATTAACATAATCAGTCAGAGGTGAAAGATGGAATAAATTAAATCCGAAAGACACATGTGTGGAAGCTAAAATCATGTTAGACCGTGTCTCAACCCTTAAGAATAACATTTCAAACAAACTCTTCGTGCTCAAAGTGAAGATCTAACAAACACTGCAAACTATTCGCTTCAAATAAAACAGCCGCTCGAATTATAAGCACTTTTCGACGAAAGCAAAATCAATTTTCCATCAATAATAATTCTTCCTTTCAAAGCGTCATTTAAATAAGAAGACATGCTTAGAAACAAAAATCATGTTAGACTGTATCTTAACCCTTGAGAATAACATCAAAGGCATTTCAAACAAACTTTTCACCCTCAAAGTGAAGATCTGATCAAAGAAATTTCAAACAAACTTTTCGCTTTTGAAATAAAGATCAAATTTCTAAACACTGCAAAGCTTATCACTCTAATACATTGACAGTGCAAATTACAAGCAGTTTTCGACGGGAATAAAACCAATTACATTAATCATAGCCCTTAGTTCTTGGAGAAAAGAGAATTACGTGTTCCTTTCTTATTTCTTCATCCAACATGAGAAGAAAGAGTTAAGAAGAAAAAATACAATTGAAATACTTCAAGTGGAAATGAATTGCTAATGCCAGTTTGCAATAAAATCTAAACCCTTGATCTCGACTGTTCCCTTGTATGTGGTGGTGGTGGTTGATCATGGTGGTAGTGTATGTGATGGTGGTGGTGGTGGTGGTGTATGTGGTGGTGGTGTATGTGGTGGTGGTGAAGTATGTGGTGGTGTTGGTGGTTAGTATTAGGTAGTAAACTTCTTGGAAATACCATTAAGTAGTATGTTACCGTAAAAATAGGCCGATTTTAATATTTATTTTTACAATAATTTTATAGGCCGATTTTAATATTTATTTTTGTAAGCCGATTTTAATATTTTATTATTTTTTTTTCATAAAAATGAATTATGGTTTAAAGATTTACAATAATTTTAGGAAATATGGAACAATTAAAAGATTCTGAATTAAAAAAAATTGTAAAAGAATTGAGAATACCTGGTTGGTCTAGTTTACGTAAAGCGGAAAAAATTCAAGCATTGCGAGAGAGGGGAATTAATACAAATGAAGATTTGGAAAATTACCGACAAAGACCACAAACTCCAGAGGGGCCAAATCCAAGACCGCGTATACCAAGAACACAAACTACAGAGGAGCCGCCCCCCATAAAAAATATGACTAATCAAAAGAAAAGTCTTATACCTAGACCAATTCCTAAACCTAGACCTAGAATTGGGAAAAATATTCCTACTACTCGAACACAACAACCATATTATCCACAATATTATCAGCCACAACAACCATATTATCCACAATATTATCAGCCACAACAACCATATTATCCACAATATTATCAGCCACAACAACCATATTATCCACAATATTATCAGCCACAACAACCATATTATCCATATTTTCATCCTCAACCTTATCAATATCCATTTTATCAAACGCAACAACAAGAACAAATATTACAACAACAAGAACAAATATTACAACAACAAGAACAAATATTAAAACAACAAGAACAAATATTACAAAATAAAGCATCTATTAAAGAAGGTGTTAGAGATTATGAGAAGGAGGGTGCTAGACCTAAAGAATTAAAACCACAGAATACTTCAAAAAAACCTGAAAGAGAGGAAGATTTAATTATAGGTAGGGGTTATGAGAAGGAAGGTGATAAAACTAAACGAAACAGAACAACAACCCTTAGAATATTTCCAATAATACCTCCTGAAAATGAAGAAATACTTCAAAATATAACCGAAAGAAATGAAAACATTTTTCAAATTAGGAGAGATCTAGATAATGACTTATCAGAAACAATTTATAATGAATTGGAACCAAAAATAGAAATGCGATCAAGAATTGTTATTAGTTTTAGCTCTTTGATTCATAGAGGTAATGGGGAAGTAATTAATTATCATCATACATTTAGGAATGAGGGGTCTTTTTCCATGCTTTCGGAAATAAAAGATTATATTGAGAGGTGTGAGGGACAAAGATTGAGTTTGGAGGGTATTGCTTGGAGCAGGGCATACTTACCACCATCTAAAAGCATTGATAAAAAAGGTGCTCATGAAGGGAGAGTTGAATTTACAGAAATAAAAGTAAAAGTTATTCACAGTAGCGAGCCTCTAATTGGGTGTGGAAAATTACCAGAACGCCTTAGTAATAAAAAATGCCTTTACGCTGTCGATGGTAAGGATGATAATATGTGCTTTTGGCGGTGCATGGCTATTAAATTGAACATTATTGGTGGTAAAGAAAGACCTGAGAAAGACATAGAAAAATTAGCTCTGAAATTGGCCCGAGATTTTTATAATAACCAAAAATTGAAAGTTTCAGAAGTTAGACCGACAAAACTTGTTGATTTTGAAAAAATCGCAAAAATGTTTTCCATTAACATTCGTGTTTACGAACAAAAAGAAATATTAAAAGACGAAATTTGGAAACTAATTTTTGGTAAAGGGCAGTTCAAAGATAATTTACCTTGTTTAGATATTGGACTTCATGAGGGACACTGTTTTTTCATAAAGGATATAGATATGCTATCCAAAAAATGGGAATGTTTAGGATGCAAACAAATATTTAACCGTCATGACTATCTTGGTGAACACGTAAAAAATAACAGCTGTAAAGGAGGAAAAACAGAAGTAATACTTTCAGGTAAAAAGATAAATCACATTCCCGGAAGTTCTGAAAAAGTTTTTTATGGTGGTAATACCCAATTTAGCTATAAAGCTTGTAGATGGATAGATGAACAATCTAAGATTATAGGAAAACATATTCATCACGCTTTATGTGGTCATGGTGGTGAAAGGTGTGTTAAAGATGGAAGTGGAAATGAGATTTTTTTGGTGGATGGGTACGAACCTGAGACCAATACTGTTTTTGAGTTTTATGGGTGTAAATGGCACGGTTGTCCATGTTCAAACGAAGATAAAACTAACTATAATGAAACAAAACAAAGAGAAAAGATTATTAAAGATTTGGGGTATAGTGTTGTATCAGCTTGGGAGTGTGAAAAACCTAAATTGAGTGATACATGGTTTGAGAAGAAATTTATCCCGTACCCAGATTTTATTGATTATGATTTTGAGGCAATATTACAAAAAGAATTTCAACGGATTACTGATGATTTATCTTTTAACCAAACACATATACCGGTTAGCGTTGCAATACATGATACCCGTGAAAAAGAACCAACATTTATTATAAATTCAAATCCTGATGATCTTGTTAAAGAATTTGTTGAAAATTTGGAAAAGAGAAGAAAAAAGATTGTTGAAAAGGTTAAAAAAGAATATACATTACCTGACCAAGATTCTATACCAAAGAAAGTTTTAGAGGAGTATGAAAAATGGTGTAATCAAGTTCCTGTTTTAGGGTTTAATAGTGGAAAGTATGATATTAATATGATTAAAAGATATTTTGTAAAAAAAATGACTGATAAAACTAAGGATATTTTTGTTGCAAGGAATGCGAATAAATATATGTTTTTGTCAACCCCAAAATTTAAATTCTTGGATGTAATGTATTACCTTGCACCTGGGCTTTCTTTTGATAAGTGGTGTAAAGCAAACAATTGCGAAGCCAAAAAACTTGTATTTCCCTATGAGTGGATGGATAGTTATGATAAGCTTTATCACGTTGGGCCAGTAAAACATGAAGACTTTTACTCAAGTTTGAAACAGAAAAATATTTCCTTAGAAGAATATGAAGATTTTAAGCGTGAATTCAAAAAGAGGGGTTGTGTTACAATGATGGATTGGTTGAGGGAGTATAACCTAAACGACGTTATACCTTTTAGAGAAGCTTTAGAAAAAACAAGGGCTATGTATTATCCTGATAAAATCGATATATTAAAAGATGCAGTATCCATCCCCGGTGTCTCAATGGTGTATGTTCTAAATAAATACCAAAAAGTGAAAAAGAAAGGTGATCCTGAATTATTTGCTCCTGGAAAATATTGTGTTCATAAATGCAATAAAATTTGTAATAAAGTGTTTTGTAAAAAATGTCACCAGATATTGAAAGATTGCAAGACATGCGACAAAAACAAAATTTATAAACTTTTGAAAACTGGTATGGTTGGGGGACCTAGTATCATATTTATGCGTTATGCAGAGTTGGGAAAAACAAAGATTCGTTCTAATAAATATAAATTTCCTAAAAATTGTGTAAGAATTGTTGGTTATGATGCAAATGGGCTATATCTTTTTGCAGCGGGGCAAAAAATGCCATGTGGAAAAGGAGAATGTATTGAGGTTGAAAACCCAACAGAGCCTGAATTTATTAAGAAGATTTGTAAAGATATTCTTGATGGTAAACTTTTTGGATTTTGCCAAGTTGATATAAATGTTCCAGAAAACCTAAAAGAAAAGTTTGAAGAGTTCTCACCGCTATTTGTGGTGGATAATGTTCCCGAATATTTGGTCCCTGAACACATGAAAGAATATCAAAAAGCTACAGGAAGAAAACACCTAAAAGATAATAAAAAATTACTAGGGGTTACAAATGCAAAAGAGATACTTTTATATACAGAATTGATCGAATGGTATCTTAATCACGGTTTGGAGATTACAGCTATTCACAATATTTTGAAGTATGAACCAGGAACACCATTTGAATGGTTTCCCGAAGAGGTGTCTAACGCTAGAAGAGATGGAGATATTGAGGATATGATAAAATTGTTAAGTATAGCTTTTAATAAAAAAGAGAAAGATAAGGTAGAAAATGTTATTAATGAATTAAAACAATTCCCTGATGTCGTGCCATTTATTGAAGAGCATATCCCGAATGGGGCCGGCCACGCCGATAAAGACATTAAAGTATTGATTGAAAAACTAAGGCCAAAGTATAAAGGTTGTAAAGCATTAGCTGATACTTACAAACTGAAAGGAAATTCATTCTATGGGAAAATGATAGAAGATAAAGAAAAACACAAAAACACAAAGTATACTCAGGATGAGCGTGAGGTTGAAAAAGACTTAAGATCCCCATTTTTTGAAGATCTTAATGAAATAAATGAGACATATGAAATAATAAAAAGAAAGAAAAACATAACAATAGACAGGCCTTATCAATGTGGTATAGCGGTATATCAGCTAGCCAAACTTCGAATGTTGGAATTTTATTACGATTTTCTTGATAAATATGTGGATAGAAAGGATTTTGAGTTGATACAAATGGATACAGATTCTATGTACATGGCAATTTCGGATGAAAAATTGGATAATATTATAAAAACAGAAATGCAAAAAGAATACTTCAATGGAGGAAAAGAAAAATTCCTATCAACATCGAAATATCACGAAAAGACCCCGGGGCTGTTCAAGTTGGAGTTTGATGGTGTTAGAATGATTGCAATTTCATCAAAATGTTATTACGCAGAGGATGAGAATGGAAAAGTAAAGTATAGTTGTAAAGGAACCATTCATAATCAAAACGAAATGACCTGGGATAGGTACATGTCAGCTTTGAATGGATCGATTGATATGGCAAAAAATACAGGATTTAGAGTCAATGGCAACCAAATTGTGACATATACACAAATTAAAAAGGGATTGAACGCATATTATGATAAAAGAATAGTTGATGATGATGGCATTCACACATACCCCGTTTCTTAAACCGGTCGAAGACCTCCCCGCCACGCGGAAATTGGCTTTGCCGGCCCGAAGGAAATTATTTCAAAACAGAATTAGGCGGTAAATCAGTATCAAAAGGTACAACTTGAAGCTCCTCCCTTACAAAACCACGTCTTGGACCATCAAATAAATAATATAAAACTGGTTGATTAGGAGAAACCCTACTTCCCGAAATATCATAAACTTTGATACTCCAAATAGGATCAGTAGCTCTTCTTCGTTCTCCACCTTCAAGCTCTCCAGGAGCAAGTAAGTATCTAACCTTAACCTCAATTGGTAGTCTCACTTCATCAAGACCAACAACTCTCTTATATTTTTTAGGTTCAATATCAACTTTTTTCTGTTTTATAGCCTCATCAGGCTCTTTACCGGTTATTCTTGTTGGTGTATTATTCAAAGTTTTTATAATATCTGGTAATCGTTTCACCCATACTCTTGATCTTTCCTCACTAATCATTTCTTGTGCATATTGATGACTAAATAATCTTTCACCCAATATTCTATTTGCTCTTTCTACAAATGCTTGAGCTCTATGATTTCCAGCTTCACTTATTTGGATTTTTACATTATGGTAATTCATAAGTTTTGTAACCTCACCCATAAATTCTCTTCCAGGATCAACAATTAATGTTTTAGGATATTTTAACTTCCTGGAATATATATTTTCAAAAGCATTTGAAATTTCTCGACTTTCTTTTGAGGTTAACGGTTCAGCGTCTTTATATCTCGAGGCCACATCAACCACAACTAATGCATATTTATATGTTTTTCTTCCAACTCTATCATGCGGTAAAAATAGTAAATCCGCTTGTTGAATTTGATTAGGTTTATCCACAGTCCAGTGCGGCCTAGGTATATACTTTGGAGCTGGTAGATATATTTGCCATATTGCCTGTTTTTCAAGCCATTTTTTAGCCGCATCTTCACTAACTTTCACTTCGTGGGAGGGCTTTGCCCGATTAGCTTTTTCAGCTAATTTATTAATCGCAGAATATCCCTTCCAATATCCATCAGTTGAATAATATATTTTCGATAAAGTAGAAATCATTTAAAGATTACCCCGCACTTCCTTAAAATAAATATGACAAACGTATCCGAAAAAATTAACCCAAACAGGATTCCGAGAGAGCCACTCGGTCTGAAATCGGAATCAACATTGCATAGAATTACTTTAAACCCATCATCAGCTAATCCAGGAGAAACACTCTATTTAAATATTCCTAAACTTTCTGAAAATTTAGTGATTGTACCAGGAAGCGTATATCTAGTATTTAACTTGACTGTTGAAGGGCATGAAGATAACACCCTAGTGAATAATGTGGGTAGTAACCTTGTATCCAGACTCAAGGTTCTTTTTGGAGGTGAGACCTTACAAGATACTCAAAGATACGATCTATTTCAAACATACCATGACTTATTCTTAACAGATGAAGAGCGGGAGGATAGATTAAAACAAGGTATTTCTTCTGAAAACATGAGGAAGCTAAGGACAAATGCTGGGGATAAGGTAGACACAGACGCAAAAGAAGTAGCTCTTGCCGTCGTACACAATACAAAGTATCATATCTCACTAAACCATCCTATCCTCAACGATCATGGGGCTTTCTATCCAAAGGCATTAGAGCATCAACTAATATTTGAGATTACACTAGCTCCAATTAACGATATTGTTGTTTATTCTGACAAGACAAAGACCCCAACTTACAAAATAACAAACCTCGAGCTGGAATATTCTTGTATATCAAGCGAATACTTAGCTCGTGAGGCACAAGCAGCTTATCAGGTTGGAAAGGGATTTTTTTACGAGAATGTAACTCTACACAAAACTTTCATAATATCAAGACCCACAGACAGCGTTATAAACCAGCATATTAATCTACCTAGAAGGTCAATTACGGGGATATTATGTTTGTTTACACTACCATATGGTGAAGGAGCACGTAACTCTGAATTTTTTTTCAATCCAGGTATAACATCAATCAATATCGATGTTAATGGCGTACCAAACCGTTTCTACTCTAAGGGAATGGTACCTTCAGACCTATGGGAGTCGGCAAAGAAACGTTTCAGCGGCTCCTCCCGATGGTCGGTAAAGGAAAAGGATTTTTATGGTAAAAAGTTTTCTCTGTGGCTAGATTTGAGAACTCACCCAGATAATGATATTCATGGAGGGGGTCTAGCCTTAAATAACGCACAAGATGGTGTAAAAATTGAAATGAAGAGAAAAGTTAGTGGGTCTGGTATTATGACTTGTTACATGTTTGTGGTGGCCGATGCATTAATGGAAATCATGAATTCAAAATTAAGATCTATAATGTACTGAATGAGGTTTAAGATCAATCATGTATTAGTTAAAAGAAAAGATGGAAGAATTAAGAAATAAAATTCCTTTTCATTGCATTATAACAGGCCCGACAAATTGTGGAAAGACAAAGTACATAATTGATCAACTCCGAGGCCCATTCCGAAAAGTTTTTGAATACATTCTTTTACTATGCCCAACTTATGCTAAAAATAAAACTTATGCTAATTTTGCTAGAGGAGATAAACGTTTCTATGTATTATCACCCGATTCTAGTAGCGTTGATGAGATTAATGAATTATTAACTGATTGTCAAACTTTGTTCTCTGGAACAAAGACCTTAATAATTTTAGATGATTGCGCCGTTTCTAATGATTTGAAAAAACGATCAAACAAGTTTATTGATTTAGCATTCTCTGGAAGACATCATGGACTATCAATGTGGGTTCTAACTCAGCAGCTAACATCGATAGCAAAACCATTCCGTGAAAATGTGGCTTGCGTTGTTACTTTCCATAACCCATCGCAAAAAGGTATGAAGATGTTTTTCGAAGATTATGGAGGTGATTTAGACCCTGAAACTAGTAAAAAATTTGTAGAACTACTAAAAAAAGAAAAATATTCTAGACTCTGTTTGTGTTTACGTTATCCATTTCAATGTTATTTAGAGATTCCTGAAGTTATAAATTTCCGACTCGCGGGGCCCTAACGGGCTTAAAGACCTGACTGTAGGTAAGAAAATTGTAAAATGGCAGAAGTTGAAGATTATATTCGCCTGGAAGAAGAAAAGACTGACCGACCGCAGGGAGGAATGGGGAAAGATAATTATAATAGTGAAGTTGAAATAAAACAAGAATCACTAGCCATCCTCGCAGCTCTTGGAACTACAAAGGAATATTTGGGAGTTGATATGAGTCTGGGTGATATAAAAAAATTATCGGTAAAAGACATTGAAAAATATTATAATAGATATCAGGCAGTATTGGGTAAGAAAATTAACGGCGGATTAGTAGATTCGTCACTTCAATTAGTTTCTAAAGTTATTTCTTACATGGTTCCTGTGGATGATATAGAAGCTTTATGTGTTGACTTGAAAAATGATGATTTGGTTAATCGTGAACTTACAAACATTGCGGGTCTATTAGCATTGAAAGCAGGAAGGTTGACGGCGCTTGCTAGCGGGTTATTCCAGGTTGCTAAACACATCAAATTCAACAAAATTCAACAAGTTACAAGTACAATTACAGATGATTCTAACAAAACTGAACAGGATACTAAGCAAGATGCTGTTTACTAAGCATACCATTCCTAAGCGGTCTAAAGATTTCTTAATGATATGTAAAATAATGTCTGACCAAACTGAACGAATTGAAGGAGGAACAGAAGTTGATCGGGGCGAAGCCCCTCCCCGCTATGCGGAGCAAATTACTAGAGATCCCTCTAAAGAGGAACAAAAAACAACAAGTAATGTTTCTAAAAAGAAAGACCCTAAAAAGGTTGCTGCTGGTAAGAAACTGGCGGAATATAATAAAAAAGCTAAAGAAGCATTAGCTAGGGAACAAGCGGTGCAAAATGAAAATACAGAAAGTGAGTATAATCAAGAAAAGACAAATAATGAATCTAAAGCTTGGCTTCCGGAGCTATCTTTTACAACTGTATTATCTATTGTAGGAATAGGGTTTACAGCATTTGATATTTTTATGAGATATTATAATAAATCCCCGAAGGAACCTGAAAATATTACAATAAAAACCCCTCAACCAGCACCACAACCTCCTAAAATCGGAATGATGTAATTAGAAAATTATTTTTTACTACAAACCATTAAAAGGATCTAAAGATTTCTTGCTGATGTAGTAAAAAAATTATGAACACTGAAAACAAACTTGTGAAAACTGTAACTGATTCGGCGGTACTTATTGGATTAGCAGCTTTAGTTGGATATGCAGCTAAAAAAGCCATGAGAGAATCATTTATGAACGATCCCTCCTCAAACATTACAAACTATGCCAAATGGGTGGTTGTATTATCCGGAAGTATGTATCTTAAAACATATTTAGAGGAACAAAAGATTTTACCGACCTAAAGGGGAGGAACCTCAAATAAAATTATGGCAACATTAGCAATGATGGCGATAGGGGCAGTATTGAATGCAACAGCATTTACCGGTGGAAATATTCTTGCAAAATATTTATCTGGGCGCAATGTGGATACAGAAAAAATACGACACGATAAAGCAATGGAAAAATATCAAAGAGATTACGCAGAATATCAGGAAAAAAGACAAAAAATGCTTGATTGGGAAATTAAGAAAAAGGATGAAAAATATCAGGCATCAAAAAATCTTTCAAAAACGGATGAAGCTTTGAAATTATATAGTCAAATGAATGAACCAAAATTCTCTGATTATTATAGACCAAGTGAAAATCAAAAGATGGGTGAGATGGTATATGTAGGCGGGGGTATGTTGGCTTTGGGTTATATGGCTAGTAAATTCTTTTAGTTAATTGCTTTCCAAGCCTAAAGGGTCTAAAGATTTCTTACTGATGAGTAAAAAATCATGGAAGAAGAAGAACCATTAATACCAAAATTTGAAACAACTGATCTAGACGATGATGATAAAGAAACAATTCAAATGGAACCAATATCATCAACCACTAGGGTAATTAACCCTGATGATTCGGTGGCAGAAACATCGTTTGGTGGTGTGAGAGTTGATGATAAAGAACCTCCGCCTATTAATGAAAGTAAAGAAGACAATAGGCCGCGAGCTTTACAAAAGATAAAAGAAAAATTCTACAATTTCGACCCACTAAATTCACCATTCAGTGCAAGAATCGATGATGTGGGAAGGGTGTGGGTTAGATTGACTGATCGAGTTGATAATAGGGAGCATTTACTAATTGACTCTAATGGGGATTTAGTAAAAAATTATGAACTACTTCCTGTTAAAATTAAGAGAGCACTTGGTATTGATTCTCAATCACTTATTATAAATAATGATGATCTTTCATCACAATTGAATGAAAAAAATAAAAAAATTAGGGATTTAAATAATGAAATGACCGAGTTAAAATCACTTTTAGAAAAAGGTAAAAATGATATGGAAATAGAAGAGTTGAAAGCTATTATTGAAAAACAACAAACCAGAATTGCGAAAACTGAAAGCTATTTGAATGAGTCTGATAAATATAAACTATTTGCTAAAGAACAGATTGATAAACTTAGAGTTGAATTGAATAGATACAAAGATGAAATAAATAATTATAAGAAGCAGCAATCAAATTTAACAATTTTAGAACGCGGTAAAGAAAGATTACAAGCTAAAGTTGATAAATTTCTAGAACTATCAAGAAAGAGTATTATTTACAACCAAGAACAAATGAGCGATCTGGAGAGTAAAAATGAAGAAATAATTAAAAATCTGCCATTAAGAGAGAGGTTAAAGTATATCTTCAAAAAATATGGTTTTACAGTATTTGCAGTTGTGAGTGCTGTTGGTGTTGTTATTGGTGTTATAGTTTCTAATCTTTCTAAAGGCCTATCCACATTAGGTAGAGGTGTTGGTAATGGGTTTAAAGCTATTGGTAAAAAACTAGGTGAAATTTTGCCTGGGATGGTTGGAGCGATTGTAAGCTTTCTCTTCAAAACAGCGGGTGAGGTCATTAGCTTTTTGGGTAAGAATGCTTGGCTGTTGATAATGGCTGTGGTTCTATATTTTGTGGAACAGTTTAAAAAGAAGAGAAAGTAAGTAGATCTAAAGATATCATATCGTTCAGTAAAATACAATATGGAAGACTACAATAGAATTTACGGCCCAGCCCGCCCCGAGAAAAGCCCGATTTATCCACAATTACCTATTAATGGAGATCCAAATAATTTCAGAATACAAAAGTCATGCGAAGTACTACAAAATCTTCAAAAGGAAACTAAACATTACGAGGATGTTAGGAAAAAGTATAATCGGGCTAGGAGTATATTTACAAAAATAAGCTTTTTTAGTGGAGTGATTTCGGTTATACTGTCTGCAAGTGGATTGAGTACCTCTCTTACTGGTTTTGGTGCTGTTGTTGGTATCCCATTAGGTGTTGTTGGCGGATTTTGTGGGGGAATATCGGTTGGATTCGGTGCGGCTTCTAAACGACTCTCAAATAAAATTGGGAAACATGAACAGACCGTTTCTTTGGCAAAAGCGAAAGCAAACACCATTCACGACTTAGTTTCAAAGGCTCTGAAAGATAACACAATCTCTGACCAAGAATTTTCTCTAATTTTATCAGAGGCGGATAAGTTTGAAAAACTAAAACTCGAAATCCGGCAGAAAAACAGGAAAGATACAGAAAAAAACTTAAACATGAATCAGTTAAGAACAGAGGTTCGGGCGGAAATTATAAAGGAGTTAACCGGTCCCGAACTTGGAAATTTTCATATGAGAGAACGCCAGTAGGATGGAATTGTTATGCTGGTATTAGAAAGGAGGTGATTTAAAAGCAACAAGTTATGAACAAAAAAATGTCATTATTCAATGATTTCAGAAATAAATATCCAAAGGCCGATCAAAGTCAATTTGAAGTTGTATCTGATCCGTATGGTGGATATATTAAATGGAAATTTGATGGTACAACAATAATGTCAAATGATGATCCTGCTGGAAAAACATGGACTGATAATCTATCACCAAGTTTGAAAAAACTTTTATGGAAAGATTTAGGATTAGAAAATAAAGTTAAGGTTAGTTCATTTCCAAAGAGTTTATCATTTACAAATCAATCTTATCCAATACCTGGGGTTAAATTTGATGACATGGCCCCCGATGTAACAAAAATGCTAAACTTTTTAGATATATATGTTTCAGATACAAAGAAATTCACTGCTCCTATGAGAAACATATTTAAATCACAAGTTATATCATTTTATAGCGGTAAAGAGAGCAGAACTTGGTTGAATAAACCTAATATTAATCATTGGCCTCAACAACTAAATATGGCTGTATGGTGTGCAACATCTGGATGCGGTGTAAGCCTTATTGAAAGTTTAAATTATCCAAAAGTTATTAGCAGTTTTATGAAGTTTCATGTGTATTTCACAATAAGAAGAATATTGTATGAAATGAGATTACCATTGCCGGGCGAACAAACTTTTTCTTTGAAAAATAACCCCTATAACAAAAATGCATATAATCGATTATGTGCTGAATTTGGTCTTAGTAATAATCAAGACTTTAAGGGATTAAATAAACCTTTAGCAGACTTTAGATTTAAAGGTGGAACAAACGGTGGATTGGGAGATGTATACATTAATTACGGTAAAGGATACATACCTTCAGGAGAAGTTCATGGTAAAGGAGGAGGAGATCAAAATGTTAGAATTATAAGAAATTATGATCCTGAAGCTAATATATGGCCGAGCGATTCAGCAAAATTTTCAGATGATGGAGGGAAGAAAATAGATGGTAATTTAATCTCATTGCTACGAAATATTGAATTTGAGGATTTCAAATATGCGTGGTTTATACCAGAAAGCGGTCATGGAATAACAAAGGCCGGTTTAGGTAGGTTGAATCGATCTGTTGAAGCGTTTGTTTACTGTATATTAGGAGCACAAGTTAATACTAGAAACACTATATATGGTAATGGCGGTGGCGCAATCGAGACACAACAAGAATTCTTAGATTTATTTGAAAGTAGTGTGATTGAGAATGACATTTCTAGTTCGATTCAAAGATATCAATTAGCTGTACAAGAAGCAAAATTACGGCTTGATTTAGCTATTGCTCCAGGTTTGTGGTTGATGGCAAGTAATATGATCATAAATACAGAGAGCGTTGTTGGATATAATAACAAACTTATGAAAGCGACTAATGATATGAAATTTGGAGTAAATAATTCGCTAAACGTGGAATCAAAACCGGTTGGAATAAGCCACAACATGGGATCTTCAAAGTTAAAGTTAAAGTTACCTCATAGAACTGAAACGGAACCAAAACCGTCGGCGAAACAGGAAACCGGCGGTACCAGCTCCACTGAAAATAATATTGACTCAACGCAGCATGAAAAGAATATATTAGCATTGACAGTTGTTGCGGGTGGATTAGCGTGGTTTCTATTTCGATAGATGGTTGGATTTTTCAGCTTACGCGTAAGTCGATTTTTATCACATAACAATTTTTCCCCGCTTACGCGTAAGTCGATTTTTTACTACAGGTTAATTAACATAACAATTTTTACCGGCTTACGCGTAAGTCGATTTTTATCACATAACAATTTTTACCGGCTTACGCGTAAGTCGATTTTTACCAAAGGTGGTTATTATATAAATTTAAAGACCAGCTTCGCTGAAAACAAAATGTTAAGCATAACAATGTATGAGGCAGAAACTAGAATTTATCTAGATCCTCCTCTTAAAAATCTTCGGGAGATACAACTCCTGGATTCTAATATAAAAACAAAAAGATTGATTAATTTCAAGGATAAGCAAATAATATTAAATGATAAGAATCAAGGATTCATAACAATTCACCCCGGCACATATTCTCTTCGCAATATTAAATCAATATTTCTTAATGATCCTGATGTGGAAAAGATAACAATAATTGAGACTGATACTGTTGACTATCTTTATTCCAATAAAAATTTTAAAGTTAAACTTACGAGAGGTTTGGGGTTTGGTTTAGGTGTTCCTGACGTCATAAATCCTGGCAAATTGTACCCCATAAATATTCAGATTAAGGAACCGCTGAGACTTATGTGTAGTATAGTTGATAATAAGTTTTCATATATGAATAAAACCAAAAATGGAGAACTTGTAAAACTGTCACCATCACAACTACTTGCAAACATTCCCTCAAAGGATTATCCAACAATTCCAGTTCGAAAATATGATACTCTAATAAACCACTTTGATTTAAGCATATTAGACAATCAATGGGAAAAACTTGATCTTAAGGGATCTCCCATAACTTTTAGTTTAAGATTTAGTTAAATTTCAGCGTAGATGGCCCTTCAGGCCTTTTTTTGTTATATAACCCTTACTTGAGTTATATAACATAAATTAAAATTTGTATTACTACTTTCATCCCTTCAAACATTTTTTATATTAAAACTAACCTCAAATGAATTAATAAATATTTCTTTTTCAATTTTATGTATTTTTACTCCATTTGTAGTAAATTCTCTCATTACCGATGAGGCCTCCCCAATAAGTAAAAATTATTTGGATCAATATTTGTCGTAATTCATTTTTTAATTTTACATTCTCTACAATGCGCCTTCTGTTTTTTATGTTCGCATATTTGAGTTCCTCCACAATCTTTGCAATGAGTTTTCTGTTTTTCATGTATACATAATTGAGTTCCTCCACAATCTTTGCAATGAGTTTTCTGTTTATTGTGTATACAAAATTGTGATCCTTTACATTCTTTGCAACAATACTTTATTTTTTCGTGAATACATAATTGCGACCCGCAACACTCCTTACAAAAATATTTGCTCTTTTTATGTATACAATAATATTTATTATTAATAGCTTCTTTTTTAATTTCATTAATAATTTCCCCCTCTGGAAATTTTTTAATACCTTGAATTAAATTTTCTTTATTCATTTTTGTTCTTCCTTTTATTTTCAACTCTTTTGCAATATTTTTTAATTGGTGAAAATTTAAATTGTTTAGTTGTTCCATATTTTTTATGGGGGGCGGCTCCTCTGTAGTTTGTGTTCTTGGTATACGCGGTCTTGGATTTGGCCCCTCTGGAGTTTGTGGTCTTTGTCGGTAATTTTCCAAATCTTCATTTGTATTAATTCCCCTCTCTCGCAATGCTTGAATTTTTTCCGCTTTACGTAAACTAGACCAACCAGGTATTCTCAATTCTTTTACAATTTTTTTTAATTCAGAATCTTTTAATTGTTCCATATTTCCTAAAATTATTGTAAATCTTTAAACCATAATTCATTTTTATGAAAAAAAAATAATAAAATATTAAAATCGGCTTACAAAAATAAATATTAAAATCGGCCTATAAAATTATTGTAAAAATAAATATTAAAATCGGCCTATTTTTACGGTAACATACTACTCATTAACGTATTTCAAGAACTTGAAATCGCCACCACATACACCACCACCAGCACCACCACATACATACACCACCCACCACCACCACCTGCACAACCACCATATACACCACCACCACCCACCACCACATACACCACCACCACATACACCACCACCACATACACCACCACCACCACCACCACCACCACCACCACATACACAACCACCACCACATACACAACCACCACCACCACCACATAACCACCTTTTTCTCCTCCCCCTCCTCTTTCTCCCTGTCCTCCTCGTCCTCCTCCTCTTTCTCTCCCTTCTCCTCCTCCTCCTCGTCCTTTTTTTCCTCTTCCTTCTCTTTATCATCCTCCTCTTTCTCCCCCGTCTCCTTCCTCCTCCTCCTCCCACACATTTTTGGGGCCTGGCACCAAGAGTCTGAGAAACTGGAAACCAGTCTAGTTTCCAACACCACCGACGGTCAAGCCTTTAAAATTTAAATTTCTCTCTACAGATTTCATGTTATTATTATTCAATAAACGTTATAAAGTAAGCATCACGACTCTTTGATTTGTTTTAAAGACAAATGGTACCGCAGGCAATATCTAGTACCTAGTACCCCCACGTCATCTCATCGGTTCTTAACTAAACCTTTTGTCACGTTGATGACAAGGTGTACCTTCCCATCCCCCATCATCGCATTGGTTGTTAACCTACCATTGTTTATTCTTTAGTGAATACACTTTTATTAATCAAGCGTTGTAAGCAAAATCATTTTACTTGCGTGAGTTCGTTCAGCGTGCGTTGGTCTTGGTAAATGTATTTTTCTCTCCTGTCTTGGTGAAATGGAATTAAATAAACAAGAGATGTGTGACGCATTGGATAAAAGGACTATATTTGATTAAGTGTTTTACTCTTGTCGAAAACTGCTTATTATTGGAGCGGCTGTTTTATTTGAAGCGAACAGTTTGCAGTGTTTGTTAGATTTTTACTTTGAGCGCGAAGAGTTTGCTTAAAATGCCTTTGATTTTTTTCTCAAGGGTTAAGATACGGTCCAACATGATGTTAGCTTCTAAGCATGTGTTTTTCGGTCTTAATTCATTTCACGTTTCATCTCTGACAAATTATGTTAATTATTCGACGGTGGCTCAAAATGTACTTTATTTGTTTAAGATCCTTTGAATGTTGCTTTTCTCAAGGGAACAGTCGAGATCAAGGATTTTAGATTTTATTGCAAACTGGCATTAGCAATTCATTTCCACTTGAAGTATTTCAATTGTATTTTTTCTTTTTAACTCTTTCTTCTCATGTTGGATGAAGAAATAAGAAAGGAACACGTAATTCCCTTTTCTCCAAGAACTAAGGGCTATGATTAATGTAATTGGTTTTATTCCCGTCGAAAACTGCTTGTAATTTGCACTGTCAATGTATTAGAGTGATAAGCTTTGCAGTGTTTAGAAATTTGATCTTTATTTCAAAAGCGAAAAGTTTGTTTGAAATTTCTTTGATCAGATCTTCACTTTGAGGGTGAAAAGTTTGTTTGAAATGCCTTTGATGTTATTCTCAAGGGTTAAGATACAGTCGAACATGATTTTTGTTTCTAAGCATGTCTTCTTATTTAAATGACGCTTTGAAAGGAAGAATTATTATTGATGGAAAATTGATTTTGTTTTCGTCGAAAAGTGCTTATAATTCGAGCGGCTGTTTTATTTGAAGCGAATAGTTTGCAGTGTTTGTTAGATCTTCACTTTGAGCACGAAGAGTTTGTTTGAAATGTTATTCTTAAGGGTTGAGACACAGTCTAACATGATTTTAGCTTCCACACATGTGTCTTTCGGATTTAATTTATTCCATCTTTCACCTCTGACTGATTATGTTAATTCTTCAACGGTGGCTCAAAATGTACTTTGTTTAAGATTCCTTTAAATGATGACCGGGATTTATCAGGGCCTAAATGATCAGGACATGGCTAACGTGGCAGCCCTGTTAGAATTGTAAACAGTTTTATAAAGTAGTTTTTTTAATTTCCTCGAAGTTCAGCAACGAGTCTGGCAACTTGTAAATAGTGTACATGGTTTTCTCAAATTTTTCAGCTACGCTCTTGGCACTGTTGTGTTTTGTAAAATAGCATATTAAATAGATTTAGGCAAGCCTAAAAGCGGAGCTCCTCACACAGACCCTCACACATTGAAAATGTTGTCACTAAAGTTATTAAATATGCCTGGTGTACGCAACTACTTAATAAAGAAGATTCGATAGCTCAAATAAATCGTCAAAAAAAAACATCTAGCTCGCGACTCAACGGAAGAACCATTACCTGGTCAGCAAAATTATAATAGTTTTAAAGCAACACCAAAAGCAGCTAGGCAGCTCTTTAACAAAGGAAAAATTAGACACTCAGCTTTATGCTTATGTCCCTCCAAAAATGCTTGAAAACTTGTAGGAAGAAAGTTTTTCCTCCAAAACCGCTATGAATATAGAGATTACTTCATGGTTAGTGGGGACGGACGATTTTTCTTCACGAGTTGTGAAGAATAGAAAACGAACGAGTGAGCGCAGCGAACGAGTGAGTTTACTTTTCTTCACAACGAGTGAAGAAAAATGGTACGGGCGAACTAACCATGAAGTAATTTGTTTATTTTTTAGGTACTGAGATTTACTCCTTACAAAATACTACTAACTGATCATGAATCACGCTGGGCTAGAAAAATCAAGATACCACAACAAGGTGCAAAACGCACTTAGCAGGCTTTATTTTGGAGCATACCGAATAAACATGACAGTCAAGTTAAAAATGCGTTCAAAATTTACTTCTCTAAAATGATACAAACATTGTACGAACTGGAAAATTCTACTGTAAACACTGTTGGAAATGTCGCTATAAGTATAAGAACCAAAGACAGTTAAAAACGTTTTAAAACGACTCGTGAATGACTCAGGAATGTCTTGTGTACGGGAAATACAATGTAAAATTACCTTTTTTGTTTTGATCAGTTTAATGCGGCTCTTGCTTTTTCAAACACCACTTCTTTTGAGATGCTGAATCCGTAGCTTTTTTATTCAAATAACCGTTGCAAAAGAGAGAACGGAGCGAACTTGGATCATAATCTTTGTTTTCCTTCTTTCCCACTGCTACCGGACAAATTCACTCATGAACTGAATTGAGCTCGTTTGAAGGAATTTCTTCTACGGACCTTGATTCGCCTTTCAACGTCAAGAATTCTTTCAGTGAAGCGACGGGCTGTTCGGATTTGTTGTTCGTATTTTTATTTTCTTGATCTTGTATGAAGTCCTCGACTGAAGCAGTATCTGCAAACCTAGAATTTCTCAAAGAAGAAGCTGAGGAAGAAGCCGTTATTGCTCACTTTTTGCCGAGTTGATGGCGCCAAAACTGATCCCACCTCTATGAACAGTGAATTGGTCGGACCACTTTTTTTTCACTAGTAAAGAAAATGGTCCAACCAATCAAATTGATTCTAGTTTTTTTACAGACTATTTTTCTCACACAGATTTATAAAGAGTAAATCTCAGTACCTATGGAATAAAATCCGTTTCTTCAGCAAAACATTGTAGACTGCTGTAGATGCTGGCTGTAGGTTGTGTAGCCGCGGCAAGCCGCGAAAAGCGCGCGAAAAACAAAGCCTCCTTTCGGTTTAAGACCTTCTAAATATCCCAGATGACTATGGCCACCATGTTGGGGCAACATCGTCGTCGTCGTCGTCGCTAGGCGCACGCGCCCGCGAGCCATGCCGCTAGTCACGATGACCATGAAAACTCCAACGCATGGTTTTCTCAATTTCTATCCTCGCACGGTAGTTATGGGGCTCCGCTCTGCGGCTCTTCGAGCCGCTGTGGAGCTCCACTAAAAAAGTAGTTCCCAGCTACAAAGAGTCGAGGTGGCACCTCGATGATACCCATCCTGGAGTTTCACCGCTGTCAGGGATTTTTCCAACACGAGCCGAGGTAACCAACCCTCGGGGAGTGCCCCACAAAGGTGAGATTCCAGGGTTTAATGCTCTCCTTAAGAGAGGGGGACCGGGAAAGCCCCACTGTGAGTACTTTAATTCATGCTGATTTTTCCTCATTCGGATTGGATCTTGAGATGTCATCGTCCCATGATGCTTTGCCACACCGTACCTAGTCCAGGCTTGGACCCAAGTCTCTTAGTCTTTACCATGACCGCTTGCAGGAAGGACTTCTACGCATTTTGGGGGGCACAGGACACTGTAAGTATTATTGATTGAGTTGCCATGGAAATCCAAGAAAAAATAATGTAAGTATTTAAGTAAAAATACTGTATTTTACCGCCTTTTATTGATTGGGTTGCCATGGAAATCTGTGAGACCGATCCCAGGTCCTCTGTCGAGGCTGGTGGGCTGTTTTCCAACATGGCTGATTTTTATTTGCATAAGCGCCGCCATTTTGAATCCTTAATTCGACTCCTGATTTGTTGACATTTGTGGTAGCCATTCTCGATTGAAAACAATAGAAACCATTGTTCTTGTTGGTCACATGGTACAAATCCTGGCTCCTGATTGGTTACCGGCCCTATAAGCGCCGCCATCTTGAATCCTTAATTCGGCTCCTGATTGGCTGAAATTTGTGGCGGCCATCTTGGATTTGGAAAACAATAGCATCCATTGTTCTCCAAACAATAGCCTATTGTCTTTCTCGGCTCCTGATTGGTTACGGCTCATATGAGCCACGGATACTACTAATTAAGTCTATATTGGCGTTTTTACGCGGCTAAATTGTAGCAATAAAGTAGGACCGATTATAACCATGGGCTATAACTTAGAATTCCCTAAAATGATCCTCTATGGGTTACTTAGACACTAATCTACCAGAAAATCAAAAACATAAATATATTTGGGGAAACGGTTTATTGTGGAAAATTAAAATTTAGTTTAACTTGTCCCGATAGCTGGTCGATATTTAGGGAAAGTCGCTCTTAAGTTAAAGTTTCTAGCGATGGCAAACTTTTTACTTTGTAATTTTTAGTCCTCGTCTTCGGTGTCTGTTTCGAATTCCTTCGCGATCTCTGCTTGATTACTGTGTAGATCAATATTCTCCAGTCAGTCTCTTTGGTTCCCAAGGTAGAAAAACAAACGACATATCTGATGCTACTCAGCCTGATCTCTGGTTATCGAAAGCAAAAACAGATGTCTGGGAACAACAATAATTAGCCTAGACATACCTTGGGCTCTCTTATCTACGAACCACTTGTGCAGACCGCGATCATACTGTGGGTCCTTGGGAGTATAACAACCCACAGTTTCGTTTTCTCCGACGAGGAGAGTAGACCCTGATGTGGTCGCCAGTGCCGGACTATGGATTCACTAAGGCCGTATTCTCTGACAATTTCTGAATTCTTTTCGACTGACTCTGCCTCGGCGACTATTCTTAACTTAAAGGAAAGACTTCACGTTGTATGACGTACATTAGGCATGACTACAAAACACCAAGACAAGCCGAGATTGCAGTTGTTGTGCAACTTTAGTTGTGGGCCAGCGATACAGAGTAATAGAAGTTTTCTTCTCGTGGGTAAGGTTCAAAATTAAACCTATGATGCTGGTTTAAAAATTTACGAAGAATGAAAGGGATCGCTAGCGCCTTGTCACCCAACATTGTGCAATATTTATTTTGCCTTCGGCATTGATATTTCGCGCAGA
This sequence comes from Ricordea florida, assembly GCA_949710005.1. Classification (NCBI taxonomy): domain Eukaryota; kingdom Metazoa; phylum Cnidaria; class Anthozoa; order Corallimorpharia; family Ricordeidae; genus Ricordea; species Ricordea florida. The sequence continues at coordinate 14,967,107 of OX453275.1, forward strand.
ACTTGAAATACCGCTGGTTTTAAAAAGCGCCTTAATCGTTTGAAATTACTCTGTATATGGCATTAAGAGCTACGTAAGCAGACGTAGTTTTGTCAGTGCGGAAAATTAAATCATAACATGTCAGCAAAAACCTTTTAACGACTTAACCGTGGCTTTACCTTGCAAACACACAGTCTGATAAATCTAACTCTTTGTTTGTAAGTCCGGTAGACAGTAAAAAGCAAAGAGACAAGAAGACTGAGGGAGACACTGAAGATCCCAATGACGTTAGAGAGCCTTGTTCAGAAGAACGAGAAAGACGCCTGGCTGTAGACGAGGAACCACCAGAGGACGATGAAGGAGGAGAAGATACAGAAAGCGAGCAGCAGGACAGCTCCAATCAAATGCCAAGAACTTTGATGCCATGGCAGAGAAAACTGGCCGTGCTGGATAGTGCCAGTAAATGATTTTCTTTTCTAGTCCTATCCTTTTTTGTTACGAAAACCTTATGTCTAATATTTTCACTTTTGCCTAGTTTGTAACGATTCTCTGAAACCGAGGGGAATAGCAGCACTATTCACCGAGTCAGTGGGTTTACTTTATTCGGCAAACCTAAAGCTCTCTCTCGCTGCTTCACCCGTTGGAACCAGCTCAAACCTGTTCAATTGGATTTCCCCCCCCCCCACCCCACCTTCTTAATTGCTAATGCTCCGATGTATCTTGTGCAACATTTCCTTTCTATGTGCACCATTGAGTGTAGTATTGATATCTTGACGTGATATTGCGTCTTTGAAATCTCTAAGAACAGTGGCAATTTTGAACGCCATATTGGTATGTAGTGCGCTTGGTACGAACCCTGCTGTAGATTTCTGCTGACCGACATGGCTCATTGGGAAAATAGGACCTGCCAAACGTTTGCGAAGGTGACTCTAAGGACAAAAGTGTCATATACCAGGGAAGGTACACATTATGAAACATTTCCAGTTTCTGACACTGACAAAACGTGACGGGGAAACGCGATGCTGTTTTAGACTGGGCTGCCCCTAGCAAATCAACTTGCAGTAAGGCAGTTCTTTTAAAGTAGATTTGGCATGTTGTTCGTTCTCTTAATTAGGATTTTAATGTTTGCACGGGCTTAATTATAACAGGCGACCATGGCATTCGTACCCAAAACGCCGGTTTTTTAGGCTAAAAGATATTTTCTTTAAATGTAGCGTATGCGTTTGAATATCACCAAAGTCACTAACTCTATTTTATGGTGAGTGTAATCTTTTCCATGTTGGTTAATCAGTAAGACATCACATAGTTGTCCTGACATCAATTGTATTGTACTTTTTGCAGGTGTGAAACCTTACAGGAACCTTTTGCATGTACACAATGTGTGGGATCTAACTGAAAATGAGAGGATCCAACTTGTCTATGTTCTCCAAGCAGAGTTCCATAAGAGAGTATGTAAAGAGTTCCAACGTGTTACATCTAAATATGTTCAGGTAAATTACTGTAACGTCTTGCTTGTTTGTGGTTTGCTAGTGGTTGGGGACCGGGTAGGAAGGGGGATGAGTGGCCTTGAGACTGTGTCCAATATCTTAAAGCTTGTACAACATATCTTCCAAGACGATGAAACTTGCAATCATCGCAAGGAAGCCTAAAGGATCTTTGTACCACGTAAGAGTGAAAGGTGACTCGTAGTTGGACTAAGAAGATGTATGGTTACAAGGTTTTCAATAAGAATTGAAGGAGCAGGAGAAGTTTGTAAAGTAACAGGAGAATATTCTAAAAGCGCTCCATGTCTGAATTTAAAATTAGCTCAGTCCATCTAAATTTGACTGGAGGATTCTTCGTAGTAACCGGAGAATTCTTCGTAGTAGCCGGAGAATTCTCCGATCCTCGATGCCTAATGAACACCCCTGTGGTTAACCTTCTTTTGACAAACTATTCTTTCCTTTTGCGTTTTTCGAAACTATAAGCATCTTGGCGGTGTAGCGTTTTTATCGATTTGCAACCACTTGGTGATCGATATAACTCTAAATTTTGTCTAATATAAAGAAAATGACATGGTTGCAGGGAGATACGAAAGGTCTGTTCTCGTGTTCAAATAATTTCGTATCTCTGGTTGTCAGATTCCACTGTCTATCTACGGTTGTAGTGCAAAATACTGACAATGAATGAACACTACGGAGTACACATACGGGTATTTATTTCACGATTAGGCAGCTCAGAGTGCCAATAACTAAAATCAGCCAATCAGATCCCTTGATTTGTGGTCCCGCAGGTCCAATGTTTTACCGGCATCGGACCGGGTAATGTCCCAAAAGATCCGCGTAATGTAAAGTCGTATTTTCGTCTTTCAAATCCAGTCATGTAATAAATTTCTTACTGACCAAGCCTTCCCGGTACCGTACCTGGATCTTTTATGTACCTGGATCTTTTATGTACGGTCAAGACCTCGGGCCGATATTCTCCTACTCCGGCCTTGGTGCTTGGTTAACCCCTAAGCTATATATATATATATATATATATATATATATAGATATATAAATTGCACTAAGGAAAATAGTCTCAACCCTTTGACCCGACGCCTTTCGGCATTCGCCTTCGTCAGGGGCCTTTGGGCTGATATATATATATATATACTGCATATGGAGTAGTTACTAATAGGTTAGCACCCCACACTGAAAACTGCGGAACTTAAGTTGAATGTTTATATCGTGTGCTGTCATAAAATATATACCCACACACGTCTGCTAGTATGGAAATAGCTATTTTCTCAGATCCCCAAATCCTGGAACTTGTTGAGTAAATGGAGCAGCGCACTTTGGATGTAGTAACAACTGGACGTCTAACCCTAATGTTTTCAGTGCTGTCTCAGATTTGGAACGCAAAGTTAGGAGTGTTTATTAGATATTATTTTGTTTAATTTCGAAATCCTTAGTTCGCATTTGGCTTTAGCCCCTATAAACGTCTTCGATTAATTTTGCATTATTGAAACTAGTCCATGAAAGTGTCTTTTTGTTGCCTTTTTTTTAATTGTATTGCGTATTTCAGGAGTACCCCACTTTAAACCACTTAATGTAAAAGAAGCTTCTTCCGCTTAAATCTTCAGATACACCAGAAATTGCAAGAGTTGAAAAGTCAACAGAGCATTGAGGTGATGAGAAAATGTGCTGTGATTGGTATGACCGTCACCGGGGCAGCAATGAGAGCAAACTTACTCGGTAAACTGTGTTGGACTGAATATCTCTTCAATTTAATTTTAATTTACTCGTCTTTAGTCTGTTTGCACCTATGTCAGGCATGGAAACAACAACAGCAAAATCCGGCACAGTCACTGAAATGATCCCGGGTCCTGTTCAGTTCTTACTATCCGTGCTATTAAATAATCCATCGATTCCGAGTGTTTGGTTTCGTCATTTAACTTGTCGCTTCTGCGAAGGCAATTCGCTAACCCTCCAATTCCTCGATCATTGTAGGCCGAATTCGGACGTTTTTCTCTCTCAATTCAAGAGACCTCCCTGTCTGGATTTGTTTACGTTCGTACGATGTGTGTTTTTCGACAATGCTGCAATTTCTTAATTTCTTCCTCGTTAAACGTTTCAAACTCGGCCGATGTGAATCGATTTTCTCTTTCATTCGCCAAAGCTATTGCAGAGTGACGTCAATTGTTTTATAATTACCAGTAATTTTCTTTTGATCTCAATTTTTAAATAGTATTTTCCTTGTTTTTAGATTAACAATTAGACAGCGCATGTCGGCCAATAATAAACAGACAAATATTTTGATGAATGAATGTTAATGTGATTTTTGGGGAGCAAGGTTGGCGCAGAGTTGAGAGAACTCGCCTGCCACCTTTGTGACCCGGGTTCGATTCCCGTCGTCCCATGTGGGTTGAGTTTGTTGTTGGTTCTCTCCTTGCTCTGAGGGATTTTCTCTGGGTTTTCCGGTTTTCCTCCCTCAATAAATAACAAATACCTCGGCCTGTACACCTGTACACCTGTACACCTAACCTAAAGGACACCTATTCCTAAAGGACACCGAAAGGAATTCTATTCATTTCTTGGTGTGTGTCCTCATTAAGAAAAACGTCCGAAATCTTACAACGGCGAATGAATTGACAAACGTTTTGCGATTGTATACGTCGAAGGAAAAAGATGATGAGAGAACAATTACTGAATGCCTTGGCTTCGGCTTTCGTATGATTACAACCATTATTGGGTGAAGCTGAGTATGACAGTGACACTTATCAAGGCTGAGGTTTCTACCTGCTGAAGTTGAAACAAAGGCTCGATTATTCTTGCTATTATTCGCAAACGGAAACCAATAATTGTCTTGTTGTGGATACCCTGAGTGCGGCCTGTCCAGACGAGAGTGCACACAAGAACTCAGAGGTCAATGTACAGTACACTGATCGTGCAAACAACTTTATTTTGAAGCTTCTGTATGCGATTGTTGGCTGTAGGCATGACGTCACTTCTAGAAGTACCAAAAAAAATTGTCTGTAGGCATGACGTCACTTCTAGAAGTACGAAAACAATTGTCTGTAGGCATGACGTCACTTCTTGAAGTACGAATACAATTGTTTTTAGGCATGACGTCACTTTTAGAAGTACAAAAACAATAGTCTGTAGGCATGACATCACTTTTAGAAGTACAAAAACAATAGTCTGTAGGCATGACGTCACTTTTAGAAGTTCAAAAACAATAGTCTGTAGGCATGACGTCACTTTTAGAAGTACAAAAGCAATAGTCTGTAGGCATGACATCACTTTTAGAAGTTCAAAAACAATAGTCTGTAGGCATGACGTCACTTTTGGAAGTACAAAAACAATAGTCTGTAGGCATGACATCACTTTTAGAAGTACAAAAACAATAGTCTGTAGGCATGACGTCACTTGTAGAAGTACAAAAACAATAGTCTGTAGGCATGACGTCACTTTTAGAAGTACAAAAACAATAGTCTGTAGGCATGACGTCACTTGTAGAAGTACAAAAACAATAGTCTGTAGGCATGACATCACTTTTAGAAGTACAAAAACAATAGTCTGTAGGCATGACGTCACTTTTAGGAGTTCAAAAACAATAGTCTGTAGGCATGACATCACTTTTAGAAGTACAAAAAAAATAGTCTGTAGGCATGACGTCACTTTTAGAAGTACAAAAACAATAGTCTGTAGGCATGACGTCACTTGTAGAAGTACAAAAACAATAGTCTGTAGGCATGACATCACTTTTAGAAGTACAAAAACAATAGTCTGTAGGCATGACGTCACTTTTAGGAGTTCAAAAACAATAGTCTGTAGGCATGACATCACTTTTAGAAGTACAAAAAAAATAGTCTGTAGGCATGACGTCACTTTTAGAAGTACAAAAACAATAGTCTGTAGGCATGACGTCACTTTTAGAAGTACAAAAACAATAGTCTGTAGGCATGACATCCCTTTTAGAAGTACAAAAACAATAGTCTGTAGGCATGACGTCACTTTTAGGAGTTCAAAAACAATAGTCTGTAGGCATGACATCACTTTTAGAAGTACAAAAAAGAATAGTCTGTAGGCATGACGTCACTTTTAGAAGTACAAAAACAATAGTCTGTAGGCATGACGTCACTTTTAGAAGTACAAAAACAATAGTCTGTAGGCATGACATCACTTTTAGAAGTACAAAAACAATAGTCTGTAGGCATGACGTCACTTTTAGAAGTTCAAAAACAATAGTCTGTAGGCATGACATCACTTTTAGAAGTACAAAAACAATAGTCTGTAGGCATGACATCACTTTTAGAAGTACAAAAAACAATAGTCTGTAGGCATGACGTCACTTTTAGAAGTACAAAAACAATAGTCTGTAGGCATGACGTCACTTCTTGAAGTACGAAAACATTTTTTTGTAGGCATGACGTCACTTTTGCATTTATGAATTGTCAGCTGGTGACTCAACGAAACAGTGCCAGTAAGAATTAGTTGGGTGCTTCTAACCAATCAAAATGGAGACAGGGACGCCAAAGTATGATAGAAGGAGTTGTTTCGATCTCGGAAGATATTTTAGCATCCTGCATCCTCTTCTCCATGTCAAACTTCACAGTAAAAGTTTTGGAAGCAGCTTCTCCCTGTAGACCTGATGAAGTTTACTCTGCATATTGTAGATTTAGCAAAGATACTTGGCAAACAAAAATTAATGCTATTTATTTTATGCAATAAAGGTTTTCTTTTCTTTGCTCTTTTACGCAGCTGACATCAAACCGTCGGTGATGATTGTAGAGGAGGCGGCGGAGATCTTGGAAGGTCAACTGGTTGCAGTTATCCCACCTTCAGTCCAACATCTGATCATGATTGGTGACCACAAACAGCTAAAACCAGTCGTCCACTGTGATCGTCTAAGGCGAAACAACAATCTGGACTTGTCCATGTTTGAGCGTCTGGTCAAGTGTAAGTTACCATATCAACAGCTTGGAAAGCAGTGCAGAATGATCGATAGGATCGCTGATTTGTTGAGAAAGCTGAAGATCTATGATAAGCTTGAAACCAATTTTGAGGTAAGGTCATGTAGTCTTTAAGGGTGCCGTTGGAAGGAACGCTCCATTTTAAGTATTGATGAAATGAGAGATTCGTGTGATTTTGACGCTTATCAGTCGTAAGTCAATTTGTTCGTTTTGTACACATGCCAGTGGAATGCAATACTTTATATTACGAATGGCTGACAGAAGCATGTCTCGTGATTTGGACTTATCCTGGTCCCCTGCGCTGGTTCTGAGCCGCCAGGTATTTTCATTGGATATTCCCTGGCGCAAGCGGTCGTGACCTTAAAAACAAGTCATTGTACGTCATAAATAGATCATATCTTTGGAGATCTTGCAGCAGTTCACCACCAAAACTTACTCGAAGCCGCTTAACAAAATTCCTGCCAACATTATTAACTACTTTGTTGTTTACATGCCCCGTAACGGTTAAGTTAAATATAAGAAATACCATATACTCGTGTAGTTGTGGATTATGAATGTCGAGAGTTGCACCTGGATTAGCAGTGGATGGGTTTAATGTGATTCTATGTAGCGTGGATTCCGCTTTCAAACCGTAGGGCACACGTGCGTATCTATTTGGCTCCAAGTCTTCACTCACTACTGTGGTCATCTAATATTGGTTAGTGTATCAATTTTAAATGGCTTATCATGAGGTGTTGAAGCTGTACCTATACCTCGTGGGGTGGATAAATGAGTGGTTACGCAAACAGCGTTGGTGGAATGTCAATATGCCTTCAATATATTATCTACGAAAATAAGTTGAAAAATTTGGACGGATGGTCTTCAGAGTTAGATCTGATGGATTTTGATTTTGATTGGAATTTTGCTCTCTGTATGATTACACTTGATTTTGTTGGAAGTTGTTGGAGTTTTCTCAGACTGATTTTTATCCGATTTTGATTTTGATCGGTCTGATTTTCACGGATTTTGATTTTTGGCTGATTTTGATGGATTTTGGTCTGATTTTGATTTTGTTGGAGCTGGTGGATTCTGGATTAGGGTGGATAGGGTTCTGGGGCAATTGGTTAAATCATTTTTGACCTTCGATTTAACCCAGTTGTCTTTGGACCGACATTTCTATAGTGCTCGAGGAGGAAGTGTTTTAATGTATGAGTACACAAAATATGGCTTGTTCTTTTTCCCCCTCGCTACTATTTTTAATACTTTAGAATATTAAAACTACTTAAAGTAATTTATTTACGCTCGGATTTAGTAATGAAATTGACCTGGCTAAATCAAAACGCTGTTATTCTCGTTAACTTTCTTAAATGTGTTTGATAAACCTTACACGTTAATCGTGCGAAACGACTTGGACTGCGAGTACGAAGCGTCCAAATTTGGGTTCGAAACACCTAGATTTTGTTTTTACCTAAGCTCTATTGCGGCATAGAATTTTCAATCGCTACCGAAAAGTCGCATTATTTTTTAACGCCCAAATAAAGCATGTAAGTAAAAAATCCCAATACGATCTATGTTAAGTCTATTTTTGACTAACTGCAATCTTTGTATAAATGTTCAGCTAGTCACACAGCATCAGACGCCATCATGTGTGGAGCAACCCATGTACTTCTGGACTCACACTGAATATGAAAGCCAGTCAAAAGATTCTCACAGTAAGAGAAACTCCCGAGAGGCTAGAGAGATTGTAACTGTTGCGGAAGGATTCTGTCAAAGGGGTGGGGTTCAGCCGTCAAAGATTACAGTTTTGTGCTCTTATCGCGGCCAGGTATGAAGTTATATTAAGCCGTATTTGCATAATAATAATAATAATAATTATGAACGTTTTTTTAATTAGGGTGACAACTATATATCTACAGGTAGTATACACGCGGCCCTCAGAGAAACAAAACTAAACTAAAATATATAAGTCAAACAATATACAGAATAAATCCCTAGCGACGTAGATCTAAATGACAAATTCATTTCTAGAAAGCTACCTATGCCGAAAGAGTCACACTTTTGAGTTGGCTACAAAAACCATCATATAATTTACATGCTTTCATTTCATTTGGCAGACTTTTCCAAATTTTTGGCTGCATTGAAGGTAAACATTCGCTCACCAAAACCTTTCTTAACTTTCGGTAGTACAATATTGTGAGCCGCATTTCTTGTTTCCTTAGCATGAATTTCGCGAAAAGCTTAAACTTATCTCTTAAGTAAGTCGGACATTGTCCATTTAAGGCTTTGAAGATCATCTTTGCCGTTGCTTTCTTTACTCTCTCTTGAAAAGGAGCAATGTTCAGCTCTTTAAATAACACTTCAGAGTGGGCATCCCATTTAGAGTCTGTTATGATACGGTCCACACGTTTCTGCAACTGTAACATGCTATTCTCTGTTGCAGCTGTTGAGTCGCCCCAATTTGTTCGCCTTAGTCCATTACTGGCTGTATTATGGCATTGTAATACGCCAGTCGGGCTTGCCTTGTCAGAAATTTTCTTGTCCTCAATAGTAAGCCTGACCGCTTTGATACTTTGGCCCTTGTCTTTTCAACATGGATGGACCACGTTAAGACATCGTCGATGTGCAGACCAAGTCACTTACTACTTTTGACAGTCTCTATTGGTCTACCTGAGATGGATACATTCAAATACGTATTATTGTCTTCCAACACCCGATGTTTGGGACGGCTGCAAACTAGCATGGTATTTGTTTTCTCAGTGTTCAGAGCCATTTAATTTGTTTAAGTCCGCCCATTTGCTGATGAGTGTGAGGTCACCCTCCAACGATGTCTTGATTTCTTCCACGCTACGGCCTGCTGCGAATTGCGTCGTATCATCGGCGTTACATGTGAATGCTGGTCGTCTTCTTGTGAAGGGATTGGTCGTTAATGAAAATAATGAACAGGAGTGGTCCGAGTATCGATCCTTGTGGTACGCCTGATGGTACTGGCAGAGAACCCGGTAGCTTTCCTTGGACACATAATTTTGGTGCCGCCCCTCAAGGTATGACTTGAACCAATACAGGGACGCGTCCGAGAAGCCATAAACCAGTTGTTTGGAGTAGGACATCGTGATCGACAAGATCAAAGGCTTTCCTGTAATCGATCAGTGTCAGTCCAGTCATGCAACTGCTGTCCATATTCATTAGGAGATGGTCAGCAAGTTCAATAAGAGTGGTCTCACATGAGTGAAATGGTCTGAATCCAGATTTGTGCTTAAACAAAAGGTCATGACTATTAACCCTTTCACTCCCAAGGGGTCTCCATTTGACGAGTAAAATCGTCTGGCGTTAGACAGAGTAAAATCTATAAAGTCACTCTTGGGAGTGAAAGGGTTAAGGGAGATAGTTTTTAACCCTTTCACTCCCAAGGGGTCTCCATTTGACGAGTAAAATCGTCTGGCGTTAGACAGAGTAAAATCTATAAAGTCACTCTTGGGAGTGAAAGGGTTAAAGAAATGGTACATTGCAAGGTGCACATGACGCTCCATCACTTAAGACATCACTGGTAGGATGCTGAAGGGCCTATAGTTTCCGACGCAGAGGTAGTCACCAGCCTTGAGTACCGGGTCACTTTCGCGAGCTTCCATGATGCTGAGAATATCTTCGTAGAGAGTGATGATCTTGCCGAGTGGTTTTGCGATTGCAGGAGCAGCCATTTTCAGGAGACGCGCTGATAAACCGTCTAACCCAGTCGCTTTGTTTGGTTGAATAACAATTCACTAAAATGCTGTTGTCTTAGAGTCTCGACAACGAAGAGAAAGGTAGTCCAATTAAACTACATATTGAGTTTTATTTTTAACTTTGTACTTCGCATAATTTACATTGTAACTTTTCGAAATTCCGTGGCATAGTCGCACATCGGGCGCTCAAATCTTAACTTTTGGTAGCCCTGGTCAGCTTTAACTCGCCACTGGCGACCGTGCGACCGCCAATTTTATTCCTGCAAATTTCTCGCGTGTATCAGCCAATCATAGCGCGCGCTTTCCCAAAGCTATGTTATAATGTTTCTTGGACATTTATTGGCGCAATGCATTGTGACTCTACTTTTCCACTTGGAATTGTATGATTTCAACTTTCGTTACATTTTTTTACAAACCTGTGAGTATGACTTTTAACAAACATACCTGGAGTTAGGTATAAATGTTAAATCAGTCTGAGTTTGCACGGTGGACTACATGTTCATGCGTGTGGAATGGCTATTCAAAGAAACCGAGTTCCAAATGAAGTTAGAGGGCGTCTTGTGAGGGCCTATGAAGACCTCACAGACCATAATCAAATGTTTTGCTGATACATTAGGTGTAAACCGTTCTACGGCCGGGGGAATTTTAACACTGTACATCCGTGAGGGCAGTGTTCAAGAGCGACCTCGCGGACGCAGCAGTGTGAAAGTGGACGATGATATAAAGCAATGCCTAAACGACACAGTAGACGATAATTGCATGCAAACGGTAACTGAAATCAACATAGAACTTAGACTGAGGCCTCCAAGAAAACCTCAAATTCTTTACCGCACAATAGGAAGGATACTTGGTGATATGCTTGTAATTCTTAAATTGGCCAGACCTCTACCAGTTGGTGGAAACCGCCCAGATGTGATTCAAAGCGATTCAAAGCCGTTTTGAATACGCCAATTGGTTTTTCAATACAGGCGTGGTCAGTTATTGCGTCTTTATAGATGAATGCGGTTATGATATTTGGACTGCCAGGAGCTATGGTAGAGCAACAGTAGGAGAGAGGACCTACAAACAGGTATGCGGGCAACGAGGTAGAAATGATTGCTGTATCCCCAAGACCTGGTTTCGTGCACCATTCCTCCCAAATAAGAGGCATGACTGCCCAGAGATTCCAAGATGTCTTGGTGCAGGCCCACCAAAGTCTTCCCCCAGACGACCAGGTTTTCTTCATTTACGACAATGCACCTGCTCTTCACAATGACAATTATACAGGTGCCAATAGCGAACGTAAGCCCATTCCAGCTTACAGTTCATTTCTAAACATAAAGGCAGTTATAAGGGCTCACTTGTCACGTCCCTACCAGCAACATTTAATGGGAGATAGAGACGAAGCAAGAGGACGAGGCTTTCCACTCGAAGAGTTGAAAAAAAATATTTCTTCTTAGGATAACTACAAGAAACATAGATGGTATCGCTCCACAAAAATGCATGCAATGGTACAACCACATGCAAACTCATCTTCCAAGATACTTAAATAGCAAAGAAATTCAAAGATAAATACACTTTCCTGATTATACTTGTTATGCGCTAATGAATGTCCAAAAAAAAAAACATTGAATGTGTGACTTTGTTTATTGATTGCACAAAGACGCTAGTGAAAGTTCGAAAACGCACACAAACATATTAGCGATTGTCAAATTCTATGCTAAATACGTTAATAAACGTTCCATCGCACTCTTGAAACTCCGTTATTGTATGCCTGTCCGCTTTAATGATGACGTTTTTTCGCTTGAATGAGTATCCCTTTGCGGTTAATGAACAGCAAAATGTGTAAAGGATACTAAGTCATGTTGTCCGCGTTTAACAAATTTACCGAGTGTCTTTAAAAATATCTCCGCTACAAGGCGAACGTGAAGAAAGTTGAACACCACTCGTCTTTTTACGTTCACGTGAAAGCCCCGCACATTGTCCGTAATTTTATTTGCACAGGTAAAAGAAGTTAAATTCACGCCTGTAAATATGTAAAAGTGAACCAAGTGGTTTTCAATCAAATACAAAATATTCATTTATTACAAAACTGCAGTAGCCACATGTAGTCCTAGACTAACTATTTTTATTAGTTGAATTCAGTAGGGTTGATTATCACCTTTATTTAACTGTCTTTCCTTTTTTCTGTTGTTTTCTTTCAATAGACTTCCTGTTGCCTTCAATTCTTTTGGATGTCAATTGACCTTTTGTTTCCAGCGGATCTTTGATAGAAACTAGTTGGTTATTTACTTTAACGACGTTGCTGCTTTGAAAAACCCGCAGGTGGATGAAATAAAAAGGGAGTTTAAGAAGTCTAAAGTACATGCTGTCCAAGACATTGCAATCACAACAATCGACAGTTTTCAGGTAGAAAGATGTTTATTTAGAGCAGTTTTTATTTGACTGTCGTAGAACGAAGATCAAAGTAATTACTTTGACGAATCACCGCAGCTGCATACTGTCCACTGAACCAATCATAACTCATAGGCACAACTAAGAACTAAAAACAAACTAACTTCTTCTAATAATCAATCAATCAAATTGCCTTTTTAAATTTGTCAAGTGACTTGAGTCGCCTCAATTACTTAACTAGATTAGTATATACCACACAAGTAAATAGTGCATTCCGCGCGTTCTGATTGGTTTACTCGGAGGTGATTAGCAAATTACTATTCACCTCCGAGCAGCCGAAGAGAAACAAAACGGCCTACCGTTTCGATTTCTGAAGAGGAAATTATTTGAATAGACGCTTGTTATTTAGCTTGTGTGCTATATACTAAAATAATTATTCACCTCGGTGTCAGTGAAAGTGGTGGATATTTACCGCGCCGCTTCGCGTCTTGGTAAATATCTACCACGATTCACCTCCACTTGGGGGAATAATTAATTATTTCCTTTCGAAGCAAAATTTGGCGAGGTCCAAAGACCCCAGTTCCTATTTAAAAAAGCGTTTCGTACAATATACTTAAACCTGGTGTTATAATCGTTTACTATTTAGGACAACATTAAAAGAATGTGTAAACAAGCTATTTAAACATGAAGATGGCACGTTGCTCAACACGTCAACTTGATTGGTTGAAGAAGAGGCACGTAGTATTGTACTTTAGCAAGTCACCCTTGATAGCACTGCAGAATAAAAACGATCGTGTTAATATTTTAATAATCAACTAAACGTTGCTCCGATGACAGAATCAAAATCAAACCTACAGGAACATGGTAGTTATCCCGAGTTCCCTCATGCGGCTATGGGAGTCTAAGGTTATTAAGTAAATAAGTTGAATGATCAACGTATTCTTTGTCCGCTGATGATGTAGTATTTCTACCGTATCGAGAAACGGAGCACACATCCTTGAAAATCCCTGAAATAATCATGTTGGAAAACAAAGCCTCCCATAGCTTAAAAAGTTTTTTTGTTCGATTTTACCTTTTTAGGCTTTTGTTTTTCTGCCCCTCAAGTCTTTTTGTTAATGTTATTCCAGCATATAGTGATAAACTGAAGCAGTTTTCGAAGAGTTTTTTTGCCATGGTAACGCGTTTGTTTACGCGTCATTTTGAGCCTCAAAAAGGCCATTTTCCGTATGACAATCTTAAACATCAGTTTTCAAACTTTAAATTACTATTTCTTATTTTAATTTCAAGAGAACTCCAACGCTTACAAAGATAACCTTTCAGGGTTTTATTCAATTCCTTTCATTTTTGGAGTGAGAGATCTCTTTATGTTTTTGCATTCAATGAACTGCAATCATACATTTTAGTGCAATCCTTGTTTTTCAGTGACCAAAATGGAATAGACCATTTTACAGTTGTATGCTAAGTACCCTGGCCTTTGAATAGAAGCGAGGCTGGAGGTGACTTGGTTTTTGTTGCAAACCTTCCTGTTCTTCATATGTAAATAATATGATTTGCACATGAAAGGCGGGGATGTTTGTAACCAAGCAAGGTCACCTGCAGCCTCGCTTCTATTCAAAGGCTAGGTTCCTAAGGACAAAACTGTAAAATGTATTGTGGGGATAGTTTCTAAAGAAACTGGTGCTGCGTCGGTGGGAAATTGAAACACAAGAAATTGGATAAATCAAACGAATTGATTAAGTAAGTTATACCACCGTAAAGTGAATGGGAGGTGCTGACGTTTCGAGCGTTAGCCCTTCGTCGGAGCGAATGAGAGGATTGTGGGTTACGTACAATTTATATAGAGAAGTTTGGAGCCATGCTATTGGTGGAACCATAGCAATGTGTGAATGGAAGTGAATAAATTAGATGAATGATTAAATGAATGAGAAACGTTCGTTGATACCGTGGGGATTAAGAGAACCGAGTTGGAATATAAACTTCTGTTCTAGGTTTTTACGGCTTTCCGTGTTGCCCTGATGCACGGAAAGGCCACATACTGCCATGTTGTGAGTTGAGTGGTTAGGTAGATTAAAGTGTCGCGCTACAGGTTTCGATGCATCTTTGTCATTTCGTTCGACGTCACGCAGATGTTCGCGGAAACGGTCACCTAATCTTCTTCCGGTCTCGCCGATGTATATCTTCTTGCATAAGGTGCATCTTATGCAATAGATAACATTGGCAGAAATGCATGTGAAACGGTCGGTGATTTTAAACGATCGTTTAGGTCCTGCTATTTTGTCTGTGTTGTAGATGAAAGGGCAAGTTTTGCATCTTTTACGTGTGCAGTTGAATGTGCCAGGTGATTCGTCTGATTTTAGTGTACTTCTAACTAAAAAATCGCTTACGTTTTTGTTACGTTTAAATGAGATGAGTGGTGGTAGTGAGAAGATGCTGCCTGTTTCGTTGTCATTCTGAAGTAACTTGAAGTTCTTCAGAATGATGTTCTTAACAGGTAGGTTGAGTGGGTGAAAAGTGAGTGTGAACGGTATTCTCTGGTTCTCTTCCTTTTGTGACGTTTATGGTGCTGAGTGTTGGTCAGTTGTTTGGGCGCGTTGTTGAGCTGTCTTCACAACTGAGTCAGGGTAGCCACGGTTCTTGAAGAACTGGAGCATTTCTTCTGATTTGCTGGAAAAATCCAACTCATCACTACATAAACGTCGAAGTCTGAGGAATTGAGAATATGGAATAGAATTTTTAACATGGCTGGGGTGAGAAGACGAATGCAACAAATAACTATGAGAGTCTGTAGGTTTGTAGTACACACTGGTTGATAGGCCGTTGTTGTGAAATTAAACGTTGATATCGAGAAAAGCTATTGAGGTTTCTGAAATTTGCCAGGTATATTTTAATGCTGGGTGGAACGAATTGACAGAGTTAATGAAATGCTCAAGTTCTTCCCTGGTGGATGAAGTTGCGCCAACGCAGTCGTCAATGTAGCGGCGATATAGTTTAGGTTTAGGTCCGTTGTATTGGCTGAAAAATTGGTTTTCAACGTAGCCTACGAAGAGATTGGCATAACTAGGTCCCATTTTAGTGCCCATAGCGACACCATTAATTTGTTGGTAGTAGTTTTTGGAGAATGAAAAACAGTTGAGAGTTAAAACTAGTTCGGCAAGGCGAAGTAATGTTTCTGAACTGGGCTCTTTAGTAGAGCGCTGGTTGAAATAAAATTTGAGTGCTAGAAGTCCTTCGTTGTTCGGTATGACAGTGTATAGAGAAGTGATGTCCATGGTGAAAATAAACTTGTTTTCGCCGGAGAAGTTGAAGTCGCGGAAGATTTTTAGTGCGTGGTTGGTGTCTTTAATGTAGGATGGTAAAGATTTGACAATGGGTACCATGATTTTGTCTAAATAGCTGGAGATAAGTTCAGTTGGGCAACTGCATGCAGAAACAATGGGTCGGCCGGGATTGTTCGGTTTGTGAATTTTAGGTTTAAAGTAGATTCGTGAAGTTCTAGGAGTTGTGATAATCAGATTCTTAGCCGTGACGGGTAATTTTGTTTTGAAATGAGATCTTGAATAGTTTCCTTGACGAGTTTTTGGTTGGTTAAAGTGAGGTCTTTGTCTACTTAAGCATAAAAAGATTTGTCGGAAAGTTGCCGAAAAGCGTCTTGTTGGTAAAGGTCGGACCGCCAAACGACTACCGCACCGCCTTTGTCGGCAGGTTTAATTACAACATCTTTCCGCTTGCTAAAACTGTAAAATGGCCTATTGTTTGTTCTCTCTATTTTTAAAAATCCGTATAGTTTTGTAATAGTTTTCAATCTATTTGACTGAGTAGAGTTTCTGTAGTTCATTGAATGCAGAAGCATATCAAGATCATTTCCTAAAAGTTTCAGCATTTTTACTTAAAGGGGCAGTGTCACGGGTGACGCATGCGCATTAGCGCACCTAAAATTTTGATAAAATTTTTCAAAATCGTCGAGTGGCCAGAATAGCGATTTTTATCTTGTTGAATCGAAGCTACCGTTGTTCATCGCGTGGAACAATATCGTCATTTAGTCAGAGGAACGTCCATTCTTTGCTTCCGTTATAATTTTTGGTAACATCTTTGTTGCGTGGGGCATTTAGAAGCGATTTGTTCGTATGCTGTTATGTCGGGCCATGGTGGCCGTCAAACTGGAATCGAGCGCAAACGAATCTACACTTCGCAAATGCAGTGTAGTCAAGTCTGGCAAAGGGGTCATTGAAGGATTTCATTAGACAGTGTATTGCACTCTTCTTGGATGTTCGCGAAGATCAAATGTGGGTATACCACGGACTCACAAGTTGCTGGTCGTCTTCTTTCTCCGCTATGGCGAAGGTCAGTGTCGATTAGAGAATGTGTTGGTTACCTGTTACTGCAGAAAATGTTTATTTCAGTATACGTATTACAAAACCGTACTTCCTTTCTTAGGAAAAAACGCAATTGCGACGACAAGTACCAGATCAGAGAAGGTTGAGGCTCCTCTTGCTAAATGCCATCTTGAAGGTGAGATGTACATTTGACTTGCAATTTATTACAATGTTTATCTTTTACATGCGGTTTTATCTTTCTACATACAGGCTGTAGGTTATAAAAAAGCCAAATTCTTTGTCTCGGAAAAGATACGTAACAAATCTAACGAACCGAAGATGATCCTCGATCACAATATCTTTATTTCTTGAATTCCTGGTTATGTAGGTCCTCCACTGACCTCTACCCCTGTGAAACCAGTGCTTGTTTCAGTAGCATCGCCTGATTTGACTCTGGAAAGTATTGCTTCCATAAGGTCAATTGAGTTTTTTATTAGTTTTGAGTAAACATTGTATATGTTGTAGTTCAATTTTATCCTTGGTTCAAATTTTATTTTCCTTTTTTTCAAACTCGTACCAGAAAACAAAGGAAAATAAAATTTTAACCAAGGAAGAAATTGAACCACAACATATACACTATGTAGTGGCAACAAAGTCATGTACCCTGTTGAAGTGCTATTGGATTGCATGTCCTGTAGCTTTCAGTTTCTGCTAGCTGTTACAGTATGTTTGATAGAAGTTGTAATTTGGTATTTGCGCTTTTCATGTGTACTGTTGCAGGCTGGCTTGCAATAAAAGGTGGAATGATTTCCGCACAGGTTCCTACTTCATTATGCATGCTGTAGTTGAATTGTCTTGGGAAGTGCGCATGCAAACATTTCTTGTACGGCTACAGGATGCATAATGAAGTAGGGACCTGTGCGGAAATCATTCCTAAAAGTTTTTAATAAAAATAATTTTTCTTCTCCTATCTTTTATTGTTGTTATGCAATCATGTACCCTCTGGAATACACAGCAAGGGAAGTTGGCACATGTACTTGTATGTCAGAATGAAGCACCAAGATATATATTTCTGATACCACTAGACTCATGAAGGAAACCAAAGAAAAGATAGTCCAGATTGTGTTGTTCTGGATTTTTTTCTCTTTTTGTAATATTGCTTCCTCTCATTTATTTCTACAGCAATGTTGATGTGACTGGGATTACAGAATTTTCTGTCAATGATAGCACGTACCAGGTTGTTGGAGGCTGTACTGCTTAACAAGAGTGATCCAGCATTGGTGGTTCCAACTATAGCTGCAAAGCCACCTCCACCATAAAAAGAACTTTTCCAATCAAGAAAAACTAGGTTTAAAATGTCCAAAACAACCGAGTCCTCAGATAATGCAACAATGGAGAATGTATTAATTATAATAATGCTATTTTGTACAGCCCATTTATAGCCTATAATCAAGGATCAAGTCAACTGTCTCCCATAGGTGTCTGTTAGGGGTTTCATGGTGTCCATAAGAAGAGGTTTGGCTGTATATTTAAAAGGGTCTTTGCATCTGTGGTTTTAACAGGGTTGATTTTCCTGGGAATTCTAAGGCTTGACCAAAGAAACCACAATACCGGTATGTTTCAATCACATTTCTTCATGTGGTTGGTTATGGTCATTGGTTGATTTTTCGTTTGTAGGCCTTGCATCAACGTGCAAAATAGATGTGTCTGTCTGAGCCAATCTGTCCATTTTGTGAGTTAGGTCAGCACACATTTTCCATAAAAGGGCTAAAAAGAGGACAGTTCATGTGAGTGGCTATTAGATTGTTATTACAGATGTGAACATTGCAAGGGTTGAAATAAAAACAAATGTGCCCTTTTGCTGCAGTTCACAAAAATGTATCTTGCAATTACAAGAATATAAAATTATTATTAGAAAGTCTTGCCAAAGATGAAAAGTATACTTTTATATTATATTTATATTTATTATATTTATATTCATTTATATTACAATATTTATGCACTATCATTTAGGCAATGCCAACAGTGGAATTTACACAAAACTACAAAATTCACTATGCTATCACTGCCAAATGCACTCCACAGTTAAAAACTCAATTTTATGTTCCTGACAATTTGACTTTATTTACAATTGTTCATGCAATTACTAATAGAGCAGGTTCTATCTTCATTCAAGATGGAATCCATGTAAACTCCTGTGTGAGATGGGTAATGCTGACAAACCACTGTAAAGTTCTGCACACAAGGGGCACACTTTCAATGCTCCCCTTTCCCAGGTATTCATACCTATTGAGAACATACTGCCTGTAACTAGCCTTTCGGAAGGACCTAGTGCTGATGTCTTCCCTGTCGTTACGGATGTCGCCACAATTCCTTACAGCCAGCTGGAGGACATCGGGGTCTAGGCACAGCTTTTGAAACCTTGTGTGCCTTGTGACAAAGTGCCTTTGCCCACAGCATTTATTCTCAATTTCCTGTGGCATCACCCCCTGACCCTACTCTTGCACCAAGGCAATGCTGACATGGACAATGGGCCAGGTTCAGATCCTTCAAGGGATGTTTGTGCGGCCATGTGAGAAGCTGAAACCTCTGCACCTTCATCCAGGTCATCCTCCATTATTAACAGAGTGTGGATGTAATCCATGCTACCTCTCCCTATCTATAAACCTCTAATAAACAATTTTCTAATCATTGGTTCATCCAATGTTTGGATGAATTCCTAAAAGGATAATATACAATAATTAGATATCCAGAGAATTACCAAATGAGAAACAAAAACCTTTGCCCTAGTATCCCAGAGATAACAATGGAAAACTAAGAAATGTGACAGGAAATGAAATCTAATGTCAAAGGTGAACTATTGATATACAGGGCACAGGTTCTTATTCATATAAATATAATGCTTATGTTTCTGGTGGATTGGAATTGGGTCACCCACATATAAACATTCATTGTGTAAAGATCTTTGGCTCGCTAACATTCACATCATTGTTCTCATTCACCTGCTCTTCATCTTCGCTGGGCCTATCATTGGCATTGCTATATGGTTGGCTTGGTCTCTGGCTGGCTAAGGGAGAAATACTTTCACTAGGCTAGATGAAAATGGAAGGTAAAAATTGAGTCAAAGGCATCACATCCATACTAAACAAAATGTGACTGCCGATTCAAATGGAAAAAGAAACAGCTGATTTGAAAGCTATGGAAATATTCTAGGTACCAAATACTGAAATAATAATAAAAGAAATTTATTCATTTATATAGCACGATTTCCAACAAAAATTTGTTCAGTAGCGTTTCACAAATGTTGTAATACGAGGAGAATAAAATTTACGAATAAAAATTGTTATTTTACAGATAAAAATCACGTATTTGGCAACAAGTGTAACAACATGAAACAAAGACCTAACCAGCAAGAACAAGAACACCTTCCACTGGCTAAGCTTATAGAGAAAAAAAAACAGATAATGCATAAATCACACAGCGATCTCACTTTATTTTTACACGGCTTCGCTGCAGATCCCACATTTGCGCAATGCTCCAAAGTGTAAGCCTTCGGTACAAGGACATCATCGATTTGGATTGCTTGCTGTCCGTTTTGTCGAGCATGTGTTAGTACAAGTGCAAGAAACACGATTTTCCTACAACTAAACCAAATTTAAAGTAAACTAGTAAAAATGTCATCTCAATCGGGGAAGAACCCAAAGTAATTCTGAATGCGGATGGGGGGGGGGGGGGAGTGGGGGTAACATGTTGCCATGTTCCCTGAATCTTTTTGCATTTACGTCCTCTTTCCCCTTTACTAAAACAATTTGTTCCCTAATTATTAATCCGTTGTTCCCAACAATTAAATCAGATGTTCATTAGTTCCCTGAAAATAAATCGAAAATATCCCCTGGTCCCTGAAAATATATTCTTCTGTTCCCTCATTCCCGTAAACCCCTGTGAAGGGCTCATTTTTAGGTGTTATTTCTCGTTAAAAGCATCTGAAATCCAACGACGGCCGATGACTTGAGGAACGTTTAGCGACTATTTTCGCCAAAGTGAGATGAAAGAGTTGACTTGAATGGCTGAATAATAGAACTTCTCGATCTGCGCAATTCCTCGTGTCATGCTCAGCCTCATCCAATCATTTTAAACCATTTTCCTAATTCATTCAGTTTGCCTCTATTTGGGAGGAGTGGACTAGAATTCAAAATTCCCTTGTAACACAGCTCTTTTTGTTTCGTCTTTTTTGGAACCATGAAAGTAACTAGAATAAACTGATCAATACCTATAGCTAAATATCGACTGCTTTGTCGCAGGGTCAAGAAAATGACATCATTCTGATATCGCTGGTGCGAAGTAACAAAGAAGGAGTAATTGGCTACCTGAAGTCGATGAACCGCTTATGTGTCGCTATATCGCGGGCTCGCTGTGGACTTTACCTTTTCGGGAACAGCTCTCTCCTGGCTCAAAGATCGGCCAAGGGATGGAGGGTATAGTTTTGCTTTGCCTTTGTAGTTTTTACACAGCAACGTAGAAGTAGAAGGTTAATTCTTTCCAGTGTTCAGTATGTGCGGTTAGTAGGCTGGATACGGACAGTATTGAAGAACACGACAGCGATGCAAACTGGATTTACAATAGAGGATAAATGGAAACAAATGAAAAAGATTAAAATGGATTAAACAAATCTTGATTAACTTTGTGGTTCCCTGACAAAACAGATACTTCAACCAAATTTATATGATGTAGTGCTACACCGATCACTAGCTTCATACACATCAAAACATTGTGTTTAGGGCGACGTTATCAAGTTGCGATTGTTGTGATTCAAAGTACTTCGAAGGCTAATTGACGAACATGCATTGTGCGCACTTTAATTTGTCAGTAATTAGGATACGGCCTATATCGACACGCCTTTTGTTGAGAAGTTCAGACATTTCTATTGTAAAACACTTGTTAATTGTTATCCTTGGATTTCGTTCAAAATTAAACATGGCCTAGCACTGGTGTGGACTTTCCTATATAGAGAAAATCCTCATCAATGCATTGTTTCTTACTCTCTTATGGTGACGGTAACTGAATTTGTGTTCCATACCCTCGCTTGTAACGGCAGTATTTTGCATCTGTTTAAGGTTCTCCGTGACGCAATGCAAAATGAGAGGTGTCACGGCAGAAGATTCCCATTTTGCTCAGGGGAGGAGAGCGTGAGTATCCAACTTGTCCTGCACCCGTTAAATCTCAATTCATGTGTTGCCAGCACGTCCGCCGAGTGAATAGATAGTATAATTGGCATCCTTTGGTCTTTATTAGATTTTAAACGACCACGGAGAGACAGATTTGTATTCAGGATGGAAACTTTACAATGACTTAGTACTGTTACAGTTTATTTTATAGCATAACATCGATACAACGCACGCCCTGAGTTGCCTACCAACTTAGTTTTATCAGGCTATGCATACTTGTTTAGCATTTTGTGTTTGCATAACTTAAGCTCATGGAAGCGCGCAAGGCTGCTTTAAAAAGCTACAAAGAAACTACTTATTTCTGTCTGACTTCTAGTATTCCAACAAACTCAATCATCAAATCACGCTTTGATATGATTTATTTTTGCCGTAAGAAACTACAACAGAAACAACAACAACATACAAGAACACCTAATAAAAGACAGTAGATTCACATAACAGCACTACAAATTAACAGTTTTCATGAGGATTGATTATTGATGTTATTATTAAGGTCAGCAAGTTTACACGCAACTGCATATATATCACGCTTAATAATTGCTAGAACCACAATTTACCTGAAAACTGGCTATTTACGAATCTATCAGCTAATGGAAATAACATATAGTTATAGAATTGGAAAGCAAAATGAAAATAGTAATAAAGATAGAACATATTATTTAACTTAACTAACTTTCCCAATTATGACAGAGATTTCAATATAGTCATCATCTTTTTTCAGAATATTAAGAAGCGATGCTCTAAGAGCCCTTTCAAATGTTGTCTTTGACAAATCTCTTATATGGCGTGGTGTCACATTCCATAGCTTTACCCCAAGTAGAGAGAAAGAGCGCTTTTGTTTCTCCATTCTTACGCAAGGTTCCCGGAAGTGGATGATCGTGTATTATCCGAGTGAATGCTGGATGTTTTCTCAAATAGATTTAACATGTTAATTGGTGCATTGTCATTGAGATCATAAACTGGATTCACACACATTATATAGGAAGGTTATTGGAAGAACGTTAGCTTTAACAAAACAAGGGAATTGCATGATCGCAAACGTCTGCGAAAAAAAAGCAAACGAAGTGCACTTACTGGAGAATTAG
This sequence comes from Ricordea florida, assembly GCA_949710005.1. NCBI lineage: Eukaryota > Metazoa > Cnidaria > Anthozoa > Corallimorpharia > Ricordeidae > Ricordea > Ricordea florida. Next base: position 14,990,216 of record OX453275.1, read on the forward strand.
AATTTTGTTAAGATTCATCTTGCCTGCCTGACCCCAGGCCCCAAGGCCGTATGTTAAATAGGGATGTATAATTAATTATGAATGTTCAATAGTATTTCCCAGTGGTATGGTGACGTAGTTTTCCAGGAGAGATCGCAAAATTAAACGAGACGAGATGAAGTTTGATTGAGATTCTACCAAGTTACAACAGTGCCAAGGGATTACATGAGATAGCAAGCGCATGCGTCAACTCAGGTTTTGAAGGACTGAATGTGGCTGGTAGACATTAGAAGAGAGATACCCCCATAAGTCCAGTAGGACTGGGAGGGAGGGCATGTTTAATTTTTCGATTCCACCTTGTTACCAGTGCCTTCGGGCTTACATGAGATTTCGCAGCAACAAACACATGTCAAGTCAAGTGCTACGGAACAAAACAAGTTTATTACCAAGTGCCACCTTTAGCAAAACTTTGCCTCCCACAACAACGTCAGTTACAGAACATACACAGGTTCATTACAAAGTGCACCTGAGGCAAAGACTGCACCTCTTGGAAAATTTCCCAGATTCTAGGCAGAGTGAATAGGCTTATGACAAAGTACCCCATTTGGAAATTCTGCTTCCTGTAAAATAGGCTTATCATAGAACCGAGCAAACGTTACAGCAGATGCCCAGCCGGCTGTATTTAGGATTTCATGCAGACTTACAGCATTTCTCTTAGCAGCAGACGTAGATGCTTGTCTTGTGCTATGAGGCTTGAATTGTGTGGTAACAATGCCTGCGCTATGTAATGAAATTTTAACCCATCTGCTAATGATGTCTCTGCTCACTCTCTTGTGAGGTTTGACACAACTTACAAGAAGGTGTGACTCTGTGCCTCTAATGGTCTGAGTCCTACTTTAATACTCCTTAAGTGTGTAAATACACAAACGTTTATCCTTGTGGTAGGCTTTAAGAGTAATGACAGGGTTTGGGTTCCTTGGTCGACTTTGCTTTAGATGCTCCGTAATGGTAAACGTATAGAAATCATTGCATTCACTCATATTGTGCAAGTCTAAGAGGTGAATGGTTTGGCCACTTTGGCCAGTAACTAATAACAGTAACATAATCAATTTCAAAGTTCCTTTAATGAGAGTTCCCTGGCTGAAGGCATTTGCTGGAAGTGTGTTGAAACAGTGTTCATATCCCAAACTGTAGAGTACCTTGGTTGTGGTGGTCTCTTCTGAAAAATCCCTTTCATCAGTTTGGAAACCAGAGGGTGCTTGCCAAATGTAGTGCCATCAGGTAATGAGAGCAAGGAGGATAGGGCACTCCTAACCGTGTTAACTGCAGTGTATGCCAAACCCTTTTTATACAGCTTGGTGAGAAAGTCTAAAACTGTTCTTACAGATGGACAAAGCGAATCACTTCTTTGTTTGTTACAAAACTCAGTCCACTGTAAGATATAGGTACCATACTGCTTCCTGGTTCCAGGCCTCCAGGAGGACATGATGAGTTTGCAAGATTCCTCTGAAATGGCTGTGCTTTTGAGGGAATTCCAGACAGCTGACATGCCACCATAGTCAATCGTCTCCTCAGAGGATGAAGCTTTCTTGAGTGAGGTAGTGCTAGCAGATCCTGAACATTTGGCAGTACTAAGGGAGTTGCAATTAACATTCTGAGTAACTGTGGCCATGCCACCACACCTGAGTCGGCCATAGAGGTACAATGAGGATTCCCTCCAAAGCTTGGTGTTGCATAATCGTCTGGGGGCATCTGTGGATTTGGTAAAATGGAGGAAATGCGTAAAATTTTAATCTCCCCCAATCAGTGGTGAAAACATCAACAAAGCAGGACTCGGGGTCTGGTTTCCATGAGACAAATCTAGGTAACTGGTGTTAAGTCTAGAAGCAAACAAGTCAATTTCAGGTGAGCCCCATTTACCGGCAATTTGGGAAAAAAACAGACTTCTTTAGAGTCCTTTCAGTTCTGTCATTGAATATTCTTGACTCCCTGTCGGCTTCACAATTCTCCACCCCAGCTAATGAGCTACAGTGATCCAAATGTTCTTCGGTTTGAAAAAGCACCAAGTTGCATTAGCAATGTCATTACAGCTGGGAGACTTTGGTCCTGTCATGGCATTAATATAATGCACAGCTGTAGAATTGTCAGACAACACCTTGACATGTTTGTTTTCCAAAAGGTCATCAAATGCCTTAATTGCAAAGTGTACAGCTCTTAACTCCAGTTCATTTATGTAGTTGAGTCTCAGTACAGGACCATAAACCCTGGGATGTGTTGTTAGCAACATGCATTCCCCAACCAGTTTTAGATGCATCAGTTTCAATTTCAACCTCTGGGTACCGTGAGATATTGGGTTAAAAGCTTGATCTGCATTATTGATCCACCATGAAAGTTCTGAAAGTGCGTTAGGTGAGAGGGAAAGAACAGCATCAAAATAGCCATTGCTAGATTTCAGAGCAAGATTCTTTTCAATTTCAAGCCGTCGGTAGTGAAGGCTGCCAAACTGTACCCCAGGCAGGCTCGAGACTAGTACTCCAATTGCCTGTGCTAAGTCCACAACCTTCACCTCACTTTTATTTACGATTTGTGTACAGATTGACTTGACCTTGGCCTTTTTAGCACGTGTCAGGGTTATGACCATGTTTACTGAATCAAACTCAAAGCCTAAAAATGTGATGCACTGGACAGGTTGCATGACTGATTTTTCGTGATTGATTTCAAATCCAAGATCAGTAAAGAGGCCTTCTGTATCAGAAACATTCAGTGCACACTCATCATAGTCCCTACCCTGGAGATAAGAATCATCTATGTAGCCCACATTTAAATGGCCCTGTTGCCTCAGGGCAGAGTAAACTGGCTTTAGCAGTTTTGTGAAATGTCTGGGGGCTGATGATAGCCCATTTGGCATCCAAGTATACTGAAACAATGTTCCCTGCCAATTAAACCTTAAACATTTCCGGTGCTCGAGGGCAATTGGGACACTATAATAAGCATCCTTATGAATAGAAGCCATATAACATTCTTGAGTCATAAGCCTCACAGCAAACCACAGTGTCCATTTTAAAATGATGGTATTCAATGTGTTTGTTAAGGCCTTTTAAATTAAGAATCATGCTATATTTCCCACTCTTCTTCTTCCTCACAAAAATAGTTGAGGTGAATTCCCCTGGCGAGTGAGTGGCATATTCAATAACTCCTAACTGTAAAAGGCTACTTATTTTTGCAGTGATAATTGCCTGTTCTGTTGAATTAAATTTGATTTCAGGTCTAAGCCAGGTTTAACCTGGGTCTGTATTGATTTCCAAGTGGCAGTGCTGCACAATATCCAGGATGTTAGGGTCTGTTGTTGTCTTACGCCAAGCTGTGTGTTAATTGCTGGTCCAGCATTTTCCGTGAGCTGGAGATTTTTGGCCAGCATGTCAATTATTACACTCTGCGGTGCATTCGCCTCAGCTTTGTGAGGAATTTTCGTCGTCGGCTTTGTTAGACTTTTTCTTTTAAGTTGGAGGTTCTTCATCACTTTCAGTCACAGACAAACTCGGAAGAAGGGAAATCCGAGCTCACCCAACAGGAGTCGAACCTTCCATCTTCCGATGACTAGTTCGGACCCTCTTCCACTGAGCTATGGGAGACTCGTGGGAGCAAGGCCCGTAGGTTCATGTGACAAACATCCTGCATGCTCGGTTTTCCCGCGTTACTGGCTTAACCAAGAAAATTAGTTCAAGTAAACTAGCAAACATTAACAGGTTTTTCTTGCTTGCATTAGTTTCAGCTTTGTAAAAATGCTGACGTATTCTTGGGTCTAATGTGCCTTTTGTTAAGTTATTTCTGGTAGAGAAACTAGTTTCCATTTTAAAGTCGCTGACGACCGCCGATGATCTCCAGCTCGCTTTGTTGATAAGCGTATGATCGCTCTCAATCACTGGGTTTTGTAAACTCATAATCGTTCTACTGCTTATCCGTCATTACTCTCACACTCACTCACTGCCCATTGTGCCCACTAGCACGTAGGGCAGCAACAAAATTCTTCCACTTCTGTTTGTCTTAAGCCAGCTGTTGGATCTTCTTCCAGCTCTGTTTCAAGCCCCTCAATTCTGTCTCTACAGTGCGACGCCATGTGTTCTTAGGCCTGCCACGCTTGCGTCTGCCTTCGGGAGTCCAGTGTAGTGCTGTTCTTGTGATGGATTCATTATCCTTTCGAATGACATGTCCAATCCACCTCCAGCGTCGTTGCATAATAATAGTACCCATGTCCTCCTGCTGGCACCACGAAAGCAGATCCTTGTTGAAAATGGTCTGAGGCCAGAAGATGCGAGGTATTTTTCGCAGACTTTTTGTGTGCAAGGTTGACAACTTCCCCAGATCACTTTCCAACATTCGGCAACATTCTGACCAATACAAAAGGGTAGATAGAACACAGCTGTGATATATCGTGAGCTTGGTATGTGTACTGTACTGTGCCGACCGCCACACATTGTTCAGCATCCTGAAGGTGTTTCTGGCTTTGTTTAGCCGGCTCTGGATGTCTACGCCTGCACCACCATCTTGTGTGACGATGCTGCCCAAGTATTTAAAGTGATCGGTCATTGGGAGCTCTTTTCCATTCACCTTGATGAGCTGAGGGTTAGAGATGTTAAGAGTCATGACCTCTGTTTTGGTGAAGCTAATGTTTAGTCCTACCCGGTGTGCATATTTACTTAAAAGACTGGTCTTCTCTTGCATGTGGCTGTGGGTGTGAGAAAGCAGAGCTAAATCATCCGCAAAATCTAGATCCTCTAAGGTGGAGAAGAGGGTCCACCTGATGCCCCTGGAATGGTCTTCCGTAGTATGGCGCATCACCCAATCAATGGCTAAGTTGAATAGCTGTGCAGACATCACGCATCCCTGTCTGACACCCGTCTTTACCTCAAAACTGATACCACGGTTCTCAATCTTCTGGGGAACACCATAGGCTCGAAGTATGTGCCACAAGCTGTCTCTGTGTATACTGTCGAAAGCCTTTTGGAAATCTACAAAGTTTATGTCCAGTGGCCTCTGCCATTCGGTACATTGCTTCAATGATGTTTCGCAGTGTGAATAGCTGATCTACACAACCCCTACCCCTGCGGCATCCAGCCTGTTCTTGCCTGAGCTGCTGATCGACTGCACTGGAAATTCGTCGTATGATAATCTTTGCCAGGATTTTACTTGGGGTGGATAGGAGGGTGACGCCGCGCCAGTTATTGCAGTCGCTTAGTGGACCGTTTTTGTAGATCTTTATGATGGTACCTTTGGTCCAGTCATCTGGCTCTCTCCTGCTCCCATACTTCAGTAAATAGGGGCTGTAGAATCCTTGCTGAAAGTTCAGGGTCAGCCTTGAAAAGCTCCGCATTCAGGTTGTCTTGACCTGGAACTTTGTTGTTTTTTAAGGTTTTTATGGCTGCAATGATTTCCTGCTTGTTTGGAGGATCTGTGTTTACATCCAGGTCGGTCTCAGCCTCTTGAATGTCAGCTTCAACTGTGGGTGGGGGTCGGTTGAGGACATCCTTAAAGTGCTCTGCCCAACGAGCTTCCTGCTCTCTTTCGGTGGTAAGTAGACTACCCTGTAAATCCTTAACAGGGGCTACCTTTCTTCCCTCATACTTGCCACATACCAGTTTTAGGATTTTGTAAACCTTTCCCTGCTCTCTTCTGTTAGCTGCATTCTCTGCCTGGCTGCAAGTTCATCAATATATGCGCGTTTGTCGGCTTTTGCCATTCTCTTAACACTTCAGTCAGCCTCTCTATACTGGATCTTATAGCGTTCCAGCAACCTTTCTGATTTGGTGTCGAGTAGTTTCTTCTTCAGATTTCGTTTGCCCTCGATGGCTCTTAAGGTTGCTGGCCTTATCCACTTCTTCTTCTTTACTGCCCTCTTAAAACCTAGACATGCCTTGCTGTTCTCTGTGAAAGTGAATGACACTTGCTTCCATATATTGTTGACTTCATCGGGTTCGGGCTCATCATACAGAACCGCCAAGGATTGAAATCGATTTCTGAGTTGAGTGATGAAGGCGTTCTTCCTTGTTGGCTCTTTCAAGTTGTCTGTGTTGAAGCGCTGGTTGCAAGATGGCTTTCGACCAGTGCTTCTTAGCTTTAGCCTAACATACGCCGTGACAAGATGATGGTCACTGCCAACATCAGGTCCTCTTCTCACCTTAACATCCAGAAGTGAGCGTCGCCATGTGCCATTAATCATCAAGTGACCAATCTGGTTCCAATCTCAACCGTAAGGAGAGCACCATGTACACTTGTGAATATCCCGGTGAGGAAAGATTGTTCCTCCAATGACCAGGTTGTATGCTGCACACAGTTCTGCAAGACGTTCACCATTTTCTTTTAAAGTACCACAGCCTTCCTTTCCCATTGCTCTATTGTAGCTCAAATTATCACTTCCTACCTTTTCATTAAGGTCACCAATTATAACCAGCATGTCATGACGCGGTAGTTTCTCCAGTTTAGCTTGCAGTTATGCATAGAAGCTGTCTTTCGTGGTGTCATCACTGTCGTTCGTTGGTGCATAACATTGGACAAGGGACAGGTTAACATGCTTCCCCAGCATTCTAGCTGTCATACGTCTGCCGTCGATTGGTTTGCACTCTAAGAGGTACTTTTCCAATCCTTTCTTGAGTATGATGGCAACTCCCTCGTGGTGTTGGTTGTCATCCCTGCCAGCATACAACACAGTTTCTCCAGTTGATGTTTTCACTCTTCCAGAACCTGTCCACCTGCTCTCACTGACGCCTAGGATATGCAAGCAATAGCGCCTCATTTCAGCTGTAACTTGATCCAGTTTTCCCGTTTGATATAGGTTTCTTACCTATTCTGGTCTTAGCCTTGGTGCCTAGGACTTTCATAATCCTGTCAGTGGCTTCCTTGCGGATTTCACCGCTGCCATTCATTCGTGTCATTTGAGGTGACTCTGAAAGGCCACGGCACACGGTTGTGGTTGTATCCTCTGCTGCTGTTTCCGTAATATGTTTTTTTATAGGACAGGGTTGTTGGCCCTGTGCCAAACCCCCAACCTGGAGGGCCAGGGGATCACTTTTTGTCAGGCCCCTACCCCTCGACCTGTCCGACATGGATGGCCCTACCAGCAGTACAAGACTCCAGCCGGCATAGCTCTCCGGGTTATTGGGACACGCAAACCACCCTACCACGATAAGGTAGTGATCCCATACTGGGTTTTGTAAACTCATAATCGTTCTACTGCTTCTCCGTCATTACACTCAGTCCAAATTTGGGATTCAAAATCCGCGTGCATCACGTCTCTTCTTGATTGCCATAGCATGGTTATGTACTGTTTTAGCCACTGAACCAAGAACGTTCGATATTTTTATTACTTCATCTTCTTCAGTGATACGAAACGTTTCCGTATTAGGTTTCATCTTTTCTTACAATGGAGAACCAAAATACTCGTATCTTCGTGTTTTTTTTTTTCTGGTTTTATTGATAAATTATTTACATGGCAGATTACTACTTGCATCAGTAACAACATCATGACTACGTACAAAACGTTTAATTGCCCTAATATATTCTTTTAAATTAATCTTTTGATTTAGTTTCTGGTGCCACCATTTGACAAAGGAATCCCAAAAAGTGGTGGACCTAGTGCAATAGACCTTATTCGCTTGTACATTTCGTTTTCTGAAAAAGAGTGCAGAGAGACATATTCATCCTTGCATGCAACATTTTTGATGAACAAGGCAAAGGACCAAATCTCCTGAGTATCATCGCATGATCTGTATTGGGAAAATATATTGTACAAGCGAATAAGGTCTATTGAACAACATAATAGCGGTGGTTTGTTCCTCAGATTTACCGAGTGGGCATGTGTCGCTTTCAACTGATCTAACACGGAACAGACTTACTTGATTAGGCAAAATATTCTGTATTACTTTATATATAGAAGTAATATTATAGAAATAATGTTATATGTATATATAATAATTTCTTATACTAGAAAGAAATCAACTTTGTTTGTTTGGTGACTTTAAATTGTGACAAATATACTTCATGAATATTCTCTTTGGTGAACCCACAATTTAAGATTTTTTCACAAGCTGGAGGCACTGCTGTCTTATTCAAAAGAGAAGAATATGCTGCGTGGGTACTGAACGGGGTTGTGTTTGAGCTTGAGGTTACTGCGACACTTGCATTGTAGCTACATACTGTGTTACCTATCATCCTTATGCCATAGTATGAAGTCAAAGGTGTGGCAAGATCATATTTTTCTTGTATTTCAGATTAGGAAAGAAAGTTGTCATACTCATCCATCGCATCGTGGATACGGATAATACTTTTCTTGAACCATGTGCTATACAATATCGATTTCCCGTCAACTTCTATGTCTTGATCATTCCAGATTATTTCATCAAATGATATTAAATAATATGAAATAAAAAAGAAAATGAAATAATACTTGTATCTTCGCATTTTCTGTTTGACAACACCTTGAACATGGGAGTTCTTTGTTTGTCCTAACCCAAAAATTATTGTTGCGCCTAAATATTGTCTTCGTTGCATCGAAGTTCGGCAGGAGTGGGGTATTATGGGCCTGTTTGTTAATCGCTGACGATCGCTGGAAAGCGCTTTCATGTAATCGCTTTCGACAGCCATGTCACATGACATGACACAGATCGTTGGTAACCACATGGAAGCCAGGTTTTTGTTAGTGAGACACGTAGTCATAAATTTAAATTTCACGACAAATCATTAATATTTTCTATATACACTCTGTCGCGCCTTTGACAGTACTCTCCAAGCCCATATTTGTCTTGACTTAAGTGAAAGTAAAACAACAAAGTCAGCTTTCGAAATGATCGTTTCTTTCTATTTTCTGCTAATCATTTCAGGAGCGTCATCACGGTCCAGATAATGTGAGGAGTCCTTCCTTGAGAGAGCAAACTCCCCCACCGAGTAAGTAAAGAAATAAAAGTTTTTTTATGGGGTATAATATGAAGCCAAGTAGCCCAGCACGATGTGGTTGTACAGTGGTCACTATGTCTGCTTGTTTTGTTAAATTGCTACCAACTCAGACCCCAAGTGTGCTGTGTATGTCTGAAGAGACAATAGGCACTGTGTTTTGGCAGTGAATGAGGATCCGTGAATCGCTTAGATATACTTTCATTACCTCCCCTTGTCTTGAGATTGAGATAATTTTTTCATTGTGCTGAACTTTGTTTGTTTTTTATCATTTAGTTACTTTGGGTACAATGAAAAGTATGTTGATTATATCAATGTAGCCTTGCCATGCATATGTTCTTTACGCCTCTTATAAATACGCGCTGAGTTATTCAGCTCTCGGACTGCCAAAAATACCAGTTTGCGCATAAAAATCGCATCTATTGGAACTTTCTTCCCTCATTTAAGCGAAATTTACATCTTATCTTGAAGCTGGTTGGCAAGCGCCATTACCGACCAGCAGCACATTAGTTTGTACATACACGCGCAAGTCTGTATTTTCGCTCTCTCCTTTCGGGTCGCCATCTTGTTCCCACGCGTTTAGTTACGTCATTATTAGACTCGATTAGTGCGAATGTTTAATTTCTCTGTTTAATCAACTGGGGTGGTGATAGCGTGTTCCTGAACCTACCGCTTCAAAGCAGAAAGTTTAAGCAGCAAAACGCCGTTCGCAAAACAAAACAAAAAAGAAAACAAGAGGCTCAGAATCGCTTTGACTTGCCGTGCACCAAAACGGTGGTGCCTAACCGAGACAGAAAGTATCAATTTCTTTGGAAACAAAACTAAGTGCACACCCTCTCCGTAGATGCCAACTTCGCCCCCTTCTTAATTGAAGTCACGACCTGGGAGGCCCCATTAGGGGTTTTAGGGATACGGGATATTTGCGAAAAAAATTATAGGGATACGGGATATTTTGGGGAAAAATTATAGGGATACGGGATATTTAGAAAAGAGATAGTGGGATATCGAACGTCAAAGGTTTCTTTTTTGACAGAATAAAACAGGTTAATTGATCAATATGAAAGACGCGAAAAGAAAAAAGTACTTGAAAAACATTGTAATCATCATTCAAACCCTATTTGCACTCGATTTCTATTTTAAAGTATGAAACCGCACCGGAAAATGTGTTATACACTATTTGGTAATCGGACTTATCACATGCAGCGACGTCATCAGTATTAACTTGAATTATAGGGATACAAACTACAGGAATTAATGAGATACGTGATATTCAGACCCCCCCCCCCCCTAATGGGGCCTCACCTGGGGCAAGAAAACCAAGGGTGCCCTCTTTCGAGGGTTTGACCCTGTGACCGTTCCAGAGGCCGGACGACGGACAGCTCAGCAAAAGGTCCAAATGCAATAACTGACGCTTGGGTAAGTGGCCGGCTTTCGCCCCGTGATCTCGAGGAACGTCATTGTGAAGTCCTGCGCGTCCATAGACTCCATTTGCAAAGCCACTCGGCTCCACTTCGGATTCCGGGCTACAGGAGCCCATTTCATCGACTTCAACGAGATCCATTTAGAGCCCAATAAGCTCTCCATGGTGATACCATCAACGAGGATGACATGTCTCCAACTCTGGCGATTTTGTCGTTTATGGCTCAGCCACCCCTTCCTCCACAAACTCGTGAAACAGCGTTACGGGACATAATTACGCTCCCACACCCTTGCTTCAATTTAGCCTGAGATCTCGCAGGCTATTGCCTCACTCCTAGACGATATTCACACCCAACGAGGCTAAGATCATGCGCACTGCAGCAAGGAACCTCTCAAAATGGAGTCTATCCCAAAGACCAACATCATGCCTAGAGATGTCCTGTAATTTATGCAGAGAAACGAGGAGACAAAGCAAACACTTCCTTAGCTCATGTATTTTCTCCCGGATCAAGACAGGTGCTACATGCCTAAGGCCAGGTAAATTGCCGGCACTTTAGGAGAGGACGATTAATATGAACAGTTTAGTAGCCTACCTTCTCACCCTGTGGAGGATCAAGAGCCTGACACCACATCTGCAGCTTTCCGGGTACAAACTCGTCAGTCGCCGTACAAAGACACGGTTCATCACTCCGTATTGCCATCACTAATGGGGATACATGGAACATGATCCGACTATATTATATCTCGGTGCTTCAGTGAAGTCTACGTCACAGTCTGCCCACCAAGCTGACGGTTCATCACCACTCAAGGTCATTGGAGAGACTTGTTTTACATTCACTCGTGATAGCCACAAGTACGCATTCGAAGGTCTTGTCGTTTAAAGTCTCGACGTGGACATCTTAGCGGAAAACCCGTTCGTGGGGACCAATGACGTCGTTGTGTGATCTGCTAAGCGTCAGGTACTACTTGGAGATGCCACCTACACGTAAGGCTCCCCACCTCACTCGACGAAGACAACAGCTGCGAGACATGGTCTGGTGTTACGTGCCCCCACGAGCACAACAACCGTTTGGCCCGGGGGGTGCATCGAAGTCGAACTTTTGAGCAAGGTGTCACCTGACGCCGAGCGCGCCCTTGAACCACCCTTGGACTCGGCAAACGCTAGAAATGTAAAGGCCTCTCAAACCTGGCCGCCTCCCAGTATTGTATCAAGCATAGCGGGCAAGATTCGCATACCAAACCTCTCATGTGATCCACAGGTTCTCAGGAGGAATACCCATTTTTGACAGGTGAACTGTGACTTTACACTCACTGATGAAGACTCCTCGAGCACACCTCTCCCAACCAACGCAATGCACGCCGAGAATGTTCGCGTAGATCCAGATATCCAGCTACCACCTTAAATCAGAGCTCAGTTCAAATACCGCCGGATGAATTTAACAAAGTCTTCGACCCCAACATCGAGGATTACAATTGTGCAGACAGTAGTGAATATGGGTCCCGTCGAGTCACCCTAAAGTAAGGGCGAAACCCTTAATACGCGAGAGGATAAGTTCGATCAGCTCGAACAACTCAGCGTCTTCAACCGTCCAGAAGATATTAACGTGTCTGTGGAGTATATTAATCCATCATTCCCGGTTGAGAAACCAAAAGGCCCGTTTAAACGGTTTCAACATTTGCTTCAACATGCATCCAACACTTTGTTCAACCAAATTTTCCGTGGTTTGAAGATGTCGTCAAACATTGTGGAAAGCGTAAAAAATGTTGAAAGCTTGTTGAAAGCGTGTTGAATCAAGTTTAAATCGGTTTAAACTTTCATTCAACATTGATTCAACTTTTCCTTTAGGCTCGAAAATGTCGAATGGTTTTAAAGCAGTTTGAACACTCTGTTCGACAATTGTAGATCACAGCATGCTCACATCAGGCTGCAAATCAATATGGCGTAAATTGTTCACGTAAACTGGGAAGATTCTCCCGAAGATGGAAGCCAAATGGAATCAAATCCAAAGCTTCCGAGCACGAAACGAAAATTTGTAGAACTTTTAAAGTTTCCAGAAAATGGAGCTTCGAAGAAATAAATGACCTAATCGATGAGTTTGAAAAGCGTCCCTGTTTGTGGGATGTGTTTAATCGCGACTACCATGACAAGACTCGGCGGTTAGCCCTGCCAAACATTTACGAGTCGCCTGGCGCCTCATCAGTGTTCGACTAATCAATATGGCAGCTCGTAATTTATCTACTATCTGGACGGAACAGTCTTGTTTCCAGTTCTTCTTAGTTCCTCGCAATCAAGTGTCGAGAAAGTGTTGATTCTCTTTTTTTTTTGATGCAAGGTTTGCCCAGCATCCGTTCAACTTTTGAACGCAGTTGGTCAAATGTTGAAACCGTTTAAACGGGCTTTAAGGGCGGCTCGCGGCTCGTTACAGCTTTTGCCGCCTTAGGCTGTTACAGCAAGCTGCAACCGTCATTGATGCCAGACGTAGATTCTGTCTTGCGTCACATCGCCCAAAGGAAGCATCTCATCGCAACGGACCTAACGAGCACATTTCACCAAATACCGCTTGCAAAGAATTCAATAAAGTATTGAGGTGTTGCTACACCGTTTAAACGCGTTCGTTTCTGTGTGCGATCAGCAGTGGGCATTCCAGGATCAGAAACCGCCCTTGGAGAACTCATATGCCGCGTTCTCGGTGATATCCTGTAGGAAGGCATCGTCGTAAAGATCGCTGACGATCTCTGCTGCAGAAGAATAGCCTATTAGAGCTCTTGGTCAACTGGAAGAAAGTTCTCCAGGTGCTGTACAAGTGTAATCGCCGTGATCAACCCAATGACGCGACAGTTCTGGCATGGATCTGGGGCGCCGCCACCATAAGAACAAGCCAACACCGTATCACGAAGTTAGCGACCTGTTCCCCGCCCGCAACGATAGCCCAGGTGAGGTCATTCATCGGTGTCTACAAAGTTTTCTCCCGAATTTTCGCGAGATGCTCAGTGACACTGTGCAACGGTCTCATCCAACTGTGCATTCTGATACGTCCCTTTGATTGCCCCTCTGCTGTCATCCGTACCGATCCTGCTCCAGTCTTCAAGGCCTTGTACATGACAAACTGTTTCAACACTACAGAATCACCTTAGAGACGCAAAGAACCGGAACAAGAATCCTGTAGCGGTGAAGGCTGTGCTTGAGCTCGGAAACGAAATGCTCCGCCAGGATCCATTTTTAGTGGTCCAGTAACAGACTTGGCTCTAGCCACCGCCACAGCAACCTTGGACTCCCGCATTCGATCTCCAGGTCTATCTGCAAGAGAGTTTTGGACGCATTGTGGTCAGTTTTCCAAAAAAACATTTTTCAGTCTCTGACTACGATCTAACAATATCTCAGCATGAACAAAGGATAACGAATCCCCCTTCAGTAGGATGTCGAAGACCCCAACCTCAAATTTCTATCCTGCGAACCCTGCGGATGTTGGAAACCTTGTGAACCTACACTCCGACCGAAACAAATCCCGAGCAAGAGAGTTGTACATTGTTGTGAGCAAGGAAGGCAACATCCTTTACATCAGGTCGGGTCGCAGTTTTCTTAAAAGAAGTACCTGTTACTGCGTAAAGCAGTCGGACTGCTCAAAGATTCCTACAGACGTTCCAGAAACTCTATCCGGTGAACCCGGTATCCAAAGTAAACGACACGATTCAGTACGGGGGTGAGGCAGAACCTCCTACCTTTCCGTCTTTATATCCACCCCACCCCCACCACAGATACCAGATGCAATTTCCACAATGACAGTGGTGCCCATGGTGCCCATGGTGCCCATTGTCAAATCTTTACCATCCCACATTAAAGACACCAACCACGCACTAAAAATCTTCCGCGACTTCAACTTCTCCGGCGAAAACAAGTTTATTTTCATTATGGACATCATTTCTTTATACACTGTCATACCGAATAACGAAGGACTTCTAGCACTCAAATTTTATTTCGACCAGCGCTCTACCTAAGAGCCCTGTTCAGAAACATTACTTCGCCTAGCCGAACTAGTTTTAACACTCAACAGTTTTTCATTCTCCAAGAACTACTACCAACAAATCAATGGTGTCGCTATGGGCACTAAAATGGGACCTAGCTTATCTCTTCGTAGGCTACATTGAAAACCAATTTTTGAAACAATACAACGGACCTAAACTATATCGCCGCTACATTGACGACTGCGTTGGCGCAACTTCATCCACCAGGGAAGAACTTGAGCATTTCATTAATTATGTCAATTCGTTCCACCCAGCATTGAAATATACTTGGCAAATCTCAGAAACCTCAATACCTTTTCTCGATATCAACTAGTGTGTACTACAAACCTACAGACTCCCATAGTTATTTGTTGCACTCGTCTTCTCACCCCACCCATGTTAAAAATTCCATTCCATATTCTCAGTTCCTCAGACTTCGACGTTTATGTAGTGATGAGTTGGACTTTTCCAGCAAATCATAAGAAATGCTCCAGTTCTTCAAGAACCGTGGCTACCCTGACTCAGTTGTGAAGACAGCTCAACAACGCGCTCAAACAACTGACCAACACTCAGCACCACAAACGTCACAAAAGAAAGAGAACCAGAGAATACCGTTCACACTCACTTTTCACCCACTCAACCTACCTGTCAAGAACATCATTCTGAAGAACTTCAAGTTACTTCAGAATGACAACGAAACAGGTAGCACCTTCTCACTACCACCACTCATCTCATTTAAACGTAACAAAAACGTAAGCGATTTTTTAGTTAGAAGTAAACTAAAATCAGACGGATCACCTGGCACATTCAACTGCACACGCAAAAGATGCAAAACTTGCCCTTTCATCCAACACAGACAAAATAGCATCGTTCAAAATCACCGACCGTTTCACATGCACTTCCGCTAATGTTATTTATTGCGTAAAATGCACCTTTTGCTAGAAGATATACATCGGCGAGACCGGAAGAAGATTAGGTGACCGTTTCCGCGAACATCTGCGTGACGTCGAACGAAATGACAAAGATGCATCTAAACCTGCAGCGCGACACTTTAATCTACCTAACCACTCCACTCACAACATTGCGGTATGTGGCCTTTCCATGCATCGGGGCAACACGGATAGCCGTAAAAACCTAGAACAGAGGTTAATCTTTCAACTCGGTTCTCTTAATCCCCACGGTATCAAAGAACGTTTCTCATTCATTTAATCATTCATCTAATTTATTCACTTCCATTCACACACTGCTATGGTTCCACCAATAGCATGGCTCCAAACTTCTCTATATAAATTGTATGTAACCCACAATCCTCTCATTCGCTCCGACGAAGGGCTAACGCTCGAAACGTCAGTACCTCCCTTTTACCTTACGGTGGTATAACTTACTTAATCAACTCGTTTGATTTACCCAATTTCTTGCAATTTCCACGCCTTCGGCCACCGATGCCCTTCAAGAGAGGGTATGGCTCCCCATTCACCCCCGCAGTGCCCGGCGAAGACGTCAACGTCACTGAAGGTCCCGTAGTCAGTCCCCAAACCACTCCTGAGCCTCGCCTACCAAGACGCGGCCCCCGCGTTTTAATGACGTTGTTACTGACATTTAGTTATTAAAGACCTTACGCAATGACGACAGGAAGATTTGACGACGGCGTTCGCTTCAAAATTACGTCATGTGCATGCGCAATCGTGAAGGCATTCAAGCGTGAATGCCGTCATGCTCGCGTGCACGACTTCATTTGGCTTGCTTTCACGTCCAGCAGTCAACAGAAGTTTAAAGAAGTCAGTATATAGGTGAAAAATTGTTTTTTTCCCACTCAGTTACCTCTCTATTAACATTTCACTCCTCATCTTTTTTATAACTGAAGAGTTTAAGGCCGACTTTTATCTGATTCGGCGAAGGTTTCAAACTTATTTTATGCTCACAAAACGTAGCATTCGTGTGTTTAATTAAAATCTTGCGGTCGCGTGTTCTTGGTTGTTTTGTAAATCATACGACAGCAAAAATTCTTCCCTGATCAAATTATCGTTGTGAGTCTTGTGAGCAAACAGCAACATATTTCTGATTTCTCTTAAAGATAGCATACCGTAGAAAGCTGTCACTGATCAGGAATCCAGGTCTTAAAATCAATAGTTTTACAAATAAAACGTAACAGCGCCATAAACAAAGACAACTCTAGACCGAGAATTGTGTTTTGCATTCCGTGCCAAAAGCTCGGAACGCCGTCCTAAATACCATTGTTGCGTAACGTAACTTGACAATCGACTGAAGGAGGTTGTCGTCTCAGTTCCTTTAGGTGGCGAACGCCGTCGTCAAACCCTCCCGTCGTCGCTGGGTAAAGTCTCTATTTTAACCTCAATCACTTAGCGCATTGTGCTTACCGTTTCATTGCGTTGCCCTTACCTTACCTTTATAAGCCTTACCCTTACCGTAGGCGAGAGGAAGAAAGTAGGCCACACCAGAACCGACCAGCGGTACGTTAGTTTGTACATGCGTGAGCATGTCTGTATTTGCCCACTGTCCTTTCGGGTCGCCATCTTGTTCCCACATGTTAAGTTACATCGTTATATTAAAGCCTCATTTACCGCGACTCGTTTGGTAGATTTCCATGTCTAATCAACTGGCGAAGCTATATTTTTTTCGGTGTTTGGTGCTGATGCGTTTGCATTTCATCCAATTAGGCGTCACCGTCGTCAAGATCGAAACTACCAGTACTGTGACTGTCGGAGATCAGGTTTCCGTGCACCACACCCAACATGGCGTATCAGGTTGGTTAGCCCAGTGTTAAGGAAGCTGTTACAAGTGACCTGTTAAAGGTTAATTTTAGTATTATCTTATCTCTCAGTTTTTCGAATGCTTAAGGTATATCTATGAATGGTGAAAACAGAAAATTGAATAATATCGTCTTATGTGGGGAACGGATTAAGTCCCAGTACGCGAGCCAAGGTTTGGATGTAGCCTTGAAAAGGTTTTGTAGCTAGAAGTGTCCTTCACAAGTTAGTTTATGGTTGCTTGGGGCAGCAACGAAGAAGTTGCGGTAGCAACTAAATTACACATTGGTCTGACAAACTGGAACAATATCCCAAATAGAAATACAAAAAAAAATTTATGTGACCGCGAAAGGCAAAACGAACACTAACGGTTATCCGTTTCAACAGGTTAACCGTTCGTCATCTGTTCGTTATTCGTTCGAGCCCTTAAGAATATCCGTGCAAAGCCTTCGAGAAAGCGTTCGAACGGTTTCCATATCCGTTCGAACCCATTTAGCATCCGCTCGAAGTATTGCAACATCCGTTCTCCAACTTGAAGTATCTGTTGGAAGAGCTACGATATCCGTTTGAACGGTATGACATCCATTCCGTTCATCAGTTCGTAGGGACAAAATAGCGCTCGTTGTTGCTCAATATGCAGATATTCAATAGTTTCGGACAAGAACGAAAAATAATATGTACCTAATAGTCATATTTAGGTCGTGAGAGGCTTCACTGAACAAAAAAAACTTTGTCTTAGTGGCAGAGAAAAACGGTAAAAAACATCACAGCCCTCGTTATTTACTCACGATCGATCCAACAACCATGCTGGCGACCGCTCTACTATCGGCATTTTGCCATAGTAACAGTTGTTATGACAATCAATGTTATACTAGAATACCTGTAGCAATGCACGATGACAGAAACTTCAAAGATGGCTGAGACTGATATCGTGAGCTCAGACGAGATCGTACTAAACGTGAAGAAATTTATGCGGGAAACTTGCGGTTGTGCTCTTGGTTTAAACGGTCGTCCATGTTCCGAACAATTTTCAGAGAAGAACTGTTCTTTACAACTTGAATAACTGCCTTGAGCTTTCAATCGGCGAACGTGTTGCACGTCCTAAACTCGCGTCGCGCTGTGTTTGCTACACCTGCTTATGGTGCGTCTCGCAAAGGCATCTATGTTAGCAAGAAATTGATATTCAAACCGCTAGATAATGGTCGTCCTCGATTCACACTTAAATGCTGATTTGATTTACGCCTGCCTTCACACAACAGACGGACGAAAATTCGGCCTAAATTTGCATCATTTCAGCTTTAAACCATCGAATGTCACACACGGCGAATGTCGGTCGTTTCGCCTACAAGTCGTTTCGCCTACAAGTCGTTTCGCCTACACTTGAGTCGATTCGCCTACACGTTCTGAGACGTTTCGCCTACACTCAAGTCGATTCGCCTACAACCCAATACCCTAGAAAAGTAAATTAGTATAGGAGAATTATCACTTTTAGCGACTACAGTTTTACTCGCCTCATAGTTTGTTCGCGTATCTGAATGCAAATTCCGATCTTTGTGTGTTACATGTGATTTGTTTTCGTTGCACTAAAGAAAATACAACTTTTTATTTTCAGCACCCTATAAACCTACTAAAAGTGAGCTTCGATGTAGGCAAAACGTCTCACACCATGTAGTGTAAAGATCAGAACTGTTGTCAATAAGTAGGTTCATAGGTTTATTGCAAAACTACTTCACCCGTCCCATACATTCTAAACTCGATGCGACAGGACGATTTCTCGCATCGAGCTACAGTGGAACCTCGATTTAACGAACCTCTATTTAACGAAGTCCTCGATATAACGAATGATATTCTATGTCCCGGCCAAAGTTACAGTGTGAATGGCACATGACCCACAATCTGCGACGTCCCTCCTCTGTGTTGCAACATTTTTAAATCGCTACTCTAAAAGTGCCGTTCTTTGAAAACAAAAGCTGCATGTCTGCTCAAAAATTAAAATAATTGCTACTGAATACCACCATGCTTGTGGTGACAAAAAGTGCGTTGAATTGCGTGACATCAGTCCCCTGTGTTACAAATCAATCATTAACTATGACCTCGATATAACGAACATTTTGGTTGTTTCCCTTTAAGTTCGTTATATCGAGGTTTTCGATATAAAGAACCCTCGATTTAACGAACAAATTTCCCCGGTCCCCAGCGACTTCATTAAATCGAGCTTCCACTGTAACTGTTTCTTGTATCGTGTCGTGTTTCGAAACCGCGCTCAAGTGGGTTCCCTTGACAACGAAAACAAATCACATGTAACACACAAAGATCGGAATTTGCATTCAGATACGCGAACAAACTATTAGGCGAGTAAAACTGTAGTCGCTAAAAGTGATAATTCTCCTATACTAATTTACTTTTCTAGGGTATTGGGTTGTAGGCGAATCGACTTGAGTGTAGGCGAAACGTCTCAGAACGTGTAGGCGAATCGACTCAAGTGTAGGCGAAACGACTTGTAGGCGAAACGACTTGTAGGCGAAACGACCGGCTACCCACACGGCCTATTCAAAGCTCTTCGGGGTATTATTGTCATTCTGTTTGCCACATGTTTGTTCCCATGTACGATGAGATAGTCTCTCTTTTCGATCGTGAAAGAAGAAGGCCTGAAATGAAAAAAGTACGTACTGAGAACTTTGCCCCTTCGATGATCAGGCACATTAAGTCATCCGTTCGGAACGGTTTCACAGACTTTGTAAGGACTATTCATGGGTAACCAATCCGCTAAAAACAATATTTACAACCGTCCGAACAGTTTGCCATTCCGTTCGACATCAGTTTTACACATCCGTTTGAATGGCTAATCAAACAGTTCAAATGATTTATTTACCCTTTCAAACGCTTTGCCAGTCCGTTCTAATTTCTACTGATCCGTTCACAAGGCTGACCAAATGGCAAGGACCTCATGTATATACCCACAACGGGTCGCCAACTACGTAATATATGCTACATTATTCAGTTTGCCATTATTTAGTCATTCAAATTCATCTATTTTCATCTATAACCATTTACCTTCATTTGTATCCCTTGATCTTTATGCGTTTTAATCTAGCTTCATTTAAGTTCATTTACTTTCAATCACCTTCATCTACATTCATCTACTTTCATTTACCTTCATCTACCCTCATCTACCTCCATCTGCCTTCATCTACCTTCATTTACGTTCATTTCCCCTCATCTTCCTCCATTTACCTTCATCTACCTTCATCTTCCTCCATCTGCCTTCATCTACCTCCACCTACCTCCATCTGCCTTCATCTACCTTTATTTAACTTCATCTACCTTCATCTTCCTCCATTTACCTTCATCTACCTTCATTTCCCTTCATCTTCCTCCATTTACCTTCATCTTCCTCCATTTACCCTCATTTACATATATCTACCTTCATCTACCTTCATTTCCCTTCATTTACCTCCACCGTCATTTACCTTCATTCACGTTTATTTACCTTCAGCCGTTGCTGAAAAGTATCTATACAAAGCCTCCAATTATATCATACAAGAGAGGCAAATCTCTTAAAGATACGCTCGTTGGAGCGAAGATTTAACTGAAGGCTAAAATGCATCGCTACCATAACTCACGAGGGATGTCCGTGTAGGCCTGTCATTATCTTTTGTTTTCAGAGATGAACGCGACTGATATATGAAGATAGATTAATGTAGATGAAGCTAAATAGAGGACGATGAAGTTAAATGAAGGTAAATGGACGAAGATAAAGGTACATAAAGTTAAAAGTCGATGAAGGTAAATGAAGGTCTATAAGAGAAATGAGGGAAGGTGAAGGTAAATGGAGGTAAGTGGAGGAAGATGAAGGTAAATGAAGGTAGATGAAGGTAAATGAAGGTAGATGAAAGTAGATTTATATATTTATTTATTTATATGCAATATTTCAACAGGCCACCCAATTCAACGTAGGCTGGTTTAAATGGGGGCCTGCAAACAATTTACCAGACATACATTTCAATACATTACATCACATTACATAAACTCATTACAATTACATTTCATGCAGAAAAAAGGCGAAATAGTGCAGAACTATTTACAAAGATACTGTTTCAATTTTGTTTTAAAATTAGGTAGAGAAGTTATACTTCTCAAATAGGCCGGAAGTGTGTTCCATACTTTGGCACCGTTATATAAAAAAGAGCTCTGAAATTTAGATGTTTTAGCCAGAGGTAAACGGATTTGGTCTTTATGTCTAGTATTGTAAGTATGGAAGTCACGAGAAAAGGGGAATTGGTTAAGAAGATAAACAGGTGCTAGGCCATGCAGGCACTTAAAAACAAGTAAAAAAATTTGATAATTGCGGCGCGCCTCTAGCGAAGGCCATCTTATGATGAAGATGAAGGTAAATGGACGACGATGAAGGTAGATAAAGTTAAATAAAGTTAGATGAAGGAAAGTGAAGTTATATGAAGAGAAGTGAAGGTAGATGAAGGCAGATGGAGGTGGATGAAGGCAGATGGAGGTAGATGAAGGTAAATGGAGGTAGATGAAGGTAAATGGAGGTAGATGTAGGCAGATGGAGGTAGATGAAGGTAAATGAAGGTAAATGAAAGTAAATGAAGGTAGATGAATGTAGATGATTTATTCACCCGTTCAAACGGTTAGGGAAACCGTTCAAACGCTTCAAGAACCGTTCGTTATGCGTTCGTTATTCGTACGTTTTTGCCGTTCGAACGGATTTGTGTTAGTGTCCGTTTTGCCTTTCACGGTTAATATGTAAAGTTAATGGTATTCAGCTGTAACATATCTTGGGAAGTGGTTTGTTCTAACATCCCATGGATACGTGCTCCTGCCAGCTCATTGATGGTAACTAGCTAGCCTGGATTGTTGTGAGAGTCAAGACATACAGCCCAGTAAATGGTGTGAGAGTGGTAGCAGCGCGGGCATTATTGGACTCAATGAAAGAGAATTGCTTTTTAGCACTCTAATATGTTGCATGTTTTGTAGGGAATTCTCCTTCAGGAAAAATCCCTGTTCAAGATCCGCAGTCACCTGGGCCAGAATCTCCCATAACTGATACATTTGCACGCGAACGAAGAGATCCAAGTGAAAGTCGTGGAACGGGAAAACAAGGAAAGATATCAACTGAGGGAAACCAAGGCACAGGAACGACTGTTGAAGAGTCAGAGAACCTTGAGCACTGTTTGGCAAAGGACACGCCTGTTCAAGAAACAGAGAACCCAAAAGACTTGGGTAAGGGGAAATCGCTGAAAGAAGAATCTGCTAAAGAAAAAGAGAAGCCGATACAGGAAACCGAAAACCCTGCTAAAGAGCTGGTAAAGGATGGTAAAGAGATGCAGAGCGCCACAGACGAAAAGGAAGAACTTCAAACTTTCGAGGATCAAGGGATCACGAAGATTCAACCTGTTCAAGAAACCGAAGAACCGCAGACTAAGAAGGATGACGCCAAGGAAGAATCAGTTGAGGAAGATTCTAGCCAAGAAATAGGAGAAGTAGAGCACACTGGTGTTCAGGGGGAAGGCGGTGAACAACTTCCTGAAGAACTGGTTTCTGTGGATAAACCGATGCAGGAGACAAAAAATCCTATTGAAGAGGAGGCACTTGACCCAAAGCCAGAGAGCGCCCATAAAGAACCACAGTTTGAAGAATTAGAACACCCAGAAGAGGTGAACGTTGGGAATGAGAAACAGCAAAGAACCGGACATATTCAAGGAATGGAGCTTCCTACCCAAGCGACGGAAGACTCTACCTGTTTACCAGAGGAACCTCGGCCATCCCAGGAGACACTCCAGCCTGGTAAGGGTCCGTTCGAGGAAAGCGGCCTGGAAGTGGGTGTCAAACATCCACCATCAAGCTACGATCAACAAGGGGATAAATTTTGATTTCAAGCTCCACAAGCATAAAGAGAATTGCCGAAACATTTAGTACATTTAGACGTTACTAGCCCAGACAGTGGTTGTTGTGGGCTGATTTGCGTAATAAGGATTGTCAAGTCTCGTCGCACCCAAGGCTCTCTATCATCGTGCAGGCGAGGCAGTTTTTTAGTAGACGGTGCTCATTTTTATCAACAAAAAAAAAATTTAAAAAAAGGAAATTTAGTTTACAAAAGTCCTTGATTGAAAAGATAGAGCTGCCAGTTTTCCGGAGGCAAATTTCTGAAGCACGGGGGAAAAGGGAGCTTTTCACAGCCCTGTAATCTTTCGCTGTGTGATTTTATTCTTACTATTTCATCGTTTTGGAAACAGGTAAACGCATAAGGTGCATTACTGTTTGTAGGTTGCATTAGTCACACAAAACGAATCAGCTGCATTTTTCGTTGGCATTTACTCATCCCTCAAACCTTGTGTATGAGTAAAAATTACAGGCCATGGAAAAATATGGTTGATTTGTTAGATGGAATAGCAGCCCTTCTTCTCTGTAGATCAGAATAATTTTTGGGATTCTCATTGTTTTATTTTCTGGTGGAGGCTTTTCCGATAATAGAAAATTGTAAGGAATGAGAAGCTATCTGTGTGTTCAAACTTTCTAGCACATGTAACAGGATCCTTCTGAATAAAGTCTGAATTTTGTTGCCATGACATTGTCAATTTTATCATCATTATAGTGTTTGTTGTCTACAAGTCTATTCAATGTTTTTAACAGAAATATCCGCCTTGATTCTGCAGCTGATAATGAATAAAACCATGTAGGATCGCCCAGCGGACAAATAATAGCAAACAAGTCTTACTTGCATTTTTGCAAAGTATGGTAGTGAAGGTCTTAAAATCCTTAAGACACTCGGTCCTTCATCAAGTTGAATTAGTTTATTTACATTATCATCTGACTTTAGATCATCAGTGGTATATTTTTTCCTTTGGTTTTACACTTTCTTAAAGAAATACTTGCAGTATTATGAATTTGCTGAATTTACAATTTTTTTTTAATTTGTACAAGATGTTAGGTACTGATTGTGCGACCCTTCCATCTCAGACATTTGCATAATGTACTAATATATAGATTTAGCCAAGCCTAAAAGCGGGGCTCCCGTTAGTACTTTCATTTCACTTTAAAAACTGTAAAAGCATTCTAAAATATTGTGAAGGAATTCACAAACGTTTTTAACTATAGTTAAGTGTCGAGGTCGGTTAAGTTGCTATGATTTTTGTCTAAACTTTCGTCTGCCATAAGTACGGTCTTTCTACCTACAAAGTCATGGAGTATATTCTACAAAAAACACAAATTATCAATGTACTGTATTCTATTCCTGATGAAATTAACCATTCTATTTGCGTAAATGCATTTAAAAGATTTGTACACGCTACTGGGAAATGCAGGACACAACTCTTGTCATTTTCGTGTTAAAACGAACACCTCGGTAAAATAAATGTTTACTCCAAGCAGGGTGCAAAGAAAATTAATTTTACAGATTGCCCTTCGGGCAAGCTGTAACCAACGTCTACCAGCCCGAAAAACATTTTTCACGAGAATGAAAAAATAATTATTAATTATTCTTTTCTTAATTACATTGTAAGTTTAAAAAATTACTGCCTTCATTTATTCACTACAATCAGCTGTAGTTACTTAAACAAAAGAAATAAATAACCGTAAAAGTGTGAACTATAAGTAGACCTGGTCCAACGCAACACGTGAATGACTAACATACATTTGAGACATTTTACAATTTAGAAGAACATTTTTTACGAAAACAACGGCGTTGAAACCAAAGTTCTCAATCGACACACTAAATGACAACGTCGACAACGCGAAAAGCTGCCAGTGAAAGCGCTACATTCTGCAATTTGCCGCCAAGAGAAAATTCCCGCGGGAGTATTTCTTAGCCGTCGACAGGGGAGATGTTTATATGATTAAAGGACATAAAAATTTGAAATCTTTCATCAGTTTGCTTCTCATTCAAAAGAAGTGCATTCAGAAGATCATTTTTCTGAAGAAGGTTTGTTTAGAAGTCGGTTTTCCAAGTCAAGTGTCAAGTTTAAGGAAAAGTGGAAAGTGCGAGTGCTGAGTCACGCATCAGTGAGCAAATATTATGCAGACAAAACTTATGCAAATTTGTGGTCCATAGAACGGAGTCGTTCCACTTCTCGGCTTTCTTCGCTACAATTTTGTCTGTTTTCCACAGCACGGAGTCTTTCCGCTTCTCGGCTTTCTTCGCTAAAATTTTGTCTGTTTTCCACAGCACGGAATCTTTCCGCTTCTCGGCGTTCTTCGTTAACATTTTGTCTATTTTCTCGAGCCCGGACTCTTTCTGCTTGTCGGCGTTCTTCGCTATAATTTCGTCTCCTTTCTCTTTCCCGAGCGCGCCTTCTTTGGCGATCTACTTCGCTCATTCTTCCTCAGTTAATTCTTGCTCTCTTTCCCGTTGCTCTTCTCCTGAACCCTGTGTTCTGCAAATTATATTTTCTCTGCTATTGTTTGTTGACATAGCAATAGAAATTGTTTCGTTTATCCTTTAGTAAAACTTTAACAGTGTAGAGTAGTAATATTGTGTCTCAAAAAGACAATGAACTGAAAATTTCTTTTTCAGTCGTCAACGCAATTTCCCGCCAAAAATACGCGGGCTACCAGAACAGCTTCCAAATAAATCACGTCACCCCGATGAGTTGACACATGAGCCCACAATATGGTCATGTGATGCTGGTCAGTGGCTATCCCGTTTTTACAGCTGTCAATTGACCATTTTGTGAATGTCCAATATAAAAGATGTGGATTTGCCAAGACAAGCCTGAGATACCCCTCCCTTCCTTTTGATAGTCTCCCCTACCCTACCCGTACAATCTGTAGACGCGTACGTACGGACGTACGTACGTACGCTCGGTCAGTCACGTGACAACCAAAAGAAAAGAGGTTGACCATATTCCATGAGTATGGGGCTCTGCTGGTTCTTAGCCCTTCGTCGGAGCTCCGACGAAGGGCTAACGCTCGAAACGTCAGCACCTCCCATTCACCTTACGGTGGTATAACTTACTTAATCAACTCGTTTGATTTATCCAATTTCTTGTGTTTCAATTTCCCACCGACGCAGCACCAGTTTCTTTAGAAACTATCCCCACAATACTTGTTATCAGTATATGCTCATTTTGAAACAGTTCACTGGTTTCAACACTTTCTTGGTCTAACACTTTGAAACTTATAATGGTGCCTGTGACTTAATTTTGTTTTCAATTCGATAGGAATTGATTGTCATTCATTTATACGTCTTGGTAGAGTGTTAACAACTGCATTCACATCAGCTGGTACATTAACAACATTGCTATCAGAGATAATTGTCCACCTCTATTTAGGCATTTGGTTTCTCAGGAAATCACATTTTGTAAGCCTTAGAACGGACACACATGTATTGGACAACCCTCAGAACAGAACTTCCTATTACTTAGGTTTGAATGACAGGTTGAGCAAATCCATTTCGTATTTTCTATAATCGCAACAACCACTGCTACTGGATTATATGTGACGTTTCAAATGATTTAATTCACAACCAAAAACGCGTCATAGACAATTACAATTCTTCCTCATCTTATCGTTGAATTGTACACGACAAAGACGACGGTTTCTACAGAGCAATCAAATATAGAAATGCTCAACACGGTGAAACTGCAAAGGTCATTAAAGGACTATGAAATAGAAACTTACTTGGATAGTGCATTGTCCAGGCCTGACTTACCAACTTGGCAATTTCCCACTAACAACCACTATTAGGTGTCAAAAGCACATGGTATGCCCAAATATGGAAAACAATAAGCGTGCAAAATGAGAAAAAGGAGGGAGGGGTAACTCGCATCTACATTTTCTACACTAGTTTTATCAGTCATGCAACAGATATGCATACAGATATACATATTGCCGCGTGTTTGTTGTTGTGTTTCTTGATTGTCAGCATCCACGCTTCTGGAATTTCAATTGCGTTATCCCTGTTGATGTTATTAGGGTGCAGTCTTATGTGAATTGCCTCTTTCAACTTCTTCGTGTACCAGTGGTTATCACGATCAATAAACTTGACTTCGTTAAAAGTGAAGGGAGTATCCAGTTGTTAACTGGATACTTCCTTCATTTTTACCTCATGGTATGTACGTCATACCATGAGGTATAGTAATGGTTGGATTGGTCACTCCATTCCCGTTTGTAGAAGGCACAAGTGTAATAAATGGACCCAAGCGTAATAAAGGTCCCATCTATAATAACTTTTGGTCCACAATAGTACATCTATAAGTGAATTATATGGCTGACGTCACAGGTCACGTGACCAAGCTATTTGAATGGAAAACTATAGGCCAACAACTCTTGTCGTGGCTCTCGGGCTAGTTTTCGCAATTACTGACCACGACTGAACATTCTTTACAAAAAAAGGTCAGAGTTTCAGAACAAGCAAATATGTCGCATCTTTAGGTAAAAAGTTTTCAATACAGTGGAATTGTGTTCTTTTTCCCCCCTCTGTATTCATTTCGGTCATTTTCGCATCTTTTTACTCACGGCTGAATTTGGCCACATTTAGTAACATAACTCCCTCAAAAGGTGAGGTATGAGTACTACGCTTCGCCTCGAGTTTTATTTAACCTGACAATACACTCGTGCTCGTTTTTTGAATAGCCTAAAAAATCTCCGATGTAGATCAACTCATTCTTGCTCTAATATCTAGACTTGGGCTTACTTTGCTCTACAAAATTGGAAAGAAAGTCTATCCATGTCTTTATCAGGTATAAAGACACTCATTAAACACTAATTTCTTTTGTTTTTCCTTTATGGATTATTAATGAGTTTTAAAATACCATGTACAATGTCAGGGGTCACTGGATAAAATGTCAATTTCATTAATATCTTCATTGTTTTAACATTAGACTCACCCTCACTGGCCGTAAAACATCGGAAGATAAAATCAGGTGACTTTATACCTTTCACCTCTTATTGGTCATAATTTGTTGTTGGCAGGTGGTATATAGGAGGCACTATCCCCAGATTAAAATCCCGGGCATAATTTTTTTCATTTTTTTAAAATTTATTTTCCGGGAATAATTTTTTCTAATTTATTTTTCCAATTTTTCTAATTTATAATTTTTTTGATTAATTAGATTTTTTTTAACCATACATTATACCTAACTAGAAAATAAGTTAGGTATAATTAATAGCTACAAATTTCTTTAAGCAAATGTAGAATGTTGGTAAAAAAAAATGGTTTTATTTATTTAAAAGTAATTAACTAAGATATATAGTATTACCTAGGTAATAACATGGAAAATTTACTAGTGAAGGATCTAAGAGCTATCGCTAAAGAGATTGGCACCAAAGGATATTATCGAATGCGTAAAGCAGAACTTCTCGAAGCTTTGGTTGATATTCCACTAGATATTCAACCAGTGAGGAAACTAAGATTTATCACCAAAAAGCTTGGTATCAAAGGCTATTCTAGAATGCGTAAAGCAGAACTTCTCGACTCGTTAAGGGTAATCGTACCTTTTAATCAAAATACCACCCAAGAAACAGAGAATAATATTCCAGCTCAAATAGACGTTCATGAAGCAGTTTTTAAGGAGATAACCAAATTTACAAATAGAATGTTAAGAATCTCATCACCCGCTATGAAAAATAATGTTACTCTAGCCGCAAATAAGGTGAAAGCCGCTGTAAAACATATATATGAAACGGGGACTGTTCCCGAAACAAAGAAACCAAAAGAAAAACGAAAGAAAGAAAACAAAACAAAGAAACAAAATAAAACAATAGAAAACCCTAAAACTGATGATGAAATAGAGTTCACAGATAACACTGAAATAACCCTAGTTGAAGACACTACTCGGGTCAAAGTTTTCCAAATTGTAGGGAATTTGAATTTTGATCTAACGGATATAATAATGGATAAGATAAGGCCCCAAGTTGAAATGAGGACAAGAGTTATCCCGTCTTTTTCGTGTTTGATTTATCATGGTAATGGTGAAATTAGGGAACACAATCATACTTTCCACCGTTTTCTTAACGGAACTTTTTCTAGTATAGCTAAGATAGAAGAATATATTCACGAGTGCGAACAGAGCCGATTAGACCTTGAAAATAACCCAATTTGGGACAAGGCTTATTTACCAAAGCACAGAACTAACAACGCAAAAGGTGTATATCAAGGTAAGGTTATGTTTACTGAGGTTCAGATTAAGCTAATTCTATCAAACGAGCCCCTCATGGGGTGTGGCCCCTTACCTGAATGGATGGCAAAAAAGAAATGTATATACGCGATCGATAAGATACCGGATAATCTGTGTGTCTGGCGCTGTTTAGCCATCAACCAAAGAATTGCGGAAGGACGCAAAAGACCTGCAGAAGACACCAATGACATTTTTATGAAAACCCAAAGTTAGGAAGTAGGGGAGTAAGAGAAACAAAATTGGTTGATTTTGAAAATATTTCTAAAAAATTCAATATTAACATCAGGGTGTATGAACCTTATGAAGGCGGAAAAACTACTTGGAGGTTAGTGTACGGAAAAGATCAATTCAAAGCTAAACGACCATGTGTTGATATTGGGTTATACAAAGGGCACTGTTTTTATATCAAAGATATTGAACTATTAACCAACCTTTGGGAATGTCTCGGTTGTAATCAAAGATTCACCAAGCATTGGAATTATAATAGACATGTTACAGGGGGAACATGCACCGGAGGGCAAACAAAGTTGATCTGCTGTGGGGAAAAATTTAAACTCATCATGAACTCGTCAGAGAAATTATTCTATGGTGGAAACACTCAATTTAGTTATGAAGGATGTAGGTGGATTGAAAAACAAAGCGAATTGATAGGTAAACATATCCATCACGCTATGTGTGGTCATGGTGGTGAATGGTATGTTAAAGTGAATAAAGGTGAAATTCCTGTGGATGGGTATGAACCAGAATCAAAAACTATTTTCCAATACAATGGATGTAAATGGCATGGTTGTGAATGTCTAAGTAATAGAACCCCTCTTGATAAAAAGGAATATAAAAAAACAATCAGGCTGGAAGATACCCTGAAGAAAAACGGATATAAGATCGTTTCGGTTTGGGAGCATGAAAAACCTGAGGTAAAACAGGTAAAACTAGAAAAAGAATTTAGACCCTATCCCTACTTCATTGTTTTCGATTTCGAAGCGCTTCTTGAGGAGGTAAATGAACAACAGACCAAAGACCTTACCATAAAATCAAAACACGTACCTGTTTCTGTGGCAATAAATGATAATCTTTCTAATGAACCTGTGTGTATTGTGGATAAAGATCCTGAAAAACTAATCAAAAGATTTGTGAAAATCTTACTGAAGAGGCGAGAACGGATTGTTAAACGAGTCGAAGCGTTATATCCAATACCTAAAGGTTTGAAGGATAACAAAACTGAGAGAATGATCAAAGTGAGAAATGATTGGATTTCATGGATTAAACAAGTTCCAGTGTTTGGTTTTAACTCGGGGAAATATGATATTAATATGATCAAAAAATACTTTGTTAAGACATTATCTGATATCTCAAACGTAAATGTAGCTAGGAAGGACAACACTTATATGTCCTTATCTACACCCAAGTTCAAATTTCTGGACATTAGAAATTATCTCGCTCCTGGACTAAGCTACGAAGCTTGGTGTAAAGCCTGTAGTTGTGAGCTACGAAAACTCTGTTTTCCTTATGAATGGTTAGATAGCTACGAAAAACTATCTCATGTTGGTCCTGTGAAATATAACGACTTTTATTCATCACTGAAAGGTAAAATAACCATATCAAAAGATGAATACAAAGATTTCTGTAAGGAATTCCGCAAACGTAAATGTGTGACTATGAAAGACTGGTTAAGGGAATACAACCTTGCAGATGTTCAACCATTCATTGAGGCTTTAGATAAGACAAGACAGCAATATTATCCAGACAAAATCGATATAATGAAAGATGCAGTCAGTATACCAGGAATCTCAATGACTTATGTACTTAACAAGACCCTGGAACTAAAAGGTAAAAATGACCCAGATTTGTATGCGCCTGGGGAACCTTGTACACATAAGTGTTCTGATAGCTGCATAAGACATCCTTGTTTAGAATGTAAAAAGACACGCGATAACTGTAAATTATGCGCAAAGAACGAGCCTTACGAGCTGCTAAAGACTGGAATGATTGGTGGACCGTCAATTGTGTTTTGTCGATATGCGGAAGCTGGTTTTTCTAAAATTAGGTCACATATATATCACGAAGATTCCAAGACCTGTAAATCTGTCGTTGGATATGATGAAAATGCGTTGTATCTTTACTGCTCAGGTCAAGAAATGCCTTGTGGAAAAGACAGGCTTGTACATGTTAGCAAGCCTAACCACAAATACTTCATTAAAAGAATTACAAAGCGCATATTGGAAGATAAACTTTTTGGTTTTTTCCAAGTTGATGTAGAAGTACCAAATCACCTCTGGAATAAATTTAGTGAATTTTCACCTCTTTTTGTGGTAGACGAAGTCCCTGAGAACCAAATACCTGACCATATGAAAGAATATCAAACCAACACAGGTAGAAAAACAATAAAAGGTACTAAGAAGCTTTTAGGTGTAATGAAAGCCCAAAAGATTTTGTTGTATGCACCTTTGATAAAGTGGTATATAAATCACGGTCTTAGAGTCACTGCTATTTACAAGTATATAGAATACGTGTCTAGTAGACCTTTCGCGTGGTTTCCTGAAGAGGTGGCTGATGCTAGACGGGCTGCTGACCTAGATGAGACAAAGAAACAAATGGGAGACACCTGTAAACTAAAAGGGAACAGCTTCTACGGGAAGATGATTGAGAACCTTGAAAAACACACTAGCACTACATTTACTTCCAATACTGACTTAGTCGATGCAGCTTTCAGAAGTCCGTTCTTTATTCCTCGCGAAGCGAGGCCGAAGGCCGAGCGTAGCGAGGTTACTAATCGTGTCGGTTCCGGTCAGACCACGTGGCTCGCAAGCCCGAGTAAATCGAGCCGAGAGTTTTTATATATGTATATTTATATATATATATATATATATCTATATTTTAAAGGTGTCCGTTCGCAGGCCAGGTTACCTGGCAATAGTAGCGCACTTGAGAACTGCTGAACCGCCATTTCGAATTCGGTGATGCCTTTTTGAAAGAAATGTAAATTTTGTGGAAACCGATTTCACTCGTCCTGGAAGTACATCCCAGCAAGATGATCTCCGAGATATTCAAGAAATATTAGCAGGAGATCGTCGCCGAGTAAGTTCGAATACCGTGAAAATCAACACGAGGAAAGCACGACTCAAAGCAGGGATAGAGAAACGACAGCAGGGAGAATAACAACAGAAATCGCAGCCAAGACAACAACTGCTCGCTCCAGAAAAAGGCAAACGAAACAGCAGGGAAAAGGACCAGGAATTCAATCAAGTTAGTTTTGAATTTGAATGTGTTATTGATAGAAATACAGGACATGAGTGAACGATTACATAACGAAATATATTGGTGTACTACAATTAGCAAAACGACTTAGAAGGGACACCGAGTAAGAGCGACTTCAACGCTTGGAGATGTCTCTGGAAAATAATTCTATTAGTCTAAAAACGGAATCGGAAGACGACCAACAGATTACAAGAGAATGTAAATAGGTATTTTTCATAATAAAACGATAGCCTTTCCAGTTTGAAGTAATTCCCAACACAGAGAGTTGCAGTTGTTATAGCAATCATTTATAACGATGTGATCTGATATCATTGCAACAGTGAAAATATTGTAAATTTTCTTGATCTAGCAGTTATGTTAAACATTTTCAACAGAATATATACCCTGTGTCACTATAAAGTACTTGTTCTGCAATATTATCAGTGATCAGTGCGATCATTTTAAAATAAAGCAAATGTGATTACTGAATTCTAAGTAGTAGTTCTCCTTGCTATATATATATATATATTCTCTGATTGAATGGTTTCAATAATATTGCGTAGAGACAACAAGTTTCATAGCCTTTTCACAATGGGTCAGTTTTACCTTAGAGTGCAATGACTCCCCCCCCCTCCCCTGATAATATTGCTATCTAGAACCCCTGCCCTTTTTTCACAAATGAAATGTTAATTCAAGCCTTAATTTGCAAAGTTAGACATAACATATTAACTTTGTTACTTTCTGCCATTTACTTCATTTTTATGATGTCAAATATCAATATTTCATAACAACCACAACATGCAATTAACCTTTTACATTGGAAAACACTTTATAAAGAAGAAAATAAATTTTGTAATGCCAAAATGTTTATGGTCTTTCTCATATATTCATTGCAAGTGTGCTGTATGTAGTAACAAGTGTTTCAAGTTTCCTAAATGCCCTATGCTTTCAATAATGATTTTCCACACAACCTTTCTAGACAAATGACTGCACTAGATTCTAAGCCTTTTAGAAGAAATGGTATTCTTTGGAGCTGTTTTGATTACTACCACCTCTGATGGAAAGCCTATTAAGAAGATTTTTGTATTGCTTTTAGTAGTAGAGTAACAATAACTTTACCAAGATTAAGACATGAATCCCACCCCATAAAAATATATTATGTTTAACATAAAAAATATAACAATAATAATATCAATACCAGTAATAATAATAGTAATGATAATAATAATGATAATAATATAATGATAGTTCTTCTCGTTACTATATGTCATTGGTTACAGTTCAATACCTCTGGCTGCCATGACTTTTTCGATGAAATACCATCCTTATATTAAATCTTTCTTCTGCAGTTTTTATAATAGAAATTTTCATATATTCAAAATAATGTACTATTCTATGGTTGGGTATGGATATTTTGCCTGTTTCTGTAACAGCACAATTAAACTTTCATGTGGTATATACTTTTGACTGATTGATGTTGATTTCACATTATTTTTTTTACAGGAGTACATAGTGCAGCAA
Organism: Ricordea florida; assembly: GCA_949710005.1. Taxonomy (NCBI): domain Eukaryota; kingdom Metazoa; phylum Cnidaria; class Anthozoa; order Corallimorpharia; family Ricordeidae; genus Ricordea; species Ricordea florida. The sequence goes on from OX453275.1 coordinate 15,024,216, forward strand.
TCTTTTTGAACATATTAAGATTTCAATAACTCTTTCTTACATGTATTATTTTTATGATATGACCTAAAAATAGCACAACCACATACTATACACTCGGCACTCACTATTACCAAACCTTTATTCAAAGCTTTTGTAGAATCCAATTGTTTTACCCCCAATTTGTTGATATGGCATCTCTTTTGAGGGAAGAGGAATTTTTCTATCTACCACTGGGGGTACCATTGCAACTGAAAAGAGTACACACATTAAAACATGCACTATTCATAATGCTCTCAATTGTGGTTACCCGGGAATGAAATAATGACTGCAGTAGACAATAAAATATGTAATCAGAAGATTCTTCTTACAATGAATCTCAGGCAATTATAAACAAAAAACATAAACAAAAAATAATTGGAGCATTCAACTCATCCTCTGTGTAAGAACATATTGTGTTCAAAAGTGATGTACAACAAAGAAGACAAAGCAGTAGAGACTAAGAAAATAAAACTAAAGAAAAAAAACACAGGTTTTTACACCGTGGTAAACACAAGCATTCATATCAACTCTTCAAGATTTCACCTGCAAAAGATTTACAATCATTTTCAATTTGTGTTAAGTGAATATTATTGTGATACTTCATCGACTCTGTATTCCCTGTCAAGATAATAAATAATTTTACTTCTATTCCCTCTGGTGCAATCTCAGTGGCAGTGAAAGAGCTAAATGAAGGTCAATTTTTAAGCACTGTGTTGAGCAGTATACTGATCATGTAATTTGCACCAGGTGTCACTAATTGTGTACCAAACACAGCATAAGAAATAAAATAATGGGGATTACGCTGATATAAAAAATAAAATATATAATATAAAAAAAAATAAAGAATAAAATATGAAAGCATTGTGACTTCTTCAAAAACTAGCTTTGCGAGGTTTTTGCGGGAGTCGTATTTCTAGTAGATTTAGAAGAGATAAACGATGCTTATGAAATCAAACAAAGAAAAAGACAAACCAAAATCACAAGGCCTTACCAGTGTGGTATTGCTGTATATCAATTAGCAAAATTAAGAATGCTAGAGTTTTACTATGATTTCATTGATAAATTTATTGATCGAAAAGATTTTGAAGTTCTACAAATGGATACAGAAAGTCTGTACCTAGCCATTTCAGCTCAAGCTCTCGATACCATAATCATACCAGAGTTACAAAAGACTTACAAGTCTGAGAAGGGGGAGTGGTTAGCTACAGATAAATACAGTGAACGCACACCTGGGCTGTTTAAGACAGAATTTAATGGTAAACGTATGATAGCCCTTACCAGCAAGTGCTACTATGCCGATAGCAAAACTAAAACGAAAATTTCGTGTAAGGGTGTAAGTAAACAAAACACCTTGACTTGGCACCGATACAAAGAAGCCCTGGAGGGTAGTATCGATAAAGCGAAAAATACCGGATTCCGCGTCAAAGACAAAGCGGTAGTGACCTATCAACAAGCTAAATTAGGGTTATCAGCTTATTATGATAAACGAGTGGTACACGAAGATGGTATTCATACATCCGCGTTGAGAACATGATCCGGGGGTAATTCTGTACCCTCTGGTATGATCTGAAGTTCTTCCCTCACAAACCCACGTTTAGGTGCGCCCTCGGATAGGTAGTACAAAACCGGTTGATTTGGTGAAACCGTACTTCTGGATTTATCATAGACATCAAGGCTCCAGATAGGGTCTGTGACTCTTCGTCTCTCACCACATTCATATTCACCGGGAGAGTATAAATACCTAACTTAAACACCGAAAGGTAATCTTTTCTCAGCAAAACCAACTGTTCGCTTATAATTCTTATCTTTCAATTCAATCTCTTTCATTCTCAAAGCTTTCTCAGGTTCTTTACCTGTGATACGTGTCGGCTCGCTATTCAAAGTCTTCATAATAGCAGGCAGCCTATTTACCCAAACTCTAGACCTAACACCACTCACCATCTCCTGCGCATATTGATGACTAAATAATTTCTCACCAATCGTTTCATTAGCTCTCCCAACAAAAGCCTGCGCTCGATGGTTTCCAGCTTCACTTCGCTGTATGGTTACCCGATGCTTATTCATCAAATTTGTCACATTACCCCTGAATTCGGTACCAGGATCCACCATCAATATATGCGGCCACTGCAATTTACGAGCTTAAATCCTCTCAAAAGCCTTGGCCACCTCCCCACTATCCTTCGAGGTTAACACCTCTGCATCCTTATATCTGGAAGCGACATCAACCACAACCAGTGCATAACGATATGTTTTCCTTCTCACTGTATCATGAGGAAGAAATAATAGATCCGCTTGATAAATCTGATTCGGCTTATCAACGACCCAATGTGGCCTGGGTAGGTATCCAGGATGCGTAAGATATATTTGCCATAATGCTTGCTTCTCCAACCACTTTCTTGCAAAATCCTCACTTACTTTGGCTGCGCTTGCTAATTTTGGTATAGCTGAATATCCTTTCCAATATCCACGAGTTGAGTAATATAAACAACTTAAAATCTTATCTTTATTCATTTATAAATAAGATTGTGTACATTTAAAATGGAAGCTATATCAGAAATTCTTGATCCAAACCGTGTTCCTCGAGAGCCGATGGGTTTGAAAGCGGAAGCATCATTGAATCGAATCACATTCACTCCTTTATCTGCTAATCCAGGTGAGATAATATACATCAACATTCCAAAACTATCAGAGAACATAGTTATAGTACCTGGCAGTGTAAACCTTCTCTTTGATTTAAATGTCACAGGGCATGAGAATAACACTCTCGTTAATAACGTAGGAAGGAATCTCATTTCCAGATTTAGAGTCCTTTTCGGAGGAGAAACTATTCAAGATACTCATAGATTTGATCTATTCCAAACATATCATGATTTATACCTATCAAAGGTGGATCGTGGAAATAGGATGAGACAAGGCATCTCGTCTGAAAATATGCGGAAACTTCGAACTAATGCTGGAGATAAAGATACTTCAAATGCAAAGGAGTTGCTTATATCCTCAATTTACGACACTAAGTATGTAATACCTCTCGATCATCCAATACTTAGAGATCATGGTGTTTTCTATCCAAGAGCGTTACCACATCATCTAACATTTGAAATAACTCTGGCTCCAGTTTCTGATGTTGTTGTTTATTCAAACACTGAAAAAGCACCAAATTACACAGTAACAAACATTGAGTTGGAGTATTCTTGCATATCAAATGCTCATTTATCGCGTACAGCAATGACCGAATATCAAATTGGAAAAGATTTCATGTATGAACACATACTTCTTCACAAAACATTCACAATCTCCAAACCTAATGATGGTGTGATTAACGAACATATAAATGTCCCAAGGAGTTCCATGACTGGGATCTTGTGCCTTTTCACAGATGGTCATAAACCTGGAGAAAGAGATTCTGAAAAGTTTGAGAACCCAAAGATCACATCAATCGATATTAATGTTGACGGGATGCCAAACCACCTATATTCCAAGGGGATGACGCCTACGGATTTATGAGAATCTTTGAAAAAGCGATGTGGGGTGAGCGATTCCATTGAAGAGGTGGATTTCTACACAGACAAATTCGCCTTGTGGATTGATTTGAGGACTAACCCTGATAATAAAATCCATGGAAATGGTTTCGAGCTTAATAATACTCGTGATGGTATCAAGCTTGAAATTAATCGACAAAAGGGTGGCACTGGGGTTTTTACCTGTTATATGTTTGTAGTGTCTGACGCGATCATGCCGATCATGAATTCCAATCGAAAGGCAATAATCTATTAATATAAATGAAAAAATATGAATGAATTAAGGGACAAAATACCATTCAACTGTATCATTACCGGACCCACAAATTGTGGAAAAACTCACTATCTGGTGGATCAACTTCGAGGGTATTTCAGAAAAGCATTTGAGTATATTGTCTTGATATGTCCAACTTATGCGAAGAACAAGACTTTGCAAAAATTTTGCAAAGGGTGATGAAAGATTCTTTTTATTCTCACCAGATGCAAGTGATCTGGATGAAATCAATGATTTATTGACGGACTGCTCTATATTCTTCTCAGGTGAGAATACGCTTATAATGTAGATGATTGTGCTGTATCGAAAGATCTGAAGAAAAGATCAAATAAATTCATAAATCTTGCATTTTCTGGGAGACACGACGGGATCTCTGTGTGGGTACTCACACAGCAACTTACTTCGATTGCGAAACCTTTCAGAGAGAATGTTGCTTGTGTAGTATCATTTTATAATCCATCTCAAATTGCAATGAAAACGCTATTTGAAGATTACGGTGGGAATTTGGAGGCTGAAAATCGTAAAAAGATTGAGAAATTACTAAAAGAAGAGAAGTATTCTAGGTTATGTTTTTGCTTACGCCACCCCTTTCAAAGCTATTTAGAGATACCGGCAATTATTGCAGAAATATGTCCAACCCTGAAGAGATATTGAATGGAGAAGGGGAGAAAAGCACCACCACCAACCCCACCACAGCAGATGATGATTTGGAAATAAAAAGAGAGTCATTATCGATTCTAGCTTGTTTAGGATCGACTAAAGAATATTTAGGTACAGAAATGGATCTCAAAGACACATACAAACTATCAAAAAAAGATGTTGAGAAATTTTACAAGAGATATCAAGTCGTGTCTGGTAAGAAGATTGCTGATGGTTTAGTAGATTCATCGTTTCAATTGATAGCTCAAGTAGTAAGTAAATTCATAAATATAGATGATCAGATTAGTCTTGTAAATGATTGGAACAATGATCAGTTGATACTGAAAGAGATCTCAGAGCTATCTGGGTTACTTTTACTAAGAGGCGGAAGACTGACAGTATTACTATCAGCACTCATTCATGTTGCTAAACATTTCAAATTAAGTGAAACTGAGCAGGTAATCAAAACTACTCCAACACAACCTGAAAAATTAATCAACACTACTACAACACAGCCTGAACAGTAAAAGGTAACACCACTAAAAACTCCTAATAACAATCCTATTAGGAGACTTAAATTGACTTGTGAAATATAAAAAATGGAATAAAAAATTTAAGAGATCAATAAAAAAAAATAAAAAAATGGCTCAAGAAAGTGGTGTGAAAATATCCATAAATCGTAAGTATTTTTCAACAGTATTAGAAAAATTTATGAGATATGATGATGATGATAATTTTTTAATAACAATAAAACCAAAAGTTATAGAGTTTATTTAACGAATGAAACCTACCCATTTAATTTTTAACCTTAGGTATGGTAAGATAATAATTAAACCATATGAAATTTCCATCATAGATATTCCAGAAGACGCTTATGATAGTTTATACACACACGTTACAAAAAAATTAATGGAAATATTTGAATGTAAACATAACTATTTATATGATGAGTATATTGATGATTATACTTATTATTTATGTTCCCATTCAGATGATGATGATTTTTATTTTGTTTCTCCCGAGGAATTTGAAGAATTAAAGTCTAAAGATGTGAAAGGCTTGTTTATTTCAGTAATCAATGCCTATCAATGTATTCACAAAGAAAAATTCCATAACGATTTATATGATGAGTTAATACCTATAGCGTGGCATCCGAGTCGTGCATGGGATTGGTGCTTTGATGAAGATCATAAAGGAACAGTAGAAAAACTATGGAGTTGATTCCTTAAGATAAACAAAAAAAAATCCAACTCCTACTAGTAAACCTACTAGGAGACTTAAAATTAAATATGAATAGTAAATAAACATGTCTCAAGAAAGTTTTGAAAACATAAAAGAAGGTAATGATACAACTCATAGGATATATGGCGAAAAAGATTATGACATCAAAAATTTTATCAGAAAAATAACGACAGAAGTTATTGGTATTATTAATCAACATGAGAGACCTGTATATGTTAAGTTTGTCCTTACATGCAAACTAATTTTCTATCATTATCTTATTGGTGAAATAGAAATAACAAGACCCTTTCATACATATCTAGAAAAAATCACAGATACACCAGACTTTTATGATCGTTTTTACTTATGTATGACAAATCATCTACTGGAAATGAATGAAAGGTTCAAAAACGAATACTCAGGCTGGGTGTATGAAGAGGTGGACTGCTTCGATATTTACATATACCACGAACCTAGTTAAAATTAAGATAGAGCTATTAATAATAAAAAATAAATTTGGAAAATATAAAAATTTGGATTTTATTTTGAACTTTTACATAAAATAATAAACATGTCTCTAGCAGCTAAACAACAAAAAACTAAACCTATCTTAGTTTCTCTTGAGTCTAAATTTGACTGGAACTCTATAGTTGTAGCAGAACCTAATAAAAGTTCTACATATGAATATGCAACTTCTGAGGTCTACGTAAAAGGTGAAAACGGTGAAAATCGACCTATATTTATTAAATTAGCAAAACAAAACTTTTGGGGAATATCAGGTATATGGCCATATGGAAGTAAAAAAGAAGACCAAAGTCTTAAAAATATAGAAGGATTACAAGTTTGGTATCCCATGACATCTTTGTGAACTTAAAAAAATCCTACGTATGATAAAAAATTAACTATTAATGCATTTGATAATATGAGGAAAAGATGCTCTCAATCGATTTTGTAATAGTAAAAAATCCAGGATAAATATTACAGCTCCTACATATAAAGCATATAAGAAATTCAAGGATGAAGATTTGGCTCATGCGGTCAAACCTATATATAATTGGACAAAAGACAAAACTAAACCGCAGCGTGCATACCTTAAGTTTGACACCAAAGGTAAAGGCACTAAAATGATTTGTAAAACTAGGGTTTATGGTCCTGAAAAGACAAAAGTAAACCCATTAGATTACATGTATAATCCTGATAAACCTATACAAATTGTTGTTCGTTGGAATGACATATTCTGGGGTGCTCATGGACAGACTAATTATGGAGCGTCGATGCGTCTCCATGTTTCACAGATGAAATTTACTCCAACTGTGGAATATGAAGAAGAAGAAGAGGAATCTGAAGACGAATATAATTTGCTTGATTTAGATGAAGATGATGTGCTTGATTTAGATGAAGATGATTAAACAAATACCAATTCAACTCCTAATAGTATACCTACTAGGAGATTTAAAGTTAACTATAAACAATTTATAAACATGGAAGAAGAAGAATATTTTCAAAAATCTGAAAATCTGAAAATAGGTTATAAAAGGATGTTATTTCATAAAGCTGTGGAAATTCTAGCTAGCGTAGTAGTTGTTGGTGCTATAACTGAATTAACATTTACGTTACTGATTTGTTTTATTTTTCTCTTTATTATCAAAAAACTACAACCCCTACTAGTATACCTACTAGGAGACTTAAAGATTACTATAAAAAATACATAAACATGTCTCAAGAAATTGTTGCTGATGAACAGATCACCAAGGAACCTACTATCAAAAATAAAGTGAAGGATCCTAAGAGAGTAGAGTCTGGAAAGAAATTAGCTGAGTACCATAAGAAAACGAAGGAAGCATTGAGAAAACAACAACAAAAAGAAGAGGAAGAATCGAGAAAACAACAAAAAGAAGAGGAGGTTAAGTCGGTGGATATTAATGCTTGGATACCAGAGTTATCTTTTGAAATGGTCTTAAGCCTTGTTGCTATCGGAATTGCTGCATATGATTTATTCATGCGATACAGAAGTAACATAGCTGATTTACATGTACCTACTTTCAATCCCCCTCCTCCCACCAAACTAATGAGGATTCACAAAAAAATAATTTAAAAGATAGGCGGATTTAAACTAAAATGTCAGACAATAAATTTGTGAAGACTGTTACTGATTCTGCAACTTTCATCGGGCTTTCCGCCGCTGTGGGATATATTGGGATAAAGGCTCTAAAAGAATCATTCATTGGGGACCCATCATCTAATGTCATGAATTATGCGAAATGGGTGGCTGTTTTGGCGGCAAGCATGTATCTTAAAAGTTACTTAGAGGATCAGAAGATATTACCTAAAAGTGTATAAATGGCAAGTATAGCGATCATGCTTGGTGGGGCAGTCCTTAATGCGACGGCCTTCATTGGTGGAAATTATATAGCTAAAGCTCTCAATGGGTCATCGTCATCCACCGATCTCGAAAGGGAAAGACATGACAAAGCCTTAGAAAAATATCAGAAAGATTATGCTGAATATCAGGAAAAGAGGCTAGCTTTTATTGATTTTATGAATAAAAGAAAAGATGATGAAAATCAAGCATCCAAAAATATAGCAAGCAAATGGCTGTGATAAAATCAATTTAGAAAATTCCTTATTTGATAACTAATAAGGAAAAGAAATATGGACATTGATCCTGAGCTTGATCCAACCAAATTAAATGAAGCAGGTGGTGGTGGTGATGATGCGGGTGATGATACGATTTATCTTAGCCCAATAACCACAACATCTACCACTCGTTTTGAACCTGATATGGAAGAAACATCATTCATTGAAGATTCGGATGAAACCAGACCCTTGATAGAAAGGGAAGATGCCCGAGATCGTGCTTGGAATGTTATTAAGAGTAAATTTCCAAAAGTTAATATTTCCAAATTTACAGCTGGGCTAAATGAATATGATGAAGTAGTTGTGAAATTGATCAGAGGTAATGCTAAAACGTATTTATTCTTAAAAAATGGTGAATTGAATGATGAATTACCTGATACAATAAAGAATAGTCTAGGCCCAAGCGCAGAAACATTAGTTACAATAAATGATGATCTTGCAACACATTTGAAAGAATTAAATGAAGAGAATAAAGACTTAAGTAACGCCCTAGCGGGATTAAGAGCAGTTGTGGATACAAATGATCTGGAGATCCAACGCTGTAGTAGTCATGAAAAGGAACTACGTAGAATCATAGAGGAACAACAGTAAAGAATCGCGGAAGGTGAAAGCTATTTAGATGCTGCTGTTAATCAGAAAATACAAGCAAAAACAGAAGCTGAGAAACTTCTTAATGAACTAGGGCAGTACAAGGATGAGCTTTATAAAAGCAAGAAAGGCTTATCCAGTTTAAAAAGGGTAGAACAAACCAGAGATCGGTTAATCAAAAGAGTTAATGAATTGGAAGAATTAGCGAATAAACAAATAAATTCAAACGAAGAGCAAATAAACGATCTGGAGAGACAAAACGATGCGATACGAGAACGAATGTCATTGCGAGATAGAGTAAAAGCTATCTTCAAGAAATATGGCTTCACAGTCTTTGCAGTCGTAAGTGCTGTTAGTGTAGTAATTGGAGTTATCGTTTCTAATCTTTCCAAAGGACTATCGAAGTTGAGTGTAGGTGTAGGTAACGGTTTGAAGACGATTGGTAAGAAACTCGGTGAAATATTACCCGGTATGGTAGGTGTGATTGTTAGCTTCCTATTCAAAACGGCAGGAGAAGTAGTTTCTTTTCTCGGAAAAAATGCTTGGTTATTGATTGTTGCTGTTGTTGTGTATCTCGTAAAGCAATTAAAGAAGAAGGATCGTTGATTATAAAATACAAGATGATGAGTGTTACAATGTACGAGTCTGAAAAGAGGGTGTATTTAGATCCGCCACTAGACAAGATTCGGGAGATACAACTTCTGAATGGTAAGATACCTAAAAGATTGGTGAATTTCAAAGATCGTCAAGGCTTACTCAAGGAAGATAATCACCCTTTTTAATAATCGAGCCTGGAACCTATTCATTACGCAGTATTCATGCGATCTTTCTCAATGATACAGAAACTGCGAAGCTCTGGATAATTGAGACTGATACTGTCGATTATCTATATTCTAATAAGAACTATAATGTTAAACTTTCGAGAGGGCTACAGTTTGGTTTGGGGGTACCTGAAGTTATATTACCTGATAAATTATACCCAATAAATGTCTGGATTAAAGAGCCTCTGAAACTGACCTGCAGTCTGGTGGATAATCGATCATCCTACATGAACAAGGGTAGATTTGTTGACTCAGTAAAAATTTCTCCTTCATCTCTACTTGCTAATATACCATCAATGAATTATGCAGCTTTACCGGTTCAGAAATTGAAGGCTCCCATAAATTATTTTACTCTAAGTATTCTGGATAATGATGGGAAAAAATTAGACTTGAAAGGATCGACGATTACTGTTAGTTTAAGATTCACATAATATTTTAAAAGAAATCAAGACTTGTAACTAAATATGGATGAGTACAAGAAAATTTACCCTGAATTAAAACCAACAGCGCCTCCTCCTGATGGTGCAACTTTCAGATTACAGAAATGTTGTGAAGCTTTGGAGAAATTACAAAACGAATTGAAACATTATGAGAAGGTTCTGAAAAAGTACAATAGATCAAAAGGAATGCTCATAAATGCAAGTTCAGTCTGTGGTATTTTATCTGGTGTTTTAGCAGCGGGTGGATTGGGCAGCTCCCTGACTGGGTTAGGAATTGCAGTGGGTATACCCCTGGGAGTAGCAAGTGGGATCCTAGTCTGTACATCCATCGCGTGTGAGCAGGTCTCCAAAAGCTTTTCAGAGAAAGCAACCAAGCATCAAAGTACCGTCACTCTAGCTAAAGCTAAAATAAATACTGTAGAGGATCTAGTCTCCAAAGCGCTTCGTGACAACAAGATTTCAGATGAAGACTTCTCCTTAATAATCGAAGAAGTGAAGAAATTTGAAACTCTGAAGGCTGAGTTACGACAGAAGGATCAAAAAAGGCCTATGAAAAGGTACGATTCCGTAATGTTGAAGAAGCAGGCTCGAGAAGAAATTCTCAAGGAGTTAAAAGGAGGATCATAACAATAACATTTGAGAAGGCGTGTTATTAACTTAAAATTAAACATTCTTCTATCTAAATTCTAGTTAGAAGATGGGATTGCTTGAAGATTTCAGAAGGAGGTATCCAAAAGCTGATATCAGTCAATTTACATATGTAACTGATGTTTATGGTGGTTATATGAAATGGAAAAGGAATGGATCGACAATCATGTCCTATGATGACCCGACTGGAAAGACTTGGACAGAAGATCTTCCACAGGGTTTGAAGGAAGAATTGTGGGTCGATTTAGGTTTGAGAGGTAAGAAAGTAAGCTCCTTTCCAGTTAGTTTAACTCTAACTGATCAAAAGTATCCAATACCAGCAGTTGATTTTGATGATTTTACCACTGATGTTACAAAGCTACTAACTTCGTTGGATATCTATGTATCGAATACTAAGAAGTTTACTGCTAAAATGCGTAACGTATTTACATCATTCTCAAGTAGTTACTTTCAAATTTGGAAGTCAGAGTCGAAAGTGGTTGGGCGCTCCTGATATGAATTATTGGCCGCAACAATTGAACTTTGCAGTATGGTGTGCAACCTCTGGATATGGAGTTAGTCCTTTTGAGAGCTTGAATTACCCCAAAGTTGTGAATAGTTTCATCAAATTTCACATCTATTTCACCATAAGGAGAATATTGTACGAATCGAGTGTGCCGCTGCCAGATGAACAGCCATTTAATATATCAAACAATCCATATAGTAAGGTTAATTATCAAAGATTATGTAGGGAATTTGGGATAGCAAACAATTCTGATTTCAGATGGAAAGGTGGAAGAAACCATGGTGTTGGTGATATTTTTTTAGATTATGGTTCTGGCTATCATGGTCAAGGTGGTGGATTTCAGAACGTTCATGTGATTAGGAGTTATGATGAGGAAGCAAATCAATGGCCAGGAGAAGGTGGTAAATTTTCTGATGATGGTGGAAAGAAGAATAAGGGTGATCTTATCTCATTCATTCGAAATGATGATTTCTCTGGCCACAAGTATGCTTGGTTCATACCTACGAGTAGTAATGGTTTGACCAAAGCTGGATTGGGTAGATTGAATCGATCTGTAGAGGCTTTTGTTTATTGTGTATTAGGTTCACAAGTTAATACTAGAAATTCAATCGTTGGAAGTGGTGGTGGGGCGATTGAGACGCAGCAAGAGCTTTTATCTTTGTTTGAGAGTAGTGTTATTGAGAATGATATAACGAGCTCTGTTCAGAGATATCAGCTTGCGACTCAAGAGGCAAAGTTAAGACTTGATATGGCGATTGCGCCTGGAGTTTGGTTGATGCCTAGTAATATGATTATAACTACAGAGAGTGTGGTTGGATATAATAATAAGCTTATGAAGGCTACAGATATGAAGTTTGGTGTTAATTTAGATGTTAATCTAGAGATGAAATCTGTTGGGATAACACATAATTTAGGCTCTTCAAAAGTTAAGTTACCACACGCGTCTTTAAATTCTAAATATAAACATGAAGCTGAACCTGAAAGTGTCTCAAAAAAGACGGATGTTAAAACTAAAATAAGAAATCCTACCCCGGTGACTACCCAGCATGAAAATAATCTAGTGGCATTGACAGTTGTAGCTGGTGGATTAGCTTGGTTTCTATTTCGATAATTATTTTTTTGTAAAATAATATATTTTCATAGAGTGAAACACGTTATGAAACTTGATATACTTTATTATTGACTAGTTTTAATGCATTCTTTACAGCGTGATTTATAATTATTATGAGGGCATATTTGTGACCCTACACAATATTTACAAAATGCTTTTTGTTTGGTGTGAGGACATATTTGTGAACTCCCACAATCTTTACAAAATGATTTCTGTCTACCATGGATACATATTCCATTTCCCCAACAGTCCTTACATATATACTCATTTCTATTATGCTTACAAATACTTCCACCTCCACAATCTTTACAATATGATTTAAAGCGTTTGTGAGGGCATAGTTCTGATCCTCCACAATCTTTACATCGGGTTTTCCGTTTACCGTGAGGGCATATTTGTGAACCCCCACAATCTTTGCAATAACATTTTACTTTACCGTGTATACATTTATTTGATTTTTTGATAACCCTTTCCGTTATCTGTTCATCACGAATATCTAGTGGAATATCAACCAAAGCTTCGAGAAGTTCTGCTTTACGCATTCGATAATATCCTTTGGTGCCAATCTCTTTAGCGATAGCTCTTAGATCCTTCACTAGTAAATTTTCCATGTTATTACCTATATATCTCAGTTAATTACTTTTAAATAAATAAAACTATTTTTTACCAACATTCTAAATTTGCTTAAAGAAATTTGTAACTATTAATTATTCCTAACTTATTTTCTAGTTAGGTATAATGTATGGTTAAAAAAAATCTAATTAATCAAAAAAATTATAAATTAGAAAAATTGGAAAAATAAATTAGAAAAAATTATTTCCGGAAAGTAAATTTTAAAAAAATGAAAAAAATTATGCCCGGGATTTTAATCCGGGGATAGTGCCTCCTATATACCACCTGGCATATTACCAGTTTGAGTATAAAGCTAATTAGGACCTTTATTACGCTTGGGTCCAAATGTTATTACAGATGGGACCTTTATTACGCTTGGGTCCAAAAGTTATTACAGATGGGACCTTTATTACGCTTGGGTCCAAATTTATTACAGATGGGACCTTTATTACGCTTGGGTCCATTTATTACACTTGTGCCTTCTACACCCGTTAGACAATTAATTTATGTATTAAGTCTACATTAAATGTCAATTAAACAGGTTTACCCCTGTCTCCCCTACTAGGTTTGGTTTTGTCCACAAAGTCGTGCAATTGTTTTATGTGCACATATGTGGGGAGAGGGGGTGAGAACGCGGCAGAACATGTTTACAAAATGGCGTCTGTTGTGTCAAGGCAGGTTTTCGTTCCTTTTCCTCTATCTTTGATCAACATACACTTTTGAAGATCTTGCGAACGAACAGGAAATATGTTAAGAATGCTCGAGGGGAAATAAATGGGTTTTAAAGTCTTAAAAGTGACAATTTGGACGACGAGTAATCGATCAGTCGTAGCAAGAGTGCATTCGGAATGAAATGGTCTGGGGAAAAAGGTAAGCTCTATTGCATTTTGAAGTTTCTAAAAAAATCGCAGAAAGTATGATATACAATTAAATGCGCATTTAATATTTCTCAATTCGCTCGGAAAGCTGTTCGGAATAGTCACATCACAAAGCACATGGTTCTCAAGCTTCTTTAAAAAGGAAAAATACTGCATTTTTACAGCCGTGACATTGCCAGGTACTCTTTCATTAATAGCAAATTGGATTAACACCTAAAAAGTGTCGCTTGTTACTTACGACGACCAACTTCCGTCAATATGCTTCTAAATGTATACTGGAAAACAGTTGAACATAAACGATACATACATAAACTTTTAAATCAAGACTCCTTCCTCACTTAAGGTTTATGTTTGCTGTCAAAACGTCGTATTACATGAAGACCTTATTTCTTTAAACATGCTCAACGAATGGCTTATTAACATGATGGACTTTTCAAAACACCTTACAAAGGAAACAGTCTTTAGTTTGAAAAGAGACAAAGGATGTAGTACTTCACAGAATAATTGCAAGATGGCATGAAGTCGCTCGAAGGAGCCTTAGATTCTACCCGGCGGCATATACTCGGTCTCCCTTTGTCCTCGCGATTGTTTGAAACTCTGTTTTAAGATGTTCGTATACTCGCAAAATAGCATCAATCTTAGGCGCACTGAAATTATTACAAATGATGCAGAGCAGATTTTAGAGCTGACCAGTGATTTGATTCTCTAAGGTTCATGAATCTAGCCGACTTTATTTTTGCTGTAAGAAATAGTTGCTGCTCTAATCGTCATCGTAGTCATCTCCGAAAATAGCCTTGTCTTTGCGGTTTATTGCTTAAATATTTTAGACATTCGTCTTTGTATCTGGTTTTTTCTGTTAAACAAAAGTTTGATCTTTTGAGAATATTTTTGAAAGCAAGGGATGAGATGAAGGGCACGTTTTCAGAGAGATGATAATCTTTGCACAGACTGAGTGTAGGCTTTAGAACTTTACCTTTCACAACCAAACTCATCCACAAACAATATTCAAGCAAAAAAGTCGAGTTTTATTTAACCACAATAACACGAAAGCTATGAATATTTTGCATACAACAGGAACTTTACGTTTAGTGCACAGTGGTTTCCGTATAGCGCCACAATGCCTCATGTGAACTTCATTCTACTTCGGTTGAACGCGACAGATCTGGACCTTCCAAAGACGATCCCTAGAAGTAGACAATTTTTATTATTAAAAGTTTTCGAATTTCTTGTACGAAAATAAGAGTGTACTTTAACATTACTTTTTAAAGTTAAGAGTTAACTTTACTTGATTTACAGTATTATGAGTATAACTTTAAGGAGTAAGTTTGTAAAGAATCTGGTGCTGTGTCGGCAGGAAATTAAAGTTCATCGTAACACCAAGGCACGATTAGAAATTTTCAAGGGTCAGACGCTTAAATTTCTAGTATTCAAATGATGTGGATTACTTACTCTTGATTGTTATCGTGATAGCTGAAAAGGCCCACCATCACGTGTTTCAGTGGTACATTGTAGTTAATGAGTTGTCTCCAATCATTGATATAAGAGCTGGTTGTACAGTCGTATGTTATGTACTCGTCACTTCTACAACACTTGATTTTAAACCTGTCAAAAAGAAAAGAGAGAAACATAATTAGCAAAAAGGGCCTGCAAAGAACCACGAGCACTGCCCAACTTAGAGATTCAAATGAATGATTAGCGATAACAAATTTGGGGCGGTTTAAAGTGAATTTGGCAACACCCATTGTAATTTAGTTCCTTGGTAAACTGACTGTATCCCCACATGGAAGAAAGAGCCGATCAGAACTCAAAGTAAATACATGTCGTCAGCAGAAAGCGCGGGGAAACTCATTACCTAGCCAGTCACGACTGGATTTTAAACATTTACCTCTGATTGGTTGGGATTGCTTTTTCCTTTCTCGATCTGAATCAACTTGATCAGTTTGGGAAGTAATATATCAAACACAATACAGTGTTTGATCACATATACACCGAGAAGACAGTGTACATTACGACGCCAAGCGAAGTATTTTTATTGTTACGTGACGAAACACATTTATTGAGTGTTTGATATAGCGTCTAAAGACGAAATCATTAAGAAGAAGAATTGAATTAACGATCCAAAAATGAGCTATGTTTCATCAGATATCCAAACTCGTCACGATTACTAATGTGCTTTCTCTTTCTCTTCTGCATTATTGATGAATTCAAGAAGTATTTAGGAAATAAACTAGTTCTACTGACTTCGTTTGAGATTCAGATACCTCTCATTTTTCTCACCTTCTGTCTTCATTGTTGTTGTCATGCTTGCTCTCCATTCCGCTGATGACGCCATTATGTGGACACATGTAAAACAGTGGCGCGTCCCAGTCGTTGACGTAATCGGTCGTTGCGCAGGAATATGTCCCTGAATGCTGGACTCCGTTGTCAGAGTATTGTGCTTTGTTGGATTGACAAGAAAATGACCAAATTCGGTCGCGCTGACAACTACTGTAGATACTTCTCATGTAGCTTATTGATCGACCTAAACGGAAAGTGTTAACAAGTAAAAGAGCATCGTACTTTTGTTCGCAACTGAAACAGTTGCAAAAGTAAGACCTGAAAAAATGTTTGCTTGAACGGGATTCGAACACATGATCTTTCGATACAAGTTCGATGCTTAAGACGACTGGGCTACCAAGCTAACTGAGAGGTGGTCATGTGTGAGCTTATAAGCTACTTGTAGAGGACGAAAATATGAATGTGACTACATATAAAATTTCTGTTACTTTAACTGCGGAAGAAACCTTTAGCAAATTAATCAGTTGCGAGTAAATAAGATAGCGGGCGAAAACGTTCAAATTTTTGTTGCTTAATAAGCGCTGTAAAAATGAGTAAAAGATTAGAGCCGAGTGGACAAAAACACTTAATGCAAAGCGCCGGGGTGACTTCATGTTCGAATACAGGAAAGGACAAAATAATTGTGGTCACAGATTCCTGCACTGCATGTGTTTACTCCAGATCTGATAGGAGGAAGAATTCTTTGTTTTCCTAGAAAAGGGTCTTAATGACTTTATTCTTTGTTATAATTTAATTATGATTGATGGCAAGTTCAAGTTAATGTAATTATGCTTTTTGTTGTGATTAGCTAGTAAGTGCAGAGCAACACTTAGTGCAAAAAGTGTAATTTCAATGCAATAAGTGGCCGGAACACCAGTGTGAATTACAATTAGATTTTCACTCATGTATAACTGATTTGCAAGAAATCGTACCGTTTCCCCTTTCTAGTCATAATTTTTTGACAAGTTCATCTTGTTCGCGCCGAAGCGACTCGTGCAATTTGAACTTTTTGAAACTCACCTGTGCAAACGAATTCTTAAATTGAACTTGAAACCGTATGATTACCATTTCAAAACAGTTTACCGATACTAAACTGAAAATCTTTTAACGACCAACTCAAAAAGTAAAAGTGATTTCTTTTTCTTTAACGTTCTGTGGTGGTGCAACCCTTTGATCAAGTTCTTTAATGAACGTATCGTTTGAGTTTGCAGCGAAAGCAACACCCCTAAACCCTTTATAAATAATCTTACCATCTGCACAGCTATATCACCGTCAAAGTTGTTAGTCCAGTTATAACCTTCTGGCTGGCTGTCATCGCACCATGGCCATCTCTTGTTAGTCTTCTTTAACCGCCTCGTAAATGCATCTGACGCATGGAGGCCAAAAGCAATGACAGCAAAGATCAAAGCAACGCGGTACAGGCGAACCGAGATGGACATTTTACCTACAGAACAAAAACACGACTTGGGACAGAACTATTGATTGGCAAGAGAATGCTTTGATTCGATATTTGACGTTAAATATATTAGCAAGCAAAAAATCGCCAGTCATAATTCTACGTTATACGAGTATTGAGCAGAATGTAAAAGATAGAATTCGTGAAAGCTTTCCAGTAACGTAAACGGGCTTTCATTTTTGTCTGCCTTGGAATTACATTATATAAGTCAGTTCTAAATACAAAACGTAACGTGGCCATCATGATATCCAGGCTAAGCAATGTTGTTAAAGACAGAAATGGTTGGACGAAGACCAAAGGGCTCGTAGATCTCTCGATATTAAATTTTATAAGAACCGTAAATAGTATTTAACTGTCTCCATTTGTTTTTCTATTTTTCTAAAATAGCAAATTAAAATGACTGCTTTATAGATAACATTGGTAATATTCTTTAGTGTTTCACAACTTTCTTAACCATGTTAACTTTGCTTCGCCATACTTGATTATATGGACGTACGTTCCTCCCAGTAACAAAGTTACCATCAGATGAGTGTGTCGATACGTTTGAACTTGTTATCAATCGAAACAACAGCCAGCTATACTTTTAAGAACGGAGCAAAATACATTAAACATTTTACTGACCCAAAAGACTACAATTCAGACGAACATGCGACAAGATTTTGAAGTTCCTTATGCAGTAGCTTCGCGAGTTAAAAGTACCAGAGGTAACGCAAGACCTACCTTCACTTGATACAGAACAGAAAATGAAACGCCCAAAGTACTATTACAGGCAACCTAACTTCAAGTGAAACCCTGAGATTATCTGTGAAGATTTTATACCATTACCATAGACGCATCATAGGTGACGAGTTGTACAAAAAGCGCAGTAAGGGTGTCAACAGAAAATAGGTTCTGATGAGCTCATTAGCACATTTCAAAACTGTGCCAAATATTGATGACTTGATGATTCACCATAAGAATAAAAACTGCCAAATAAACGTCGTAGCACATATACATGCAGCATGCAAGTTGCGAGTGTGTGATGAAATATCGTTAGTATGCACAACGAAATGCAACTGATCGGGTCGGCCATAAGGTAAGTGAAGCTTAAGGTATTTCCAGAGTTATTGTTTCTGTTCGTTGCTACCGGTTTTTGTTGCCGTATTCAACACAATGTTCACAGTACATCACAGGAAAACACTGAATGTTAACCTTTTTGTACGATTCCTGTTTACTGCTGTTTTTAAAGTGTAAAAGAAATCCGTACCCAATTCTATTTTTAAGCTTTAAGGGCTGCTTTTGGTTCTGTCCTCGTGTACCGGTACACAAGAGCCGATACAAAAGACCAAACAAGACATTAGAGCTAAACAATGACTCCTAAACAAAGAAAATACAATGCTTATTCCCTCGTGTACCAGTATACGAGGACTGAACCCAGATTTTTCTGACTAAAAGTTCCACAGAAAGCTCAAAGTATTCGCACCTGGAAAAATGTTGTGAATAAGGGTGATATTTAATCGTGGGAAACAGTGCAAGGTGGCAAAGAAAAACTAATTGAAAATGATAAACGCTTGAGAGTGATTAAAAAAGGCTCCCATGATAAACATTTCATGTAAAATATTTATCCATTGCTATATGATAATGAATATTGCTACCAGCCAAGGGCTAATTGTTCGTTTCCGTTTGCGTGTATCACCTTGTTAATTATTAGAGATTTCAACTCTTTGAGGAATCCCTGAGATCAGACACATATATGTTGTAGTTCAATTTTATCCTTGGTTTAAATTTTATTTTCCTTTGTTTAATTTCAAACTCATTATAATACATTACCATACCGAGGAAAAAATTGAACCACAACATATAGTAAAAATAATTACACGACATGTGTCGTGCGATGTGTGCAAGTGCCTTCTGAATCGTTGGCGAATTTTTTTATAGAGTTTCATTAGCATTCCGAACTGCACGAAGCCAGTGGAATGAAAGGTAGAAATTGGTCATGAAACTTTGAAGTCAACACTTTCATATTATTAATAAGTTAAAAATTGTTGGTTTTCTCTTATCGATTGAACTACAACATATATACTTCAAGAGGTGCTCAGTTTATATTTTTATATTATTATTATTATTATTATTATTATTATTATTATTATTATTATTATTATTATTATTATTATTATTATGCCATGCTGATGAGGCCTAACAAGGCCGAAACAGCTGTCCATGGGTGCTTGCTTTTGAGCTCAAATTGTCATCTTTTTTGGTTTAATCCCTTCTACAACTGTCGCCTCAGGGCGCATATGTGTGACTTCAACTTACCCTTATTACATTTTGACGTTGTCATTTCAAGCCACATCCCACAACCCTACCATTTTTCATCACCTTATATTTTTTTTAGCCGATCAAAGAAACAGGGAAGTAAGTTCAGTTTGCATGTAGAACGTTAAAGCAATTTCTTTATAAAACACTAGTGAAAACAACTTGGGTGTTTTCTGGACAAACTCAGAATTATTAAATCTAAATAAGATCAGACCGGGCCATAGCTTTTCGTTTGCCTTAACCTGCTGCCCATAAAACGTCTTTGATGCTGCAAAGAAATCATTTTTTCTATAATTTGTTTTTTGGCGTAATATCTGTTTTCTAGATTCTAAGTGTGCACTGTTACCTTATTGCTGATTTAATTGTCGACTCCCTCGCTCCGATCCATTGTATTCTGAACGGCACAACAGTCGAATTTCTTTAAGATAACAGGAATTTCTCACGCCTGTCCAGTCCTCCTTGTAACCTGATTATTTTCCTGTAAAACACATCTTGTAGCAAGAGCCTATCACTAGAAATGTTACTCTACCTAATATCATAGGTGACGAATTACTCCTTAATTTTGGCGCGAAATTTCAGCGTTAATTTGTAATTTCACATGTGAAATTACAAAATTGCCATAGCAACCCTTCCGTACGTCTCAGTGTCAAGATGGCGACGAAGTTTTAAAATGCCGTGAATGAAGATGTCAGGGCACAAAAAGACGTTTTGGAAAACCTGAACACACAAGAGAACATCAAGAAGGATTCTAACAGGTATTTTGCCGAAAAAGTCTGAAAAAGTCTGAACTTTATAAGCCACATTTAAGGTCTAAACATTTGAGAGAGTGGAGTTCTCGATCGATACGATCCAGGATAAACAAGTCAAAAATCCACGATTGCTAACGTAATTCGATATTAATAGGTAATCAAATGGTGAACTCGTGAAATTAGGAAAAGGCGAGGGAAATTATTAGGATTTGGACAAAACGCGCGTGAAATTATTCCCTGATTTCACTCGTCACCATTTGTTTACACATACTTATTACCTTTTTGTTCTCTCCACTTTATCTTAAAACAGCTTCCATAGTTGTGATTGTACTGAGAAATGGCCTCAGACTGAAAGGGATTGCGGGAAAATGAAATACGGTACATCTGTTCTCGCGCACAGCTTACCTTGTTGCTATATTGCTTTTGCTAACTTGTACAAACCTCGGAGAAAACACCACCATTCGGTGCGAAAGTCACTTTAAAAGTAACTGCATCAGTCAAAGCCAATCTGAATCAAGAATATGAAGGAGAGGAAGGCTCCTAGTGAAGAGTTCCTTTTCGCAGTAAGCTTGGTTTCTCTTTTCCGCGTTCTCACAGATCTAGATTGAGCAATGAATTTTTCCTTTTCCAGTTCCAATTTGAAATTAAAATTGATTTAGGATCAAGTAGTGTGTTAATCAAACTAATTAAAAACACTAAATTGGTACAGCCTAAAATCTTCTGGCTTGGAGTACAGTAAGTTTTTTAATCTTCTGGAGCCCGTATTTTCTTGTTACGCTCCTGCGCATGCCTCAAGTAAAGATATTCTAATAGTGTCTACGAAGTGCGGGCGTCACAATTGCTTTGCGCACGCGCACCGCCAGTCAATGCACGCGGTGTGCACGCGGAAACTCCTTTATCAAGTTGAGTGAAGTTCATTTGCTGGAAAATAACGAGCTAATCAAGCGAATGAATCGCTTTTATTTTATTCTACCATGCAAAAAGTTTTTCACCTGTTTTCTGTGGATACTGGCTGACTATTACTTTGTACCACAGATGGCACCATGCTAAAGTGTTTTGTTCTTATATCCACAATTCATTTTTCCACTTTCGCGATAGTTTCTCCACTTTTTGTCTACGAGGAAGTGGAAGTTGTTAGTTCAAGATGGTCATCGCTTCCTGTTGCCGTTCGACAAATTGAGTTCTTAAGGGGATCTGACAATGGAACTCTAGACTGTTCTATATAAGGCTTTACACACTACAGATGGCAAATAATAAACAAGGCCAGCTCTGGTCCCTACGCCGAATCTTCAAGTCTGGTGCTCGAAGGAAAAATCAGAAAGCACCAATCTACCTTAGCAGTAGGTCGTGATGGATTTCCCATGGCTACAGAATTGATGGTGGTATCCTGCGAAGCTATGATCAACGGAAAGCCCAGATTTCGAATAATATGGGTAATAAATCGAATGCCTTTGCCCCTGGGATATATCACGGATCCAAGAATCTGTGATTATGGCATCCAAATGCACGATTTCGGCATGTCTTGTGCGAAGTTTAGATGGGTGTATTACTCGGACGATTACCATGGCGATGGTAGGGACTACCGTGGGAGAGCGTACATGACTAACAGACGTCCACCAAATCAATGCCAGTACTGGTTTCTTAAGTTGCCAAACCGGTTTTAGCAAGGCGTACGCTAAGAAGCTTGATCTCAATAATGGCGAGCACCGCTATTGTCGCAATCCGGAGCCTGAAAAATACCGAACACCTTGGTGTGTGAGCACATCCACGTCACCGAACGAGCAGAGAGTACTGCAATGTAAAGGAATGTTCAGAATGCATTTATGGCAACGGAAACGGAACCTTTGATTTGTATCCGGGTAGAAAGTTTCCTGAATACAAGGGACGCGGAATGACATCAATGACGGAGGATGAAAACGGGCTGCCACGGACGTGCCTGAAAAAGGGTGGAATGGACTCAAACACTTGTCGTATGAAAAAGGGAATAAAGAGACCGCACTGCTTCATTGCGCGAAGAAAATCCGACGAATCCGATATCAAAAAATTGGATGAGTCGGACAGTCGGCTGGAGTTCGCCGAGTGTCGGATTCCCCAGTGCACCGTCACTGACAAGTGTGGTTTCTGTTCTTTGATTCGTTCGGACAACCTTACCTAGATGAATCCAATTATGGTGCGGTAGAAATAGTGATGGTTAACAAAAGGAAATCAGAAACGATAAAGTTTGGAGCTTTCGGAATTCATCTGGTCTCGGGACTAACCGTGAGTACGGAAGATTCCAAATTGACGAAGTTTGCGCGATCATTTGCACTGACCGGTCGATTGATAACGCGAAGGTCACCCGGACCACTCAGTACCATAGTCGTTGAAAACGTCGAAAAAGCAATGAGTGGCGTCTATTTTGTGCAGTATACCTTCGCTGAAGCAAATCCGAAAATTCAGCAGAGCACTTACAAGGCAAAGTTTAAAATTACGGTACGTGATCCCACGGCGGCAATACTCAAGCCAAAAGTTGTCCAACTCTGTCGAGGTGAGTCAGGATCTATCAATTTACACATTATTGGAGGTTTTAATTTGATTGGGACTAGCATCAAATGGAAATATGGAACTTCAAACTCGGCGATAACTCAAGAGATTCTAGCCGATGATGAGTCCTTTAATCTGGCCGCTGACTTTCTTAAAGTCACGATAAAAGCGCTAAAACAAGACACGTGGATCAGCGTGCAAGGGGAATCAGACAGTGGACATTCGCAAGACAGAGCACAGTTTAAATTAAAAGGTGAGTTCGTTCCATGCCAAAATCAGTATAGCAACAGGCAGGTTGCTTAGCAACATATCATTGTCAGAAAATCATTGAGTTCTGTCCCATATCATGATCATATCAGACGGGGTTATGTTCTCTTTCCTCATTTTCTCTTGTTTACGGTATTATGACTTGGTTATGATCTCATGTTTTCACTAACTTTAATAAAACAAAATCTTTACAGCTCAACCACAGCTAAAGGCAACCTCGCCTCGTGTTGTCCGCAGCCATCTTGGAGGAAACGTGAACTTTACTTTAGAATTAGAAAGAAAAGTAAAGAACACATGGATATTTGATGCACAAGTTATCCCAGATGTACCATACGACCCAAATATGGCCTTTCAACGAATACTGAGGGATGAGGTCATTATCGAGTCTCTCATAATCAGTCACGTGGACTGGAGACACTTTGGAATGTACTCCGTAGAAGCAATAAAAGATGGCTGCAAAAGAATGTTGACCTTTATTATCGAGCATGAGAGAGGTAAAATAATTGGATTAACTGACCTTGCCCCCGAGAGTAAGAGGGCTTGTTAAGGGGGGTGTGGGTACTCAGCAACGTTTTATACGGTGGGATCTGCCCCAAGCTGTGACTCCGTTCCTCTTGACATACAATCGGGGGAGATAATTCTCATATTTTTCCTACAGGTGAAAAAACTTTACTTCCTACAGCAGAAACTTAAGAGCTTACTACACCAGCATTTACCACAACAGAGGCCTCTCCTGCTGACCATCTCTTAAACCAAGGTAAGTGTAACATACTGTGCTTGCTGAATAAATTGTTTTAGTGCAACAAAATAACCAGACATTAATTGTAAAATAACATGCACCCTAAATTCACTGGTTGAAACGTAGCTTTTTTTTGTTCCAGACTACTGTACTATCTATCCTCTGGAGATGAGGAGACTTCAGAAAGGAAAGAAATTTACGAATTTGACCATCGGTGAGTAGTTAGTCCTTTAAAAAAAAACTCATAATCACTATACTTTGACGTCCGCCTTTATGCAGGTTATACGGTCAGCTCCAGAGCGGTTATGATATGATCGTTTTAAGAGATTCAAGTTTTTCAAACCATTTTATAGTGAGCTAACGTCAACAGTAATGTTAGCGCAATTAAGTCCATTTTGCTAGTTGTTAAAGCTTAAAGCTGGACGAGGCGCTATGGCGTAAATTGCACTTTTGTTATTTTTATGAACTGCGATTTGCGATTTGACGATTGTTTGGGATATCCCGCTCATTCCTCCTCGGGAAGTTCTTGAGTTTTTTGCAACTGTTTCGTTGCTTCAAGTTGCCTAGATACTGACCTTGTTACGTTTGCGTTTTTAGGGCTCTCGACCCGGCTACACTACCGATTGCTAATTGCGGGATAGCGTATATTTTTCACCCTTGTTGTTTTTGTTCCATAGACACTCGTAAAACTTAAGAGGACATCTTGATCTAACGCTTAGTGGATAACTCTTTGACTTATCCAGGTTAAAACTTGTTCTAAAAATAATGATTTTTCTCATTCGTCCTTTGGTCACAGATCTAAAATGCGATGAGCAAAATCAACCGAGTTTACCACGTGACGAACTCTCTGCTTTCTCACTCCCGTCATGCAGTGCGGTAACAGGCTACCAATTTGTATCAAACGAATCGTCTTGTCACAGGCTGTTGATTGGCGGAAAAAACCCTGACCAATTAACGGAGTATAAAGGCGACGTTCAAGTAAAGGTATGAATCAAACGTATTGATAATTTATTATAGAACTTTAAACGGAATCTTTGGTTGCTGTTCCCATTGCAGAGGACAAATGTTAAAGCTTTTTGTTAATCATGTCCTACTGGTCCACTGTCAGCCGACACTGGTCTCGGTACCAGCGATCAAACAGACAAAAAGAAAGAAAAAGTAACGGACAATGTTTAAAATAAAATTCTTTGGCTAAAATCTTAACCCCATAAAGAAACATAACACTCACCAACACTAGCGATGGCGAATGATGAATAATGAAACCATACAATTTGCAGATTATGGGACACCCAAACTTGCTAACCCGGGTTAAAATTTGACCTTGGATTAGCGCTAATCAGCTTTCGAGCAACCGGCCCAAGATCTTGTTAGTGCCTTTTATGTTCACTAAATGAAAATCTCCTGATATCGAAATACTGTGATGTGGCTGCTCACATTCACTCCAGTCCTGGTTCACTCTACAACTATAATGCATCTCATGATATACTTTTTCAGCCTAACTTCTACAGAAAGAGCAAAACTATTTTCTGGAGAATTATCCACAAGTTTCCTGAACCGTTCATAGCAAGTTATCTTCAGTTTATCTCCGAAAAGTCTGGCCATCCCTTTCCTCCGAGAAAGTTGCTGATTACAGGATGCCCAGTGGGTAAGTAATATAATAATAATGACCTTTATTGAAAACATTTCCACTTAGTGGCTCTTCATTTTTCAATATGCAAATTGAATTAAATCAATCAAATCAAATCAAATGTTGGTTTTTGTGAAGAGGGGAAAACCGGAGCACCCGGAGAAAAACCTCTCGGAGCAGAGTAGAGAACCAACAAACCCAGCCCACATATGACGCCGGTGCCGTGAATCGAACCCGGGCCAAATTGGTGGAAGGCAAGCGCTCTCACCGCTGCACCAACCCTGCTCTCCAACACTGCGCCAACCCTGCTTACCAAAGTTTATACTTGCCAAACGGTTATGAGTATCCAGCTCCACGTTTTACTACACTTCAGGCCCTAGCTGTATTGGTGAGACGGTTTTGTGGCTACGAGCCTGAAGGCTGGTAGCCATTAATATGTCATCTGAATGTTAACGCCGACCGTTTAGCTCAGTTGGTAGAGCGTCGGACTAGCGTGCGGTAGGTCGTGGGTTCAAACCCCGGCCGGACCGACACTCAGGGTCTTAAAATATTTGAGGAGAAAGTGCTGCCTTTGTAATGACATCTGCAAATGGTTAGACTTTCTAGTCTTCTCGGATAAGGACGATAAACCGTAGGCCCCGTCTCACAACTCTTCATAATTGATTCCGTGGGACGTAAAAGAACCCACACACTGTTCGAAAAGAGTAGGGGACGTAGTTCCCGGTGTTGTGGTCTATCTCTTATCTGATGGTTAAATGCTCGGAGAAATTAGCTGCATAAATCTACTCTAAAAATCCGAGGGTAAATAAAGTAATGTATGTATGTATGTAAGTAAAAGTGAAAACTCAAATGTTCGGACTAGTTTATTATACACCCACACCAGACCCAATTGCCTCAGAGTCCGAATTTAAATCTTAAGTACAATGACTTCTCAAGTCAATTTTAGAAAGTGAAAAACGTGATGCATTCTGACTTAACAAATCTTACCATAAAATAAAGTGCACAGCATGTAAAAATTACTAAGTTGCAGTAGCTACATGTAGTCCTAGACTAAATATTTTTCTCGTAATTGTGTCTCTAAATCTAAAGATGTATGTTTTCAGCGCGCTGCGGATAAACCCGAAGAAAGGAAAACCGCCTTCTCCCAATAAGAGAGGAACTTATGACCTTCTGGTTTTCTAGTTCGGACACTCTACCACTGAGCTATAGGAGACTCGTCTGAAAAAGAACATTTAAGCAAGGTTCATGAGACACATCCTACATACTGCAAGGGTTGTAACTTCTTTAATTAGTTATGATATTAAAGCAATGTAATCAATTTTTCTTGCTTACATAATGATAGGACCACTTGGTATGCTGGGAGAACACCCGCAAAACGTGTAAATTACGTATTTATCGACACGTGATTTACAAGCTTATCTCGTGTTCTGACGACATCCCGCGTGATTTTTTTCACCTTATAAAACCAGAAAAAATGCATCCGATTTTTAGAGGTTTTTTTTAAAGCAGTTTCTATGAATACAGTTTAAAATTTTTGGGGATAATAATCATCTCTTACTTTCTTTCAGACAGTTCTATATGCAGAACAAGTAGTGCCCAGGCTCCTGAAGATCTCAGCTGTAACGACCAAGAAATCCCATTGTACAACGAGCTCCCAGTACTTGACGTACCACCCTGTAGCTTGATCACAGGTTACCAATTTGTCGCTGAGGGACCGATACTTCATACATTTCTTCTTAGCACTAATTATTCAATGCTAAAGAAATACAGTGGCGACGTTAAGTCTGTGGTACGAATTGTGCAAGCCCCTTCACCTTGTAAAAATCCAACGCTCAAGAATTAAAGATATTGAGAAATGTTTAGCTTTCTGTGTAAGAGTCCTCCCTTATTATAAGTGCCGAGTTTTGTTACCGCAAATATACAAATCATACAAAACGTTTTTGAAGATTAATTTCAATTTGCGAATCAAGTTGGACAGACAATCAGTGAGTGGCATTTGCATTTTATACCTTGATACTATTTAGAGGAAATGTTTGTCATTAACCCACGTTGATTTATTTTTATTTATTTACTGTTTTCCAATAATCAAAGACCTTCAGAATTTAGCGGCGGGAGATTTATTCACCCGTTTTTTTTAAAAAAAAGGCCCGGAATTTGAATGATCTTTAGAAAACAGTAAGCAAATGCAAGAACAATGAAAGAATCAAATGATGTGAAGTGGTATTCAATTCCCTTTCCAGAGTAATTTCATCATCGTTTGGTTTTGCATATCCACCTTACATGATTGGCTACGGAATCCCGCGCTTCTTTCATCCAATCAGAAGTAAAACAGAAAAATGTCTTTCTGATTGGTTCACTGCACTGCATTAAGCTGCTGTGATGGACCAAAGTAATTACTTGTGATTTTGAGCCTGGAATGTTACAGTCCTAAAAAACTGCGCTAAGTAATGTTCCGCTCTACAGAGTCGTCCGCCGCTTGTTTCGCCTCATAATTAATTTAATTTTCTTCTGTTTCTTTTTAAGACTAAGAAACTCAGCGGAAATCAAACTGGTAAATGGTTGCATATCTACAAATTCTCAGAGCCAGTAGCTGCCAGCTATTTGCAGTTCGTACCTGATCTGGTCGATAGTCGTTACTGTGTGAAGGAGTTGCAGATAAGCGGATGCACTCTAGGTATAAAGTCAATCCACAGTGTTGAAGATCGTTCAGTACTAATTAACTGCCTCCTTTACCTGATAATCTTTAAATTTGATTGGTTCCCTAAAACACCCTCATAATTTAGCTCGGAAAGAGGGCTAGATCGTGTTGGTCAATCATTTTATAATTTTATCACCATATTTATTAATAATTCATATGAAAAAGGAAGGGTGAGGCCACCGTAGGGTGTCTGGACATCCAATTCTTCTAAACCGTACAGTTTGATTAGTTATGTGAAACAATTCATACAGTTCTTTGAAACATTAGTCCAAAGTTCTGGTGTCTTAATATAAGAGCCCGATTGTAAGAATACGTTCACAGCAGAGATCACCCGCAAAGTCTTAAAAAACACCAATTAGGGAAACAATACTGTAAGCCCCAAAAAGAGTTGCGAAAAGCTCAATGAAGAATCAACTCTAAAAGGTGCAAAGTTGACTGTAAAATTTGAAGTGAAGTACTTATAAAAAAAACTAATTAGTTTTTTAGAAAAAACGAAATTATGGCGGCAAACCAACTGTTCACGTCTAAAAACGATGCAAAACCAAACACATCAGTTTTAAGTCAGAATGTGATAGTTAAATTTGCAAGGCTTAAACGGTTTGCTTAAAAGTTAGCTCTGATTTCTGAGGCTTCAGTCTCGTTACGTCGGTTTCCTTGGTCTTTTCCCAGAGGACATAAAATGTACTTCTGAATGGTTGGGTACCGGGCGTTTCACGTGTTCCAGACAAGACAAATCCATTATGAATGATGCTCCTTTGTACAAGCTAAGAAGATGCAGTCTTATTGCAAGCTATGAGTTTGTTGCAGCTGAAACATCCTCAGAACACATATTGTTACACGGACAAAAAGATGCTAAATCCATGCTGGAGTTTGATCGCGAAGTTCATATTGAGGTATTGAAATGGTTTCAAAGCTTGTTTAGATCGTTTGAAACCCGATTGCTGATTCAAATTCAGGTTCGGATTCTGGGGTTAATAATATACATGCAAAAGTTTCAACGCACTGATTGGTTGAGAGCCCAGCAATTAATCTCAAACAAGGAAGAAAGTTGAAATTGAGTGCAAAAAAAGTTGAAATTAAATTTTTGCATGTACATTATTAACAAGTAATCAAATGATTTAGAATGCAATTTTATATAGATCACCACTTATAAATTTTTTAAAGACAACAAATTGCACTGACTCGCCCTACAGACTCAGTCTGAAAAAGTAAAAATTTTCTTGTGCTCATTTATTCTAAATTGCACTCGAAACCATTTGATTACCTATGAGCGAGATCGCTGTCTGAATCGCGGACTTTGCGATTCGATATGAAAAATGAATGGTCCAACAACAGTAAAGAGTACTTATAATTCTCGAACAGTGTTTTGAATTTTTTTCGGGTCAAAGGTTATCAAAGAGAATGACGGTGACCAAAGTAAGCTTTTCCATGTTTTTGCCGAGCCGTTTCCAACGCGCTATCTTCAATTCGTTTGCAATGACACTGGAGAAGCAAACCGGACTGTCAAAGAAACACAGTGCTTGAAAGATTTGCAGGTCAACGGATGTCCTGTGGGTAAACATCCAGTCAACAGTGGTTATTGTGTTATAAATCATTGATTGATCATTAGAAACGAAAAGGCCATCGTTTTGAACATGTTCAACATACTTTATAAATATGATATAAATATTGCCAGTGCTCTGAATATTGGTAATAACCAATAGTAGCCTACAATTTCCTTTGTCATTACATGGCTGGTTCTGCGTTTGGGCAAGATAAAGCACGAATCTTGAGCTCTGATTGGCTACCCGAGCTCGGGGTTTCCCACTTTGTCACGCGAAACAAAAGAAAACAAGACGACCATTGAATAAATTCTTTGTTGACCAAGCTTGTTAAGATAACATGGCTAGGTATTGACTTCGTTCTTTGCGTCTAAAAAAAAACTCAAATAAAGAACTTGGCCAATATGCAGCCATCTTGACCTCACTCTTGGTACACACATATATTGACCTCACACTTGGTCAATAACACACATTTATTATATTTCTCAGTTAGTACGCGCGCTGTGATTGGTCAATTTAGCGGGCCGTACTTCACTGTACGGCCCGCTAAAGTTTGTTTTGGTCGCCAAAATGACTCCAGAAATATAATAAATATCTTATTAACCTCGTTTTCTCGGTCCGTACTGTAAAATACGGATCCTCGTTTTCTCCCGTCGATTTATGGCCCGCGCGCTTCGCGCTTGGGCCATAAATCGGCGGGAAAAAACTCGGTCCGTATTTTACAGTACGGACCTCGAACTCGATTAATAAGAGGTATATATATTGTCCTCACACTTGGTCAATAACACATACATATTTTTTGCCTGTACAGCCGATACTCTGTGTGACGAGGAATGGTTTACCGAAGATGACGTTGAACACATAACACACATCTCACCAGTTGACTTCCTACGAACCACCGTTGGACAAATCATGTTAGGAATGGTTATTGCCTCTGTGCTTTTTGTAGTTGCCATGTTCTTCGCTGCGGAGTACGATCTGGCGACCTTGTAAGTGGTTTGCATTAAGTACGACTGTAGATTGAGTATAATGAAAGGAGTTGATGAAATACGTTTAACCACCGCAAGATTTATGGGGTACTGACGTTAGCTTATTACACCAATATCAATTGGTTGATGATTTAGTGTTAGTCAAATGATTACAAGATTGCGTTCCACCGCCTTTCATTCATTAGCCAATCAAATCAACATGTAACACGCTTGGTTAGCTTAGTTGGTAGGGCGCCTAGGCCTACCTGTCGAGCGGGAGGTCGTGAGTTCAGGTCTCGGCCGGATAACTGCAAATGATTAGACATTCTAGTCTTCTCGGATAAGGACGAAAAACCGTAGGTCCCGTCTCACAGCACTTCTCTGGTGGAACGTTAAAGATCCCACAACACTGTTCGAAAAGAGTAGGTAGGGGACGTAGACCCCGGTGGTGTGGTCGACCTTTGTAAAGTTTGATTGTAATTAATTAATAGAATTGATGTAAAGCGCCTTTAAACATATCCATATGAAAAGGTGCGCTATACAAATTCATTATCATTATTAATTCATTATCATTAGTAATCCAAGTAAGCAAATAGTTTAGACCACGTTTCCAGACTTTGACCTTTATTCTACGAAGGGAACTTCAGAATGAACTATAACCGGCTATAAGTCTACAATATTTACTTCAATCTATTCTACTACAAGCAAGCAAGCAAGCTAGGCGACCAAAATATGATGATGATTATTATTATTATTATTATTATTTATTGAATTAGCTAGGTCACTATCAATTTGATTTGTTTGAAATTATCAATGTTAAGGTTCAATTCCAACAGATTTCTATGTCAGTATTTTAGCTTAGAGCACGTACAATAGCTTTATCCTGCTTTACCCTATTCTAGTTCAAACCAAATTCAGCGACAAATTCAGCAACCAACATCAACAACATGTCTACAACCATCAATCCACCGTAATGATCTTGCTACTCATCTGAACGTCAGTAACGAAGTTAAGGTTGTATTGTTGTAAGCTTAACATAATTAACTTTTTCATAAATTTTATTCTATTCACACATCATCATCGTGACCTCTCAAGGGAAACGGAAATAGTTCATACTCATTGGCGAATTTTCTATTGCAGATTGGCCCAACAGTTTTCAACGATACGAAGAAGGATCAACTTAACAGAGAAAATGAAGCTGACTTCAGAGTGGTGGTGGAAAAAATTCAGAACGAAGTTAAATGACTCAATAATCGACAGACAAAATGAGGTCGAAAGTGAGCCAGAAATTGAGCACGAAAATGAGGACGAAACAGAAATCTCCGCCGAGACGACGCCAGAGTCCTCTTACCATATTCAATGATACATGGAGTGCAGTTTGTTCTAATGATGTTAAACAGTTTCGCTACTGTCCAAGAGGGGCTCCAAAACTCCTAACCGTAATTATAAATTTCGTTTTTACATTACTATTGGACTTATGTGTTAGACATTAAAGTATATTAACCAGGACCATGTTTAACGACTGACTTTACGAGTCTCCTCTTTTCGTTCTTGTATTAACTTCTTCGTTTATCTCAAGACGTAGTCACTTTGATGTGGATCGCGACGTTTCGACCGCTTAACTGCATGTCTTCTTCCGGCGATAGGGTTGACTGGTTACGGTGCACTGTTACGTAGGCTTGCGGGTCCGCTCTGATTGGTGCATTTCACGTGAATAATTGTTTATACGTATCAGCCATTTTGATTGGATAAAAAACAAATCAATTTAAGATAAAGCAAATTGCTTCAAAAGCACTGGGGATGAAAGTAAAATAACGTGGCGCACGATACATGCAACTAGTTAGTCGGGCATATCAACGCTGCAATCACGAAAATGAGAAAAGGAATCGG
>OX453275.1:15064694-15112194 GCA_949710005.1 Ricordea florida
ATAGGTAACGCAGAAATATCTTGTTTCAATGACGAATTACAAACATTTTCACTGAACCTTCAGTTCATCATTATTTTAGTCCACAAGCCCTAAATGCAGTTTCCAGTCGTGTAATAAATCGATTATTGGCCAAGCTTGCTCGTGACCGCGCAGAAAGAATATCGGCACTCGATCTTTTTTGTACGAGCCTAAGGCCGCTATTTTCCCAGTGCAGCCCCCGTACTTGGTCGGCAAGATGCATGTACCGACCTACTTTTCCTTAGCAAGGTGTTCAACTATTTGTACAAAACCAATGTCTGTGATTTGTATGTATACTTGGCGAGCAGCCAGTTATCTCCATCCTTTGGAGTGAATACATCCGAATCTATTGAAAAAGAAATTCATGGTTTCCGTTAATAATCTACAGTCAGAAATGTTATAAAGGATTTCCCTCAAACGAAACTAAGCGAAGGAGCGGTCTTTACTGAGCCATATCGTATTATAACTTTATTCGTGATGAGCACGTAAAAACTGGAAAAGACAAATAATGCCATCGTTAAGACTCATAAAGAGCTTAGCGTCTGACTGACGATACGATTGAAACAGAATTGATCACGGCTTTACATAGGTAAATATCTACGACAATTACCATTAACTACAAAACTAAAGACTTTAACATACCTCGATCCCGGCATTAAGGAGAGAAATCGAACGCAATATTAACCACGTATCCTTTGAACCCTTTAAACCATATGCTTTTTCTACGAACTACTCCGGTTACGCTTACGTCACACAGGATCAATTATTTGGAAACATAACAATTATTAACTCAAGAAAAAACGTGCAAGAGTCCGTTACAAATGTATTGCACTTCGCCTTTCTATCGTCAGTTGAAAACTAATTGGTCCAACGCAAGCACGTGCATTGAGTGAGACTCTTGTTGCCTCTCCCTGAAAATCTAGAATCTTGGCCAAAACCCTTGGGGGAGTGGACACGTTTCTATACCTTGACAAATAAACCACCTTCTACGTACCCCCTCTGCAATGCCGATTTCATATTCAATCCTTTGCAGTAATATTGTTGACAATGCTCAAGGGGGAGAGGAGAGCGTTTAAACTTAAGACCAAAGGTCACCGATGGTATCCTTGAAAGTGTTCAGGGTCAACACATTTTCATCGCTGTCCCAAGGATTTTTCGCCAGGATTGCAGTGTTCGATCACAGCATCGTAGTACTAACTTACAATAATTTGCGATTCAGCAGAAAACAGAAAAGGTTTAA
This sequence comes from Ricordea florida, assembly GCA_949710005.1. Classification (NCBI taxonomy): domain Eukaryota; kingdom Metazoa; phylum Cnidaria; class Anthozoa; order Corallimorpharia; family Ricordeidae; genus Ricordea; species Ricordea florida. The sequence goes on from OX453275.1 coordinate 15,065,953, forward strand.
CTCTGCTTGGTACGATTTTAGATCAGTTCGGTACTTAGTTTTGTCAAAATGCTTTCTTGGTTCAGGGAATTATTATATAAACCGAGTTCGTGAAGTCATGACTTCGGCGCAAGCATAATAAAACCACATTATTCTCACAAAAAGGTACAACAAGGAAGCAGCTCCATGTTTCATTTTTTGTGTTACAAGTGACTTCTTCAGGATCCCCACAACTGTCAGCCCCTTGCTATATTGAGAGACAATAATTAACAATTAGACCAGTAGCCCGCTACGCTATTAACCCGTGGCCCTTGAGGGCGAAGGGCCTAATTGTTTTAGTATCACTCAACTACTCGGACAGAAAAGGCAATAATAAAGTTAGCAAATGCCAGTTGAAGAAATATTTATTTGGCAATAAAACGAAAGAAAGCATCACGAATTTCGCTACTAGAGGAATATTACTAATAGTCCTCTAGTAGCGTAGCCAATCAGATTGCGGCATTTGCATTAGTCCATTAGTCGGGTGATACTAATAAAAGGATTTATTAGTACTGTACCATTTTACAAAGAGCCTTTAAATAACTCATACCTGACGCTTATACACTAATTTTATATTAACAGTAGGGTTTATTGGTGTTGCTATCTACTGGTAATTTGGGGTTTAAAATATTTGATTCTCATGCAAGGGGTTTATATGGCAAAGGGCATCTTCAAGATACATGTCAGTGTACTGCTTGAAATACCATCACTAATTAGCTTGGTACAGTTTTTTCAGAGTGTACATAATATTTAATAATGAAATATTTGGAGTAAAGGCGGTACGCATAAAATCAAGTTCAAAATAGTACACTTTCTCAAAACAATAATTTTGGAATGTAAAACTCCAATCTTAGTTGTGCAGTAGCTATATACTCTCTCTGCTACTCTATAATAAAATCATGTCGTTGTTGGGATTCAAACACTAAGCAGTAATTGTGGACAGTGGCAATATATTATGTGACAATCTAAGTTTAATAGGGAATTTTTCACCAGCTGGTTTGACTGTGTATACGTAGTTTTCTTGGAGCTGAAATATGTAACTCACTGAAGCTGTCCATTAATGTTGTTAACACGCTGAATTCGTGTTACCTGATTTTTTATTGTAAGCCAAAAGACAATACAAATGTTTTGATTTCTTTGTAGGTTCAAAGAAAAAACTGATTCAATAACAGGAAAACTTCATTAAAAACCCAGGGCATTCACTATTATTTACTACAATATTTTGGAGCATTAATTTGCCTTGGAGTGAATCAGACAACACTCCCTCACTGCTGTCACTTAAAACCTCTGGAGTCTAGAGCTTGTACTATGACAGAGCTGTAAGACAATCGACAGAAGACAACTGAGATTTCATCATGTTGACGTTCTGGCGTTTACAGCTGGATATGCCAGTAAAGAAAACCAAGTGCATGCATCTTATTTTTTTCATCATCAATGGTATTTTGGTATCAAAAGTCCGGAACGCGCGGTTTATTGTTCTAAACCAGAGATATTGTTGGTTTATCATCCGTTCTTTGGTCTTAAACTTTAAAACCTTATTCTTTTTCTTCGTTTTTTTGTATGTTTATTTCTCACCTCATTTCTTGATTCTTCAGCACCACCATACAAACCATAGTATTTCCAACGACGTCGGCTATAACGAGAATGGCAAACACCGTTGCTATGGCGATCTTGGCTAGGTCAGACTCCATTTTGTCTTCTTCCATAAAAGTACAAAGAGAGGAAGGAGATAGTAACACAATTCTCCCTGAATACAGGTCGTCAGACCCGAGTGTCGCTCAATTGACTCCTAGAAAAACTGAACTTTTAACTAACCTATTAACTACCTATGCAATAATAAACATTTACAATACATTTAAGAAAGACCCTTAGCAAAGCCTGGGTGAGTATTTCGCTCTTCAACCAAGCTAAGTAATGGTTTTGAATCTTTTTCTGTCCCGCAAATGGGTTGATCCTGACACTTGAAAATGTAAACGTTTATCAATAAAATTTATGCAATAGTTCAAAAAGCCAAATTTTATGGTTTTATTCATTTTCTCTTTTGTAAGATAATAATAAAGCAAGCAGCTGTCGCTTTGCTTTTCATAATAATTGATTCATTGTGTTCTCTACTCTAGCTGTATCAACAGTTTGTATGAACTCAGAAACTCTTAGAGAAATCACAGAACAAGTGTTTATGATTTTGAAAACTCAAAAGTGTTGAAAAATATTGGACAATACTTGAGTTTGACGAACCATCAAAATTGTCTCTGGCGTGTTGCTTGGAAGCGTATTATTCAACTGTTAATTAACATCGAGTGCACTATACAACATGGTGCATTAGTTTATTTTATAACAAAAGCCCTCTCAGCGCTAAAACTAGTACTTCTGTCAAGCACTTTCCCATCTTCTTTTCGTTCGTTGAAAGTTCCTCTGATGTGTGGTGACATAAACGCATTTCGCAAGGCTCCGGAGCTCTTTTAACGGTACCGCCAAACTTTCATTCCGTTTAGCAGGATTCATTATTGCCAAAAAATACAACTACGAAATAAGTGGAAAATTGAATAACGTTACAACCCAAACTGACCACACAAAACAAATAACAAGCTGATAGCAGCTTTCCAAACAATGGCAATATTAACTGGTTTAATGTCACTAAAATCAGATTTTACAATGTCAGTGGTCTAGAAAAGTTGATATATCATTCTTTAAACAACAACTTGTCGGCTCATTTTTGGCGAGCTCAAAATTCTATAGCTCAAATTCTTTAGTTTTTTGAAACAAAATGTAGCGCAATCGAAGCTCCAAGAAATGAAATGAATTTCTATTTGAATACGACTGGAATTGATTGCAACTGGCTCTTGAAACTGCAAAGAGTGTTGATGGGTGCACAGGATTTGAGAATGAACTGTGATGAAAAATTAGCACTCAGAGAACCACAAAAAAAAAGAAAAGAACTTTAATCAAATGAAAAGCAAATCTTTTGCGCATGGAGTAGGAAACCGCAAGGAAGTACCAAAAATAACACGAAAAGAATGACTTTGTTCTAAAAAACATGGAGTGCGATGTTTTGTTTTCTCCAGAATCGGACTAAGTGAAGTTTAATTAACATCTGAAATCTGCGAGAAAAAGAAATGAAGTTTCCATATTTTTGAGACAGGACTGCATAGTTCTCGTGGATAGGTGCTAATAGTTCTAGTATAGATCTATTGCTACTCTTCTCCTCTGTCTGTTGCACATCTTGCACATTAACTTGGCGAACACATCCCTTCTTAAACATGTCGAAGGCAAGTTATTCATCCGTGAAATAATTAACAGCAGCTAGAACAGTAAGAAACAAACAAACAAACAACGTAGAAACAGTCTTTCGTAGCGATGTTTACAGATTTAACATATTGCTCCTCCGAGTACAATATATTTTAGGAAATCAGTTGCTTACGAGGGGCGCGCAGTATTAAGTTTTCCCAAAACGACGATAGGCTATGTAGCTGACTGTGATGTTTGTTTATACTTCGAAGCAAAAATTAATACGGAAAAATTGAAACGTTTGTACTGTATCTCTGGCAAAGTTCTCTACATCTCTAACGTTTCGCGCAAGGAAATTTAAGAAATAAATAAGTTAAGAACACTAAGCACGCACGGTAAAAAAAAATTGAAATTAAATTAACATATTGTCTCGCAAAACATAAAATGAAAACGATTTTTCCTTACCTTTGTGCCCAAGGAAGCTAAGCCGAAGTTGAAGTATTTTCTTATCATTTTATGTTAGTTCTAATATAGGGCTGCGCCACGAACTTAAAAGAAAACGCTTAACCGTGTTTATCTGGACCCTAGGCTGCGAGAGACTGTAATTGCTTCTTTTCGTTAGGAAAGGAATTGAAAACAAAACCAGGGCTAAATGGGTTGTTGCGTCAATGCAAAGATTACTGGAGTTGTTAAGTGTAATTGATTTTGATTAATGTCTCTTGAATGTGCGAGATAAGGCCGACCGTAAAAATTATTTGAAAACAATTTAAGACCTAGCCGTAATTCTTTGGTCAAAAACTTGAAACATTTCTTGGATTTTTAATATTCAACTTTCGTTATAATAGTTCATCTAACTACTTGTATCACTTGCAACAGTCATTTCAACAACCAGAAGTTTACATATTTAATATAACCCTGCCATTGTCTCAGTTTTTTATTGTCCATTTTGAGCAGCCGCTTGATTTTTAGCGGGAAATTACCAGATTCTTTGCTTTCCTTGCCGATTTCATATAAATGATAGAGTTTGGAATAAAGTAAGCTAAGATACTAAGGGGAATTTTGCGAGGTCGAGTCTAACTGACTTTTGTAAAATACAATTGTTAACTTTAGTAATTCGCACCTGTATCACGACAATTTAGGGTTATATCCCGCTAAGCGTGATTTTATTTTGCGACAAAAACCGCTTTGGCGAAGAATAGACCTTATTCGCTTGTACATTTTGTTTTCCCAATACAGATCATGTGATGATATTCAAGAGATTTGGTCCTTTGTTTTGTTCATTAAAAAGAGTGCAGGCAGAGGTATTTATGTTTGCATGCAGTTTATTTAATGAACAAGACAAAGGATCAAATCCCCTTAGTATCATCACATGATCTTTATTAGGAAATCAAAATGTACAAGCGAATAAGGTCCATTACTATATCTCTTAGTTGGCGCGCTGTGATTGGTCAACTTAGGACGTACTTCACTGTACGGCGCGCTAAATTCAAAAGTTTGTTTTGTGATATAATATTTTACAAATCTCGTTTTCTCGGTCCGCACTGTAAGTTACGGATCATAAATCCGAGCGCAAAAAACTCGGTTCGTAACTTACAGTACGGAACTATAACTCGGTTAGTAAGAGGCATTTGTAATGAATCTCTGGCGATCTTTTTGTTATGAGCAAATATCTTATACATGCGTCTTTGAATTTAGTTTCGTTTCGTAGACCCAAGTTTAATTTTTGAAAATATAATTTTTCAAAGTGAGGGAAGTAATTGCGAAGGAAACATTGACGTAGCCTGTATCTAGACTTAGGAGGCTTTGAAACTTTACCTTTCACCAAACTCATCCACAAACAAGACTCAGGCAAAAACTACGAGTTTTATTTTACTGCAACCACACAAAAGCTATGAATAACAGTCCTTACAACACGACGTTTTACGTTTAGCATTGACAGTTTCCGTTATATCGCCACAATGCTTGATGCGAACTTCATTCTACCTCGGTTGAACGCGACAGATCTGGACCTTCCAAAGACGATCCCTAGAAAAATGCAGACAAAATGTTTTTACTAAAAGTTTGCGATTTTCTTTGTACGAAAATAAAGGTGTACTAGATCATTGTTTCAATTATTAGAAGTTAAGAGTTTCAAAAAACCTTACCTGATTTATAGGGTACAAATATAATGGTTTGGGAGTTAGTTTGAAAACTAAGAAACCGGTGCTGCGTCGGTGGGAAATTTACACCAAGGCGCGATTCGAATTTTTCATTCAAATGATGTGGATTACTTACTCTTGATTGTTATCGTGATAGCTGAAAAGGCCCACCATTACGTGATTCAGTGGTACATTGTAGTTAATGAGTTGTCTCCAATCATTGATATAGGAGCTGGTTGTACAGTCGTATGTTATGTACTCGTCACTTCTACAGCACTTGATTTTAAACCTGTCAAAAAGAAAAGAGAGAAACATAATTAGCAAAAAGCGGGCCAGCAAAGAAGCGAGAGCACTGCCCAACTTAGAGATTCAAATGAATGATTAGCGATAACAAATTTGGGGCGGTTTAAACTGAATTTGGCAATACCAAAACCATTGTAATTTAGTTCTTTGGTAAACTGACTGTATCCCTACATGGAAGAAAGAACCGATCCGAACTCAAAGTAAATACATGTCGTCAGCAGAAAGCGCTGGTTGTAGGAGCTGGTTGTACAGTCGTATGTTACGTACTCGTCACTTCTACAACACTTGATTTTAAACCTGTAAAAAAAAGACATAAATAACGCAAAAAAGGTCCACAGAGCCGAAAGCACCTTTCAACTTATAGATCAAAATGAATTAGCAATAAATTTGGGGGAGTTTTTAGCTGAATTTGGCAATACCAAAAGTATTATAACTCAGACCTTTCGTAGGTACAGTAGCCCCAAACGGAAGAAAGAGCAAATCAGAACTCAAATTAAATACATGTCGTCAGCAAAAGCGCGGGAAAACTCATTGCCTAACCAGTCATTACTAGTTTTTAAATATTTAAATCTGATTGGCTGGGATTGCTATTTCCCTTCTCCTCTGAATCAATCTGACCAGTTTATGAAGTAATATATCAAAGACGAGATACAGTGTTTCATCACATATAACACCGAGAAGACAGTGTAAATTACGACGCCAAGCGGAGTATTTTTAGCGAAACTTGAGTTGTTTCGATATGTGATGAAACACATTAATTGTTTGTTTGCTATAGCGTCTCAGACGAAATTACTAAGAAGAAGAATTAAATTAACGATGCAAAAACGAGCCGTGTTTCATCAGATATCCAAACCCGTCACGATTACTGATATCCTATATTTCTTTCCCTTCTGCATTATTGATGAATTCAAAAAGTATTTAGGAAATATCGCAGTTCTACTTAGTATTTGAGATTCACATACATGTCAATTTTCTCACCTTCTGTCTTCTTTGTTGTTGTCATGCTCGCTTTCCAAACCGCTGATGACGCCATTATGTGGACACATGTAAAACAGTGGCGCGTCCCAGTCGTTGACGTAATCGGTCGTTGTGCAGGAATATGTCTCTAAATACTGGAGTCCGTTGTCGGTGTATTGTGTTTTGTTAGATTGGCAAGAAAATGACCAAATACGGTCGCGGTGACAACTTCGGTAGATACTTCTGATGTAGCTTATTGATAGACCTAAACGGAAGGTGTCAACAAGTGAAAAAGCATTGCAACTATGTACGCAATTTAAACAGTTGCAAAGACACGTAAGGCGTGGAAACATTTACGCTTGAACGGGATTCGAACACATGATCTTACGATACCAGTGCAATGCTGTAACTAAATCAAAATGAGCCACCAAGCCAACTGGGAGAAAGTCATGGGCGAGTTTATAATCTAGCTGTACAGGATGAAAATATGAATCTGACCAGAAATAAAATTTCATATATTTTAACTGCGGAAGAAAGAAGTGAGAAATTATTGAGTTATGTACGCAAATTAAGCAGCGAAGAAACGTTCAAGCTGTTCTCTTAAACTTGCTTAATAAGCGTTTTAAAAATGAGTAAAATCTTAGAGCATAGTGGACAAAAACACTTTATGCAAAGCACGTAACCTCTTCTTCGAACACAGAGAAGGAAAAATTATGGTCACAGATTTATGCACTGCATTTATTTACTCCAGATCTGGTAGAAGGGAGAATTCGTTGTTTTCCTAGAAAAACGGTCTTCATGAATTTACTGTTTCTGTTATAATTGTAATTAATGTAAAGTTGATGTAATTTTAATTTATGTTGTGATTGGCTAATAAGAGTAGTGCCAACACCAGTGCAACAAGTGTAACACCAGTGTAAATTCAAATTAAAGCTTTTTACAAGTTGTACACGCCGAATCGACTCGTGCAATAACACATTTGCGCAAATGAATTCCAAATTGAATTCGAAACCATTTGATTACCATGCATACAGCACAAAACAGTTGACCTATACCAAAACTGGAAATTTTTTACAACTAACTTGAAAAGTAAAAGTGATCTCTTTTTTTTTTTCTAACGTTATATGGGGCACAACCCAATTCCTTTAACAAAGGTATTGTTTGAGTTTGCCACGAAAGCAACAGGGCTAAACCGTTTATAAATAATCTTACCATTTGGACAACTAAACTTCATATCACCGTCAACTTGAAGTTGTTAGTCCAGTTATAACCTTCTGGCTGGCTGTCATCGCACCATAGCCATCTCTTGTTAGTCTTCTTTAACCGACTCGTAAATGCATCTGACGCATGGAGGCCAAAAGCAATGACAGCAAAGATCAAAGCAACGCGGTACAGGCGAACCGAGATGGACATTTTACCTTAAGAATGAAAACACGACGTGCAAGAGACTGAACTTTTGATTGGCAAAAGAAATGCTTTTGATTCGATATTTGACGTAAAATATATTAGCAGGCGAAAACTTCACCATGCACAATCCTACATTATACGAATATTGAGCATTTATTGAAGAAAATGTGGAAATAGAATTCGTGAAAGTTCAGTTTACAGTAACATAAACGGGATTTTATTTTTGTCTTCCTTGGCTTTACATCTAATTCGGTTTTGACAGGCATGAAAACGTAACATGGCCATCAAGTTATCCAGCCAAAGACCAAAGAGTTCGTCCATTTTTTAGTAAGTTTTTTTAATAAAGCGATTTAAAGAGGAAACGTTCCTCCCAGCAACAAGGTTACCATCAGAGCTTTTGTTATCAATGCAATTGAAACAATAAACAGCTACTTTTAAGAACGAAGAGAAATAACTTCAACAAATTACTAAACCAATAGACTAAAATTCGGACGAACACGAGACAAGATTTTAAATTTCCTTATGCAGTAACCGCGGAGTTGAAAAGTGGTACCAGATGTAACGAAAGACCTACCTTCACTTGTTACAGGCCAGAAAATGAAACTGCTAAAGAACTATCTCCAACAACCTAACTGCGAATGAAACCCTGAGATTATCTGTGGAGATTTTATACCATTTGCATAGACGCATCATAGGTGACAAGTTGTACAAGAAACGCAATAATGGTATCAACAGAAAATAGGTTCTGATGAGCTCATTAGCACATTTCAAAACTGTGCCAAATGTATTGATGGCACGATTAATCCTAATAATAAACACTGCAAATCAAATATACTTTGTAGCACATATGCATGTAGCATGCAAGTTGCAAGTGTGTGATAGAATATTGCTAGTGTGCACAATGAAATGCAGCTGAGGCGGCGATAAGTTAAGTGAAGCTTAAGGTGTTTTCAGAGTCATTGTTTCTGTTCGTTGGTGGTTTTTTCGCTGTATTCAATACAATATTCACAGTACATCACAAGCAAAAACTGAATGTTGACCTTTTTGTACGATTCATGTTTACTGCTGTTTTGAATTTGTAAAAGAAATCTATGCCCAACTACAATTTCAAGTTTTAAGGACAGATTTTGATATGGGTAAAAGTTTGGCTCTTCCTAGGTGTCAAAACCTGTGACCTTCACGAGTGACGTAAACAACGAAGGAGACAAAGCAATAGAGACTAAGAAAACAAGACTGAGAAACAAAGAAAATCTTCACAGGTTTTTACACCGAGGTAAACCCAAAAGTTCCACACTAATTAAGCTCATAGTTATTCGTACGTGGAAAAAATGTTGTGAATAAGGGTAATGACTGTTTTATGGTGAGTAACAATGAAAGATAATAAAGAAATATATTGAAATGATAAATGCATCAGAATGCTTAAGAAAGTGTTCTATGATAATCATTTCATTGGCAATATTAATACCATTGCTGCACGATAATAAATACTGCTATCAGACACATAAGTTCCATCAGCGAAAACCACTGATTTTTTACGTATTATTAAAGTGTTGGTTCGAAAATTTCATGACCAATTTCTGCCTTCCATTCCATTTGTTTCGTGCAGTTCGGAATGCTAACGACACAGTATAAAAAGTTCGCCAACGATGCAGAAGGCACTTGGACACTTCGCACGAACATTATTTTTTCTATAAATTGTTCTTGAAATAATATGGGTTTTCTAGATTCTAAGTGTGCGCTGTTACCACATAATTTTTTTTTCTTTTAAAAAGCAACTGTTGAAATCATTTACTGATTTTAGTGTTTGTTCACATATGACAATTTGAAAATTTATATTTTTTTCGTCAGGACAACATGGCCGTTATAATCAGAGCTTCCGTGTTGTTAACACTGTTTGCATTGTTGATGCTGCCTTCAGCTGCCGCCGAAAAAGCAAGGAATCCATTGTTACAACACATCAGTAAAATATGTGATTCCTCGAAACCAGCTGGATTCACCTGGGCTAACAACTGGGACGGTCCCGTGAAGTTCAATTGCCCTCATGGTGAGGTCTTTTTTAATGTTTGCTGAAAAAGATTACTTTGGGCTCTCTCTCTACTTTAGTCATCTCCCTGGACATTTTGCTGGAGAATTTCTGGCGACATCTGCAAAACTCCATACTTGAATAAGTTTGTTAAGCTGAAATGTTCTGTTCGTAAGCAAAAAAAACGTTGGCCCGCTTGATATAAGAATTGTTCTTTACCATTCTTCGCTTTCTGATCTAACGTAGGAGTAGCTTATTTCACAAAAAGAACTCTAAATTGATACCGTACTGTTAGTATAGGTAATAGCATGGTTTGTAGTGATATTTGGTATAAATACCACGAGGGATATTTCAAAATTGTTGTACGTAATTTCAAGAGCCGTTAGGCGAGTGAAATTTGGGACAATTTTGAAATATCTCGAGTGGTATTTATGCCAAATATCACGCACAAATCATGCTATTATTTGTTTATACTACTACTCGCAAAAGGTTTGTAATTTTCACATGTAGGTATTTCAAATTAAGCAGAAATACCACTGCTCTTAGCCAATCAAATTACAGAAATTTCTCATGCAGTAGTATAATACTCGTTTCCCCGTTAGGAGGACCAAATACTTTCAACAACGTATTTTTTCCAGTAAAGTGACTATGCCAAATATGGTGTTTGGATATAGTTATATCTGGATAGAGGTTCCTCCATTTCCTACAAAAACAATTTTCGCTGCGAGCTATACCAAGGAGTAAAACAAATCGCGACTGCAACTCTCGTTTTGTTCACCATTTTGTGCGTTAAAAGATGATTTTGAGAACATCCAGTTACTAGCATCATCTATCCTTTCATACAATAAAACAGGAATGAAATTAAGCAACCTAATATTTCATCACTCACCGGCTTGCAGCACTTCACTTGCTATTGGCAACTTCTAGTTTCTACTCTTTTATTATGCAGGTCAGTCAATCAGTTTTATAGGCAGCTTGTACAGAGCTTGTAAAAGGGATCGAATTTGGAGGTATTCATGTCAAACTACCCCCGCTGCCTACTCTTGCTCTACAACCAACTATGTCAACGACTGGGGCGGTCCCATGTTTTACATGTGCCCGCACAATGGCGTCGTCAGTGGAATTGAAAGTACATATGACAACACGAAGGAAGACCGCAGGTGAGTGAAATTTGAATAACGCTATGCGGTTAATTGAAAAATCTTTGGTAGAATTTCATTATTAATTCTACACTGTAGGGGCTGCAGGCTTAAGTTGACATTCGCTGTTTTCTAATTTCTACGTTAATTGATTTGTGTCGTTCTTAACAGGTTCAAAGTCAAGTGTTGTAGAAGCACGAAGTACATAAGTTACGACTGAACAGCAACTCCTATGTGAACAGCTGGCAGGATAGTATTCACTACAATGTACCCAAGAATCACGTGATGGTGGGCCTGTTCAGCTATCACGATAACAATCAAGAGTAAGTAATGTAGATTATTTAAAAAATTAATAACATTAACAATGATAGTAATATTTATAGCGTATACTGCATATATTCTATAAAATAATTATATGCGCCTAAATAAACTCATTAGGAAAATCTAAGCTTTATGAAACTGCAGGTTGTTGCTACAAGAGTCGTTCTAATATGGTTTATGAGCGTAACGTAAAATCATCGTTGGTTGTGCGATGGAAAGACCTGAGACGATTTTTTTGAAAAATAATTTTTTTGAAAAATAAACTAGTGAGCAGCACTCTGCGAACTGGTTTTGTAAAACTGATTTATTCTCCTACGCGTTTCGTCCGACTGTCGCGGACTTCTTCAGGGAGTTTTACAAATGAGAGTTACAAGCTTGTATTTATACATAGTGTGAGCCGCTAAAGTACTTTTACAGATTTGTAGCGGATTCACGTACAGGAAACAAGCTAAATTTTCACGCAGGGCGTGACTAAGGTGTAGCATACGTGTGACATATTTCTGTCATGACGTATGCGTGACATATTTATTTTTGGGGACCACAGATTTAGTACTAAATCTGTGGTCCCCAAAAAACTTACTTACAGAGGTTAGCTAATGTTACGGTTTTCTTGTAACAAACAGTACAATTGAGATCTGGCATTATCCGACTGATAATATTCTTGATACGAGCGTGACTACAATTAAAGGTGGTCTTAAATATGATAGTCCTACCTAAAACAGACCTTTTCTTAGGATTCTGATAGAGCCACTTCTTTCTGTCAGTGTATTTTATAACACTAAACAGCGGAAGCAAAAACCTGAAAGGATACCCTCTAACGCGTAGCCGCTTCCAGAACTTATCCCTAGTCTTGGAAAAAGACTCGAAGGAGGAACTGTTCCTAGCATATCTCATTAATTCCCCTTTGATAAAGGCTTTCTTATTGCTAGAAGGGTGAAACGACTCGAATGGTATATACAGGTATTTGTTAAGGGGCTTTTGAAAGGTGGAAAATTGCAGTTTGCCCGAATTTGCATCTCTATAGAGAAATAGATCGAGAAAGGAAATGCTACTCTCGCTTATACTATAAGTAAGCTTAATTCGATCAGTCTTGTTGTTAAGGGCACCTAAGAATTCCAGAAGAATACCTTTGGGTCCGCACCAGATAGCAAAAATATCATCAATAAATCGTTTGTAGACTGTCAAATATTGGGAGTAGTACTCCACAATATCTATCTCGTGATAATACATAAAGGCATTTGCTACTGTGACGGCAAAGGGAGTGCCCATAGCGATACCAAACACTTGATGGAAAATAGCCGGACTAAATTCTGACGATAAATAGTTGTTATCCAGAACAATTCTGGCGAGCTGAATTAATAGTGGAGTCTCGGCAACCCTTGCTTCCCGAAGAAGCAAGTCGAGCGCTATTAATGCTTTCTTGGTATCCACGTTTGGATACAAGGATACAACATCCGCCGTGACAAGAAAACAATTGCTGTCGGGTAACACCGTGTTCTCCAGTAAGTAAATAAGCTCACCAGAATCCCTAAGAACCGTAGGCATATGTATTTTTGGCTTAGTAAGCTCGTCAACAAAAATGCTGATAGGCCTAGTGATATATGAATGAGAAGCGGCGATGGGTCTTCCCACCATAGGGTCTTTATGGATCTTAGGAATGACATAGAACTTAGCAGGATTAACAAAATGATCGAAACTACGCAAAAAACGAGCTGCGTCAGAGGAAATGAATCTACTGTAAATAGACATAAGCCGATCTCGCGTGCAAATAACTTTAAGACGATTAGCATACCAGTCCTGTTGCGTGACTTGTCGATATGACAACTCGTCATTCAACAGTTTCAGTGTCTCACCTTGAACCCAGTTCGTAGGCAAAACAGCGGGCCCCAGATTTTTATCCGTAGGCAGTACTCTAATGTTCGCATTAGATTTCAATTTGAGAACGTCTTCTCGCTCTTGCTTTGTGAGATTGTTCCTCCAGTGCGGTTTGCTAACCACAAAGTTCTTTTGCAGTTCTTTGCGTAAAGCGTAGAGTTTGTCTTCAAGATCAGGGTTTTCTCGCGGAGGATTCCAGCCTGTGGGGACGTAAAGTCTTGGGTTGAAATCTGTGTCATGTGGACTGTTGGCGAACCTATCTTGAAGGCGAACTCTTCGACAGAAGTCCTGAATTTGTGAGTCGAACTGAGCTTCACTTGGAGGTCGAAGCGAGGGTCTGAACTTAAGACCCATGCCCAGAACCCTTGACTGCCGCTCAGTAAGGTTAACAGAGGTGAAGTTATGGATTTCCGTATTCCGTGGAAGCAGGTCGTACAGGGGTCGTCTAGCCATCTTAAAGAGCCATTTTTCGTATGCAAAGCGCCTATCTATCTTACGTGGCCGGAACCTTTTCCCCGGGCGTTTTTTGACGACGATCGGGATTTAGGCCCATTAGCCGAATTTGACCTTTGGCGCTGCTTTTGTTGCTGTCGTCGGTCGGTTCGAGATTTGGACCGTTTGGCTGAGCTTGACCTTTGGCGTTGTTGTTGTTGCTGCCGTTGCTCAGGCCGCCCTTTGCGTGACTTGCCATTGCGCTTACCACCAGATTTGGAGTCGACAAGAGAGACTTTACGCTGCCGGTTTCCCTCAGGTTGGTTTGCCGTGCTCGCAGATTGAAGGCGGAGCTCATTGCGTATAATATCTCTGATGGAGTCCTCCGAAGGCACGAACACTTCACGTTCTTCCATCTCTGTTTGACTTCTGCATTTAGCCTTGCGAAATATCTCCGCTTGAAGAGCCTTGGAGGCACGCGAGGCCGCCATGTCGTTATTGAGTTTATCGACGAATGTTGCTGCGGCTTCAGCGAGACTCGTGGCTTTTGCCTCTGAGAGTTCGTGCTTCAGGAGCTCAACTTTCCACATCGCAATCGTGCCGTCGACATTGGCAGTGGTGACGCGGATTGCCTCCTGATGCTCTTTTATTTCAGAGTGGAGATTAGCTATAGTAGCTTCCAGTAATTTAAACTCAGCCTTGCGAACAATGTCGTCAAATGCGGCTTGAAGTGTATCCACGTTCGGTCCTTTGGCTTGGATTTTTTTGATCCTAAGGCCAGAGGGAATGGTGCCTTGGCTTAAGTGGGTCTCCAGCAGCTTAATTCTGGCTTGGAGGTTTGTGTAGGCCTTCTCGGCATCCAACCGCTGTCGAACTGCCTTTCTGAGGACAGTTTCAATCGTGGGATCTAGACTGGAAGAAATAGGTACTGGAAAACTTGGCTCTGGATCCATTGAAGCTGATGATCGGCGGCGCTTTGGTCCGGAGCAACTATTACCAGTTTCGTTCGCCATGTGGCTTCTTCTAGTATCGACTAAGACGATTTTTTTGAAAAATAAACTAGTGAGCAGCACTCTGCGAACTGGTTTTGTAAAACTGATTTATTCTCCTACGCGTTTCGTCCGACTGTCGCGGACTTCTTCAGGGAGTTTTACAAATGAGAGTTACAAGCTTGTATTTATACATAGTGTGAGCCGCTAAAGTACTTTTACAGATTTGTAGCGGATTCACGTACAGGAAACAAGCTAAATTTTCACGCAGGGCGTGACTAAGGTGTAGCATACGTGTGACATATTTCTGTCATGACGTATGCGTGACATATTTATTTTTGGGGACCACAGATTTAGTACTAAATCTGTGTATACATTATTTAAAAAATTAATAACATTAACAATGATAGTAATATTTATAGCGTATACTGCATATATTCTATAAAATAATTATATGCGCCTAAATAAACTCATTAGGAAAATCTAAGCTTTATGAAACTGCAGGTTGTTGCTACAAGAGTCGTTCTAATATGGTTTATGAGCGTAACGTAAAATCATCGTTGGTTGTGCGATGGAAAGACCTGAGGTTCCACGCGACCTTTCAGAGAAAGCCATTAATTAACCTTCCTCCTTTAATTTATCGGAATTGTAGTTTTTAGTATCTCGCGATCACAAAATTTAATGGTTTTTGGGAAACCTGTGTCGGGCCAGAATGCATTGGTGGCGTCAAAAAGAAAAAAACATGGCCGTCGCCACACTCGAGAAGAACTCTGATAAAAACGCATAAAACACCATGTTGTAAGTGTTTTGTTGTTTCAATTTTGATATTTGTTGTAAGATTTGATAGTGATAAGTTTATTTGTAACTTTTCTTCAGGTTTTACCGCTTTTCTAGACGAATTTTTGTAATAAACTAATAAAGTGCGTTGAAACACATGGGAGTTTGCTCGATTCAAGTACATTTAATTTGAGTTCAATACAAAGTGTCGTTTACCTGCACTTCAAATAATGATACTTGAAGTTAAAAAGCAAACGTTTTTACCTCGTTTTAGGGATCGACTTTGGAAGGCCCAGATCTGCCGCGTTCGCCCAGGGTAGACTGCACAACAATCAAGCAGTTCAGCAGGAACAGATCCAAGAGAATGCATTATTGAATCATCTAAAATCTAAAAACCTTTGTTTATGATTAAGCAATAACTTGAACCATGTGACTAAGCAATGAATACTGCCCTGCACTAACCCGCTATAATTGAATAAATTGTTAAACCAAGTCTTTGATCTTGTGTTTCATCTTGATTTCTTCAGGCTGAAGCCAGTTAATCTTTTAAAACCTTCTAGGTATACCTCTAAAATTGTCTTCTCCCTCTATCCATTGAATTCTGAACGGCGCAACAGTCTATCTCAACGATACCAGGAATTTCTCAGACCAATAAATTCTACCTTCTAACCATATTACTTGCTTGTAAAACATACCTTGATCATACTGCCATTTAAACAACAATAACCTGAAAACATTAATTTAGCTTCGTTTAGGAACTGAATGTCCACAGCAATGCTGTCATTGTAAAAGTTCGTGTAGTACGAAACGAAAAGAATCCAGTAATCAGGACTGTCCCACTCATCTGTAAAAAATAGTATTTCAAGTTCTGTAACTATGTGCAGCTTATTCTTCTGTCATGAAAGGCAGCCGAGATAACTATACAGCTCTTTGACTTTCTGATAAACATCAGTAGTGATTTTCGCTACTTGGTATAGTTCAGATATATAACAAACTCACTCACCTCGTCGCACTGTTCTCATCTTACCTGCAATCTCGATCACATTTCAAGTGATTTCACTGCACGTGTAAACAAGCTGGAACGGTACGGTCTGGATCGATCACCAGCAGGAGATCGAGGCCAACAGTGTCACTCAGTCCAAGATGGCGATAAAAGCCTGTAATGACCTGGCATCCGCGATCAATACCCGTGAGACATCGTAAAACCCGAGGGACTGGAAAACGACATAAACAGTATGCGTTCTCCGAAAGAGTACTTGCTAATAAATTGATAGACAGAACGCCTTATCATATCATTTCTTATTGAACACCGGCTTTTTTTCAACGAGTGTTTCTTTGTTATTATATAAAATATTGTCTTGTGCCTGATCATAACCATAGAGAATTTTAAGTTCATTAAGGTAGACCAAAATATTTCTATAGAACAGTGCAAGCTGGGGAAAATGTTTTGTATCAATATTACGTAACGTTTAATTTCAATGAAATATTCAGGCCACCTGATTTTCTCAAGTAATAATCCGGAATTATTTTCCAGTTGTAACTCCCCTTCTTCGGACGTCCTGGGGCCCTTGATAGTTTCAACGCCTTAAACATTATTTGGGTATCCACTATGCGCATGCGTATTCCTCCCTGTTATGGTCTCCCTGTTTAGTCATTTACATATGCGCACGCGGGTCACGCACGTGACATTCATAGTATTGAGAGATTTCAGTCGCGCTTGTGACTGTTGTGAGTCCACCATCTTGGATGGTTTGTATGTTAACCTGTATCAAATACATGACACTCCATTACCCGTATCCTGATAGAGTCCCACTCGTTTCACTCTATCCTTTGTTTTTCCATAAGAATCTGAATAATTTATCGCTTACAATAGAAATAACATCTTCCGGTATATCCGCCGAATATATCATTCGTGAAAGGCCCAGGCCTTAGTGATCATCACTTTCCCAAATAATGGAAGATCCTTTTATCTCCAAATATCAATCCTTGTTTGGAGCTTTCGTATTTCAATATAGAAATTAAGTTTCGTTTTTCATCATAGGAAACATGAATCCCCAGAATCCGAACAGGTCTGTTAAACCATTTTAATTGTAAAGGGGTACTTTTGTTTGTCCCCCATTTCCTAAGCCACATTGCCTTAGACCTTTTTTACGTTTAAACTTAGACCAGCCAGCTTGCCAAAAGCTGTTACAGTGTTTTCAAAGCATCCTCCAAGGAATTTTGCTTGGTACTAAAAGGGTTTTTATCATCTGCGAACTGGCCCGGATCTTGTCTTCTTTTGTCTTTTGCTGGACGGCACCTCCGTAGAGACAATAAATAGGTACGGGGAGAAAGGGCATCACGGCTTGCCGCACACCTCTTGAAGATCTAAACCTGTTAGTTAAAAACCCGTTATTCATCACAACACTCACAATGCTTGTATAGAATGTTATGATTCATCTATGAATACTTACTTGGTTCAAAGTCAAAAACTTCCGGGGATTTCATCATGAAAGGCCATTCGAGGGAATCGAAAACGTTTTTAAAATCTAAATCGGGTATATTTTGCGCTTTTGTATGCTCCATTATGTCAGTAATTACTCTTAATTTATTATATCTGCCTTTAATAAAAACCGTCTGATCAAAGTGTACGAGGTTTGGTAATAGAGGTTCGATTCTTTTTGCTATCGCCTTGGTGGCGATCTTGCAATCGACGTTAAGCAATGTCACCGGTCTCCAATTTGACAGTGGAGACCTTACGCAACAGGACGGCTGCAAGACTCAATACGGCATAATGACGTAAAAATATCGCGTAAGTTTGGGAATGCACAGTCTCGCGCGACATTTTTTTCGTCATTCTGCCGTCCTGAGTCTTCCAGCCGTCCTGTTGCGTAAGGTCTCCAGTTCCAAAGGGCCGTGACGTTCCTTTTTAGGTAGAAGTGTGATGATCAATCCTCTACGTTGCGAGATGGGGAGTTCATTTTCCTCATAAGAGGCATTAAAACTTTCGACCAGGTCCTGCCCGTATAACTCGAAGAAGAACTTATAAAATGTAACTGTGAAACCGTCCGTCCTCTCCCGGAGGTTTATCGGTCTAAAAATTGTCGAATGCCTTTTTACACTCCATATAAGTTCATGGTCCTTGCAGATTTTCCCTATATCTTCAGTTGATAATTTGGGAATTTTCACATCTTCAATGAAGGACTCAAAATTGTTTTGCTGAAGAATTAGTTCCGATGTATAAAACTAGCTGTCTAATTGTTCAATAGCCTCTCGTATCTGCTTTAAATTTCGTTATTTTTTTCTGTTCGGAGATAGTCTTTGTAAATTATTTTTCCTCTGGAGGTTAACAAAATATTTTGTCGGTTTTTCACCTTTTTACCTCATGGTATGTACGTCATACCATGAGGTATAGTGATGGTTGGATTAGTCACTCCATTCCCGTTAGACAATTAATTTATATATTAAGTGTACATTAAATGTCAATTAAACAGGTTTACCCCTGTCTCCCCTACTAGGTTTGGTTTTGTCCACAAAGTCGTGCAATTGTTTTATGTGCACATATGTGGGGAGAGGGGGTGAGACAAAGCGGCAGAACATGTTTACAAAATGCTTTTTTTTTCAGGCTTTAAAATTCACAGCTGCTTAAGTTGCGTACATAACTGCGATGATCATTTAATGTTATTACATATTAATCCGCAGTTCAAATATATGGTCTTTCATATATTCATTTGCATCATTCTTTTTCATCTACGGGTATATAACAAACTGACAATATGACCAGCTCCCAGTTGGCTTGATAGCTCAGTTGGTAAAGCACTGCTCCGGTATCGCAGAGGTCATGGGTTCGAATCCCATTCAGGCCTGAGTTTTTTTTTTTCAGGCTTTAAAATTCACAGCTGCTTAAGTTGTGTACATAACTGCGATGATCATTTAATGTTATTACAAAAAATGGCGTCTGTTGTGTCAAGGCAGGTTTTCGTTCCTTTTGCTCTATCTTTGATCAACATACACTTTTGAAGATCTCGCGAACGAGCAGGAAATATGTTCAAGAATGCTCGAGGGGAAAGAAATGGGTTTTAAAGTCTTAAAAGTGACAATTTGGACGACGAGTAATCGATCAGTCGTAGCAAGAGTGCATTCGGAATGAAATGATCTGGGGAAAAAGGTAAGCTCTATTGCATTTTGAAGTTTCTAAAAAATCGCAGGAAGTATGATATACAATTAAATGCGCATTTAATATTTCTCAATTCGCTCGGAAAGCTGTTCGGAATAGTCACATCACAAAGCACATGGTTCTCAAGCTTCTTTAACAAGGAAAAATACTGCATTTTTACAGCCGTGACATTGCCAGGTACTCTTTCATTAATAGCAAATTGGATTAACACCTAAGAAAAGTGCCGCTTGTTACCTCATGGTATGTATGTCATACCATGAGGTATAGTAATGGTTGGATTTGTCACTCCATTCCCGTTAGACAATTAATTTATGCATTAAATCCGCATTAAATATGAATTCAACAGGTTCTCCTTTATCTCCCCTGCTAGGTTTAGTTTCGTTCACAAAGTCGTGCAATTGTTTTATGTTCACATATGTGGGGGGAGGGGGTGAGATAAAAAGGCAGCACATGTTTACAAAATGGCGTCTGTTGTGCCGAGGCCGACGCAAAGATTGTCAAGGCGGGTTTTCGTTCCTTTCGCTCCATCTTTGATCAAAATACACTTTTGAAGATCTCGCGAACGAACAGGAAATGTGTTCAAGAATGCTCGAGGGCAAAGAAATGGGCTTTAAAGTATTGAAAGTGACGATGTCTCCAAGTTGGACGACGAGTAATCGATCAGTCGTAGCAAGAGTGCACAAAACGAACTATTCGGAATGAACGCTTTATGGTCTGGGGAAAGGATGAGGTAGCTCGAAGGAGCCTTTGATTATATAGTCGACCCCATCGCCTGAAGAAGACTAGCAGTAAGCAGTCGAAACGTCGCAATCAACATCCAGTGACTACATCGTGCATGTGCCAAAAGAAGAATTTATATTATTATCAGATTTTCTTATACTGCCTGTAATCTTGGGGGCGGTCGAAGGCGGAAGAGCGAATGGTTATCTTCTTGTCAAGTTTGTAGCTCCTGGGCGAATCAAAGGCTCATGAATTTCAGTCTCCAAGTTGGCCATTGTCCTAACTGGAGACAATCAAACTCCTTTTGATTTCAGTAAGACTGCTAATCGTCCTGTTAAGCTACAAACTCACCACAAACTCTGGAGTGAACTTTGATCAGTAGACTTCGGTGACAATTGTCGTCTTCAAATCGGTGCTCCCAAGTTCTATCCGACAAATTATGAACAGTGTCTTGAGTGAGTAATTGACATTTTGCATATCGGAGTCCCCACAAAAACTCGCAAATACGCTCCGCGTATCCACGAGTTAAAAGTGAAGGGAGTATCCAGTTATAGATGTCCCAAAAACAGCAGTTTTTGAACTAAAAGGCTTTCATTCTTACTGTGTTTAAACAGTCATAATATGATCTACAGAACCAACGCCAGCTAAACGGAGTGGATACATGTATTATCCCAACTTTTAGGGAGAGGATGGATTTATATGGCAAAGCAACTTTTTGGCCTTTTCAATTCAATTTGCACAATCACCCGCTAGTTACAGACCGTACCGTAATCGAATAAACGTGGCCTTTCTTCAGTTTGCTCATCTATAAAGGAGAAATCTTAAGGTTCATGTAACACGACTCAGTTTGATTTGTTGTAAACTCAGTAGTGTCAAATGATCTTCAAGGCAATAAAATTAAATGGACTTGGTAGAAATAAGTGAATAGTTCAGAGGTGTTGTGATAAAACAACTCGGTTGTATTGTTAGTGCCTTCAGACGAGCTTCCTCAAAAACTACTTTTAGTTACGGCCGGGGTGCATTACGGTCATACTGCCAAAGACGATAGGCCAGACGAGTTTACAAACATACACTTTTACGTACTGTTTCAAAAACGAGTGCGAGGGTTTCACCAGGTTTCCAAACGCGAGAAAACATTTGAAATCACGAGGCCGCAGGTCGAGTGGTTATTGTTTTCGAGCGTTTGGAAACCTGATGAAACCCGAAGCACGAGTTTTTCAAATTATTTCTCCAACAAAGAAAATTAGTTTAAATCATCATTTGAATAAGTTTTCTAAATTGAAATATTGTTTTTGGTAAGCGGAATGTGGATTTGTCACCTACTTACTGCATGCTGGCTGATAATGCTGAATTTCATTTGTATTTGCATTCCTCGTTGTCGCCTACCAGTTATTTTGTGAGTTCTGAGCAAGCACGTTGCTCTTGAAGATGGCAGAATACCGATTTCGACAACCGAAAACCGTTGAGGATGAGAAAAGGCGTGTCGTGAATGTAATTCCAAAGACGAAGCGATACAAAACCAAATTTTGCCAGATATGTGTAAGGCCGCAGGCCTGAGGCGCAAAACTGCCCATTGCCTTCGTGTAACTTGTGCGTCCACTCTGTTTAATGCAAGGGCTGATAGTAAAATAATACGCGATAGAACTGGCCACAGACCGGTGGCTTTACTGAAGTATGAGAAAGCGGAGGAGAAAGTTATTTTACACCGTTAGTGCTATTTTGGGTCCGATTCCGGTATACGGGCAAGGTTGATTTGGAGCAAGACGCAGGTTTAATTAAGGAAAAAGTGTTGAATTGTAACTTAGAAAACACGAGTTCTTCATTCTTATCTTCTAGGGACTTCAATAACTGCAATGTGACTTTCAATGTAAGCAAATAAATAAACTTGTTTTAATTGTCTCAATAGAGAAAATTATCTGTAACTATCATTTGCTGTCAATGAAGTTGTTTATCGTCATGTTTTTTTCTTGCTTTATTAATATGCAGATATAGAAAATTTGCATCCGTGTTTGAAATTATTTCCAAACACGCCGTGGTTTCTAAACCCATCCACCTGACCAGAATAAGATGCTCTGGCTGGGTAAGAGCTACATGAATAATTAATGCTTTTGAGAACATACTTGCAAATGCAGTTGCCAACCTTTAACGATAAAAAATTCTCAAAGTAACTACAACATTTAACGATATATGTTACATTTAAAAAGTTTTTACATGAACGCAGTAGTTCCATTTGTATTTGCATAGCGACGTTTTCTGAAACAAGATGGTTCCTTGTTTTGTTCTTGGTGGTGAAATCGGAACTTTAACGCTGTTACTTAAGCCGTTTGTTTCTTGATCTAACACTACAAATGGTGAACCTTAGTGTGGAAATGCAACCCGGTACCATTACAACTTTCTATCGAAAATGCCAAGACGGTGGGATTACGAGACAGAGAAGCTAAAAGAATGGTAAATCCGGGACGTTACCTTCTTTGCATCGTGGAACATGGTACCTTTTATTCGTCTGTTATTAATAAATATATCTTTTATCTTTGAGGGTCAAAACAAAATCGCACCACGTCCAGATTGTTCTCGTTGAAAGGGTAAATGGCCCGCCATACATCCACGAGTCCCAGGGTAAGACGGCCAAAACGGTCAACTTAAGACACGGGCTTTGAGCGCACAATTTACGAGTTTATTTCACAGTACAGAAGAACGGGAACGAGTAACACAAGTGCTATTGGAAACCAGTAGACACATACAACGATTTCCTTAGGATAGCAATCACAACCAAGCCAACTTATCAACTAAGTTTACTGTAATTGGCTTGCCAATTTGTAACAACTTTCATGAAGTACAGAAATAACTGAAAACCAAATAAGGCAAGGGAGTGTTTTCCATTCCTACTCAACAAGAATTAGGTACAGGAAATTAGTGGAAAAGATACAATTACACAGGAAAAACTACGCATAAAGGAAATAAAGAAATTTAGCTAAACACCTTACACAATGATTGTAGAAATAATAAGAAAATACGTATTTTGAAATAATTAGGAATGTGGAAAGTAAAAAAAGAACTTAGTGACCTGGTCACACTAGTTGGTGATCTAGTTCAGCGCTCGAAAAGAGTTCACACATTTATATGAGTTGAATATTATTGTCATGGGCAAACACTATCAAACTGTTCCTAAGTCTTTCACCAGTATAATGTATGTGCAGATTATCTGTCTCTGAAATTCACGCACTCTTCGGGTGCATTTGTCCATGGCTATTACATCAACCACAGTTGTTTTGGACCTCAAGAATGCACAAAAACCTCTGTTCCTACATTTTCCAGCTATAAAGAAGTATTCAAAGAAACAAAAAACTCTTTGAGAATCCCAGTAACTTCTTCTTCTCTGCTGTAGTTTTTCACAAATAAGTTCTCACCAACAGCACCAGCAATCATGGCAGACAAACCTGATCAAAGAAAACAAGTGGTCTTTTCATTTCATCCAAAAAACGTGATGGGGGCAATTTGTTCCAGAAGCCTAAATTGACAACAAGTGGCCATTGGAAAACCAAAGCCTTGTCACCCTTATGGTTGCTTGTGTATGGCAGTAAACAGAGAATTGAAGAACATGTGGTGTCACCTGTTCTTTGTGACTCCTTGGGACCTTGCAAGGGAGTATTTTGAAGCCACTTCCATCACTGTCCCATGTCTAAGCAAACCTTTCCTCCCATTTTCAATTACTTTTATTTAACCCTAACTTCATTTTCTGACGAGGTTGACGTTTTTGTAGTTAGTGACAGCTCTTTCTTAATGGTTTAGCTGATAAGGGATAATTTAATACTCTTGAAGCCAACATTTTTGCAATTCTAACCATCTTGATAAAGTAAATAAAATTTTCAGGAAAGCGTGGTCATACACTGACTAGGAAAGAAACCTTGCATAATAGAGCCCTTCATATATTTTTGCTTGCTTTTTTTCAAATAAGATGCTACAAGTCGAGTGACTCACACTTGCCACTGTCTGGTCTAAAAAGGCATAGTATCTTCTTTTTGTTTTCCATGGCTCGCCCAATTTCATACCCTACTCCTAATGAGGGTTGAGTCACTTCAGCCACTACAGCTGAAAAGCAAAACAAAAATGATCAATTTACAGCACACAAGTATATTAAATTATATGTTAATTGGTTTTCTCAGGACTGCATTCCCATTTGGTCAAGAGCCCACAACATGATTCACAAAAAACAAAATGCATACAAAGATTATGACGATTGTCTTCTCACTTCGATTTAGCAGTTAAGTAATAACTACTGGTACATTATTTTCAATTGCTGTTCCCGGCACTGAATTTGTGGTTTGAATCCCCAGAATTTACAGTCTTGAGTTATTTGGTTAGTCAGAATAATATCAATATTATGAAACATTGGCAAATAAACTGCTTAATTACTAGGAAAAAGCGGGTTCTGGGACAAAACCCCTCGGATTATTACTCTGGGGCTGGGGTGGGGATTGGGTTGGTGCTGGAGTGCTGGGGTATATTTGGGCATGTTTGAAGTGGTTTCGGTTGGTTTGGGGTGGCTAGCCCTAACACATCTTCGGCCTCCCCTCGACTACCTTCCATTTGGTACCCACGCCCGCAAGGTGTTTGGATAGTGGGTCAGCGGGGTGGAACGTACAACCATTTAGAGCTATACAACCGTTCGGAGACATAGCTACTCTAGGGCATAGCTTGGAAAGATTAGTGTCTTAACAAGTAAGCCAATACCTAAAGTGGTTCTTTCCATCTGTGGACCTGCTATACCATCTCGATTGACGAATGCATTCGCATCGATGAGAGTGTGAACAGATTTACTAGATGGGTATCATCCTATCTGCCAGAGCGGGTGAGGAGGTCTGTTGGTGTGCGGGATGAGGAAAAAGAGGATTGTCATGACGGAGAGGAATAGGGAGGCCTTTGGTGTCGCCATGCACTTCCAAATTTGCAAGGGGGTATTGAAGGAGGATAAGGACCACTACCACCTGTCGGGCAGTATCAGGGTTCCGCCCATAATGAGTGCAATTTGGGTTATAGGGTCCCCAAGGTCTTCCCAGTCATCTTCCATAATCTAGCTGGGTATGATGCGCACCTATACACCAAGCGTCTTGGTGTATCACAGGATAAGGTGAACTGCATCCCACAGACGGACGAGAGGTACATCTCCTTGACAAAGGAGCTTGTGGTAGACACGTTCACCAATAAGGAGAGGACGGTATTGATACCTTCAAAGTCATGGGATTCAGTCTAGATACGTTGTTGAGTTATTTATCCAAGGAAGCTTTTCGGAACCTTAAGCACTACCACTCGGGCGAGCAATTACACCTACTCCAGGCGTAGGGAGTGTTTCCCTATGATTGGTTCGATGGGTTCAACAAATTCGATGAGTCAGGCCTACTACCCTTCCATGAGTTCTACTCCAAACTCAACGAGTGCGCAGTTTCTGAGGAGGATTATAACCATGCTTGGAAGGTTTGGGACACATTTGGGATGAGGACGATGCGGGCTTACCATGACCTCCACCTCGAGTTAGATGTTCTACTATTGGCAGATGTCTTTGAGAACTTTAGACATGTCTGTTTATGGAACTATGAGCTGGACCCCTCCTGTTACTATACAGCTCCAGGGCTTTCATTGGATTCAATGTTAAAGTATACCAAGGTAGCCCTAGAGCTTTTTACATACCCCGACATGTTTCTCATGGCGCAGAGGGGAGTTCATGGGTGAACTTCCATGATCTCTAAGCGTCACGCCAAGGCCAATAACAAGTATATGACCAATTATAACCCAGAGTTACCATCGAGGAAAATCATGTACTTGGATGCGAACAACCTCTATGGCGGAGGTATGTCCAAACCTCTCCCAACGCTCGGATTTTGCCGGATGACGGGTGAGGAGTTGGAGGGGTGGCAAGATCTCCCCTGAATCTTTGAGGTAGATTTTGAGTATCCCACCCACCTCCATGATCTCTATAATAATCACCTACTTGCTCTTGAGTCTTGAGATTGGCAAGGTGGCTAAACTAGTTTCTCATGGGCAATAGGTTGGGGTTAAGGATAAAAAAGATCCATCGTGGTAGAATCTTCAAGGAGCCTCCCCGGTTGAAACCCTATATTGACCTAAATACCAACCTTATGGCTAAAACAGCTCATAAGTTCGAGGAAGAGTTCTTCAAGTTGATGAACAACTCCGTCTGTGGTAAGACCATAGAGAATATTCGGAAGCGGGTTGATATCTCCCTTGCAGAATCAAGTCAGGAAGCTTATAGCCAAACCAAACTTCCAATACAGGACCATATATGACAAGCGCCTTATCGCAGTTCACATGGGGAGGACAAGGGTCGTATTCGACAGGCCCGTAAATCTGGGGATGATCTTGGATCTAAAAGAGTCCATAATGTATGACTCCCATTACGAGTACATCAAACCCGAGTATGGACATCGAGCGCAGCGCCTATTCACAGACACGGACTTGCTCATGTACGAAGCTTGTACGGAGGATTTTTATATGGACATTAGCCCAGATGTGAGAGGGCTGTTCGATACTGGTGGCTACTTAAAGGATCATCCTTCTTGTATCGAGGTTGGTGTGAATAAGAAGGTCATTGGAATGTTCAAGGATGAGGTAGCTGGGAAGCAGACCGCTGAGTTTGTGGGGTTAAGTACACCCACTACCAAACCATCTTAGCGCAACAGGTTGGGAGTACGTTGATACACTCCATCGCCCTGGTAGCTTTCCTAGCGGTCTCTTACATGATCCCAATCGATGATACAGATGCGCATTGTGAGGACTTGCACAACAATGTGTTGGTGAAACGTGAGCTGTCTAGAGTTGTAGGACTCTTCATACCTAAAGGAGGTGATTCACAGCACTTGCTAGCGCCCTCTTCCAGGGGCCTAAGCACGTTAAGCTAGCAACGAAAGAGCAGAAACCAGTCACTGTTACAGAGAACACAGAACACCTTAACCAGACTCCTGAACACACCTACGCACACTCCTGAGCATCAATTACACATTCAATAAGCAATAGATAAGACATGTCTGACAAGGTTAAGCAAATCACTCAGGAATCACCAGTGAAGACGCGGGCTAGTAAGGACCCCAAAAAAGTGGCAGCGGGTAAGAGACCAGCTGAGTATAATAAAAAGGCAAAAATGGTCCTTTCAAGAGAAGAGGAGCCAACGTCCGCATGGATCGCTGCGCTATCATTCACCACAGTGTGTCCATTGTGGAAACAGGGTTAACTGCCTGGGATCTGTTCACGAGATACTACCGCGGCGTATCGGCCTTGGTGGGATATGTGGGTGAGAAGGTCATGCGAGAATCGTTCCTCAGCAATCGTTCCTCCAATGTGACCAACTATACGAAATGGGTGATGTTATTAGCCGCAGGTTTTGCCCTTGAAGGATTACGTGAAGACACAGAAGATTTTACCCAGCTCAATTTGAGGTTTACCTATCAAGGTATATATCTGACATGGCAACAATTATGTTGATGATTGGTGAAGGTATCTTAAATGCTACAGCATTCGTGGGGGGCTCCTATCTAGCTAAATCCCTGGCTGGTAAAAAGGAGGTCACGGAACGTATATAGGTTTATATAGGTGTCATAGCCAAGAGCAGGCTTCGCAGGATCTATCCTACACATAATGTGAGGGCCAGGCACCTCTTCGTATTCAAACTGAATGGTGAGGTGAATGGTAAACTACTTAAGGACATCAGAGAAGCACTAGGCCTTACCGCGGAAGAAGCCATTGATAGGAAGGGTGGGTAATAAGGCGATATGGTAAGAGAGTCCATGACACTGTCAAGGAGATCGCCAATAGGGAGAGCGTACGAAAGGCGGCTATAAAGCGTTAAGCAGAATCGAGGATGACACTGCATCTTAAAATGACATAGATTCGCTTGTAGGAGAAGCGAGTCAGGCAGACGGGGTCACACCTAGTAAGGTAGTGTTCCTAAGAAAAGCAAGGGAGGAGGCGCTAAGCCAACTAGAACAAGAGAATGCAGCGATCCAAGAACGCATGTCTTTGAGGGACCACGTCAAGTACCTCTTTAGGAAATACGGGTTCACCACCTTTGCGCTTCTTAGCGCAGTGGGTGTGGTGATTGGTGTCATGGTCTCCAATCTAAAGAGCAATTGGAAAGAAGCTTGCGGAGATATTACCTGGCATGATCGGCGCGATTGCCAGCTTTATCTTCAAGATGGTGGGACAAGTCGTCGGATTCTTGGCTCAGCATGCGTGGCTGCTGATTGTCGAGGTTGTGGTCTATGTGGTTGTGTAAATTTAAGAAAAGGCGGGCCAAGTAAAAGGGCATGGCATCCAAGTATAAAGACATCATGATGGAAGGACCCGAGGTGGAAGTCAGTCTAGGCCTCCCATTACCTCCACCCAAGGGAGTACAGGTCTGGACCTAGGGCTTAGATAAGCTGTGAGAAACCACAGGAGTACAAGGTACTCACTGACGACCAAAGGCCGTATGGTAGCGTCGCCCACGTCCCGTTGGGCGATTACACCCTGAAAGGATTGCGTTGCGGTTTCTAACAGAACCTACACATTATAGACATCACACTCAAGCTACTAAAAAGAACTGGGATGGCATCCTCATCTCCTCAGAGTCTGCAGATACCGTCCTCAACCATACACTCGCGTCTGCAATGAATGTGCCACAAATGATAAAACTCGGAAAGGCAGAGCAGGAACAGTTGGTGCTACAAAGACCGTCGCTCAGTCAAAGTTGTAACCTTGTGGATCCCTGCTCATCCTATTCATTCAGGGGGAAGCCGTTAACATTGTTAGGCATCATACCCCTCATCATACCCCCCATCTCAGCTGAACAGAGTCACGACTCGTACATAGCATAAAACAAAACCATCCTGGATGATGGAGGGAGGGCCCCTCGCTTTAGGTATGACTTGATGCGATTCCATTTAAAGTTATTGTACTGACTACAGAACATGGAGGAGTATGGAAACATCTATCCACCATTACCTCAAGACGGAAACCAGTTCCGACCTCAACGTTCCTACAAAGCTTTGCAATGCCTGGATGGGGACATAAAACATTGCTAGGTGACGAAAAAATACGCTCGAGCAAGGGGCGTATTTACCAAGCTTGGCATATAATTCATGGTAGGCCACCATATAGTCTCTCAGCTATTCCATAATAATGCCTATTGTATCTGTGTGAGTCTATTGGCTGGGAGACTATATGGTGGCCTACCATGAATTATATGCCACCAAGCTCGGGGCGGAGTGTGGGTTCCTGTCAGTGGTCCTGTCGGCTGGTGGGTTGGGGACCTCCCTGACTGGGCTGGGAGCGGTTGTGGGAGCCCCTCTAGGTGCTGTGAGTGGCCTCTTGGGGGTGATCTCGGTGGGATGTGGGGTGGCTTCTAAACAGCTTTCCAACAAAATGGCTAAACATGAGCAGACAGTCGCTGTAGCCAAAGCCAAAACGAATAGCATACATAACCTTGTATCCAAAGCCATAAAGGACAACTCCATCACAGATCAAGAGTACGAGTTCATCTTGGCTGAAGTGGGCAAGTTCAAGGGGCTCAAGCTTGAGATTCGCCAATGCGATAGAAAAAAAGGAGGAGTGCCATCGTTTTTCCTTGATCCTATTCGACATGGAAGAGATGAAAGACCACCTCAAGGCCGCGCCCGAGGACACCCACTGGATGGACCTAGTGGGGCAGAAACGGTGCACTACATTGGGTGGAGTGGCCGTGGGGGAAAAGCACTACACCATCTTCTCACCTGAGTCATCTACCCTGGATTTCCTCGATACGATCCCGTTCCCCAACCATGATGCCTTATATAAAGACTTAGAATCTCCTTCGCCCTTCCCCAACACACTGCAGGTCACCAATAGGCCAGTACCAGCCTTACTGTTCGGCCAAACAACGCCAGGGCTGACAAAGCTACTTGCCAAGCAAGATATCCACATATCCCCCAGCCAAACCTTCGTTGCCAACATGAGAGATGTGTTCAAGGGCTCCATCACAACATTCAGGTCGGCCAAGCAGGCTGCAGTGGCTGAATAAGCCACATTTTAGCTACTGGCCGCAACAACTAAACTTCACTGTCGAGACACTGTCGAGACACAGCAAGAGTTCCTTGTTCGAGAGTGCTTTCATCGAGGAAGACATCTGCAAGAGCGTTCAGCGCTACCAGGTAGCTGTGCAAGAAGCGAAGTTGCGGCTGGACTTGGTTGTGGCCGCCGGTCGATGGTTGATTCCATCAAACCTAATTATAAATACAGAGAGCGTGATTGGTTAAAACAACAAACTCATGAAGGCAACGGGCGAGATGGGTTTTGGTGCAAATGACTTGTTAATGGCCGAGAAAAAGCCTGTGGGGATCAGGCATAACTTGGGCTCTTCCAAGGTGAGCTTACCTCACACCACTGCAAAGCCAAAGACTTATGTGGCCGCGCGGAGACCTGTTGAGGACACCAAACCCGCGACCCAGCAGCATACCATCAATCTCGCCATGCTGACGATTGCTGTGGGTGGATTGGCTTGGTCCTTATTTTGGTGAGGGGTCGAGAAGGAGAGCCGTCATGTCTCGTGGGTCCAAAAATCTTAGCAAATGGACGATGTCCATGGATACCGTGGTGTAAGACGGGGGCGCTGGCTTTCCGATCGCTTCAGGAGTTCTGTGGGGGACATTCAGGGTGTGACGCTTTCCTGTTACTTTGAGACATAACTCCGACACATCCACGACCCATTCTACACAACACAGGTCGCATCCCTCCAAATGGGTGTGCGTTTCACCTTTTCCCTTTTTTTGTCGCTCACTTACACTGTTCTAAGGAAGCGTTTATTGATGAACATACAAGGGTCAGGGATACAGTGCCTAACCATATTCCTAATGCATCCTAAACAGTGCCCATGCAAATCACAACTACCACATTTACGGCAAAAGGAGGATCAATACGACCCGCGCTTGCCTCGAGATCACAGTGGGAGGGCCACCAAGCTCTCTGTGAACTTTACCCTGACCCTGTTCTAATCGGTCCTTAACTACTCCGCAATAGATTCACGTCTGCATATGATTTCCCCTACCTCCAGAGGGAATCATTGGATCGCCTCGGTAAGACTGTCCCCCGTAACCTTGTATTATACATAAACTGCATTTCTCTAAAGGGGCATACTTTTTGCTACTAGCTTACTCATCACACGAGCAAACTGCCTCCTGACCCTTGCTTCTTCACGCCTAAGACTGTGCGAAAGAGTGATTCCATTGCATGCTCCACAAAGCTTGTGCTCAACCAGGGACACACCGGGACCGCATTCCCAACATGGGCTGGGTGCTCTCCTCCCACTTTTCAACTGCCAATTGGGTTGCAGACAGAACAGACTGATACTCCTCCTATCACATCTATCCTTCCAACACAGAATAAGCCACTCACATGTGCACAATCCTCCTTTTGGACCCATGCATAACCGCAATATTACAACTCAGCTTTATAGACAGAGAAACCCATTTGTTCAACATGGCGACCTCACCTGGAGTGCCCAACACTGTAGACAGCTGGCTACCTAGGTGGTGGTGGCATTGATGAAGTACTCTGCAGGTGTGGAACAAAGTGGTATCCAATTTACTCCCTATTACTACTCCACCCCAAACCACTCCAAACATGTCCAAACCACTCCAAACATGCCCCAGCACCACAGCAGCAACCCAACCCTAACTCCAGCCCCAAAGTAATAATCCAAGGGGTCTTCCCCCAGAACCTGCTTTTTCCTACTACTGCTTACTATTGACAAATTATGAGATTTTGTTTACTGGGATGGTGATCATTACAATTTATCCAAACTACATATATGATAATTTAAGTGATCTAATCGTGTTACTATGAGTATTCAGTTTATTAAGTTGCCTACAATGTTAGCAGCAATAATGTAAATACGTAAACATGAAGATTATATTAATTTTGTAAAAATCATATTTTTAGTAAAAAAAACCTAAAGTTTTGTTACAATAAAAGGAACGATTAATGAGAGTGGGAATACTAATCCTTTAAGTATTTGATATATTATCAAGTTTACTTGATAGCAGTAGTGTTAATGCTCAAACTTACAGATTGTATTTCTAAGAATCTCACATTTTTAAAAAAGTAAAAAATTAAGGTTTTCTTAAAAACAAAATTAAATTAGAGTGGCAACACTAATGCTTACCATTTGCTTTTAACAACCACTTCATGTCTCTGTCGTGAATAAACTTGTCATCCCCTATAAACCAACAACAGCATTTTATAATTAACCTTAGTTACAGCTGCATTGTTTTGCAAGAAAAAAATTTAAGAAAGAGATAATTTGGGAATATGTTGATTTTGTTGCCCAAAAACCCAGACTTAAACATCCAACCAAACTTTGAATAACTATCAAGTGCTAATAAAAGAAAAACAGAGAATTGCGCAGGAACTATTTAGAGAATTTAGAAAACTATCTTCTTGATAATGTGTTTGAAACTGCATTTATATACCTGTAAGCATGCATGTACTGGGTATTTTGTTAGTTATGCTGAACTTTCTTCCTCTGTCTCTTGCTGTTATCAAACTAATGATTTACATATTTCAGCCAGATTCACTCAGCCATTGGTCATGTACTTGTGTTCTATGGCATTCTCACTCTACTTAACTTAAGTTAATGTATCATTACTAACTGATTCTTTTTTGTTAGTCACGGGAAAAAAGAAACTCAGAACATGCAACTGCAGTCAGCCTTAATGTTGACAGTGAATTTAATGACTGGGGCAGTGGAGACGAAATTAAAAACTTAACAGCTTGATAAACCCAGCTAACCCTTTCACTCCCAAGAGTGACTATAGATTTTACTCTGTCTAACGCCACAAGATTTTACTCTGTCTAACGCCAGACGATTTTACTCATCAAATGGAGACCCCTTGGGAGTGAAAGAGTTAAAAAACTATTTCCGTAAAAAAAAGCCTAGCCTCCACAGTCATAGAGTACTAAAGTGTGATGTCACAAATATCTCAATTTTTGAAATTATGGGATTTATTAAGATGTTTGCAAAGAGCATGATGACAAATGCCTACAGGCAAAAAATCAGCCTCTGATTTCAATTTTGGAGTGAGATATTGCAACGTTTACGCTCCAATGATTCCATACAAATCCTTCTAATTTTGCCTCTGTTCTAAACGTTTGGAACCGAGACAAAATTAGAAGGATTTGTATGGAATCACTGGAGCGTAAATGTTGCAATATCTCTCTCAAAAATTGACATGAGAGGCTGATTTTTGGCCTGTAGGCATTTTTCATCATCCTCCTTTGAAATGTCTCAATAAATCCCATAACTTTAGAAATTTACTTTTTGTGATGTCATCACTTTAGTACTCTATTGACTCATACCCATCCCAATCCCCACTAGGGAGGCATTGACCATTACACTTTTTAAAGTGGTTTAGGGGTAAGGGATTTCGAATGGGCAAGAATACATACTCTTTTCAAGTATACGTGGGAGATTTTAGGGTACTTTCCTTATTCATAATGCTATTGCCTTTATGCACGATTTATTCTTCGCTCCAACGCTGCTACGTATGGGATGGGTGATTCTTCCAAAATCATCCAGCCCATACCGCTCAAACATCGGGGAGCCCCCTACAATCTTTGACAAAAACAGTGCCAAACAAAGGTATCCATCATCAGCTGTACAACTTAAAGTGCGAAAGACCACTGTCAGAGCTACCCCTGCAGTCTTCCACAACACTGCACGTGGGGGTGCAATAACAGATTCAATCTGGGAAATCAAACCTTGCTCTTTGTCCAGCAAGTTAACATCTCCAATGTGCTCCGTGAGAACATCGCCATACTGTTTTAGCTGGTGTATTATGCACCTGTACAGCTCCGAATCATCTCTTCCTCCACGGATACTGCCGCAAAAATAAATCAAACGCTTCGCAGTTGGTTTAGTTCCGCTCATTCTACTTGATGTTCAAATAAAGCCCCACCCGCTTAGGAAAAATGAGATCCCCTCCCCTACCCCCTCTGATTAACCTAATCATGTTACCAGGATCTGCTCGGTATCACTTTTTCAAAATGGTTGCTACACTATTTTGACAAAGCAATGCCAAAAAGGTTTGAATATGGAGAAATATTAGCCAATACAATCTTCTATTTCTAACTCTTTAGCCAAATTTAGCATTCTGAAATTGGAAGTATAAACTGAACGCAAAAGAATGAAGAAGATAGCGTAGTGTCGACGGGGTGGAGGTGATACTTAGTAACAGCACCCGCATCTACTCGACCCAGTCTACCAATATGGCCGCCGTCAAGCTTCCACAGACTTTCAGAAAGCTTATCATTTCTAAACTTTCCACAAACTTTAGAGAAGCTGTAGAGGCGGTAACTGTTCCTCTCTTAAAACCTGGACCAGATGAAGTCCTTATCAAAAACAGGTAGTAAAATAGAATATATTTCATGATTTGGGAGATACATTGGATTTGTTTATCGTCGCTTTCCTGATATTTGAACCTACTGGTCCTATTGTATCGTCATGTTGCTTTGATGTCTTTGGTATCTTGTTTCACTTTACCTGTAGGCTTTCCAATTTACACTAGGGATGAGCCCCTTTTAGGCCAACCAGGAAATGAAAATTAATTTAGTATACTCTGATCAATCCTTGTTGAGTATTACGTAAACAAAATTACGTTTACTCTACAATTGATAGTTCTTTGTTTTCTTTGAAAACTGATGTTTCAGTCTAATCATATCGTCGTTTTATCTAGTTACGTCTTGTATCACGTGAAACAGTATCCAGTAGGTACCGAAACACTATCAAAAGCTACAATGGAATTAATTTTAAAATTGATTATGTAGTCATTGGCAGTTTAGTGTTATGTATTCACCGTAACTGTTAACTTAGAACGCGAGTCTGGTATTTGAACTCCTGGCCTGTAGGGGCTTCTCCAGAAAAAAAGTAAACACAAGGCTCTTCGGCCTAGCAAGAAACTCGTGTCATCTCACTTTGGTCAGCTGTCCTTCTAAATGTATTATGGGGATAGTTTCTAAAGAAACTGGTGCTGCGTTGTTGGGCTATTGAAACACAAGATATTGGGTAAATCAAACGAGTTGATTAAGTAAGTTATACCACCATAAGGTGCTGACATTTCGAGCGTTATAGCCCTTCGTCGGAGTGAATGAGACGATTGTCGGTTAGGTAAAATTTATACAGAGAAGTTTGGAGCCATGCTATTGGTGGAACCATAGCAGTGCGTGAATGGAAGTGAATAAATTAGATGAATGATTAAATGAATGACAAACGTTCGTTGATACCGTGGGGATTAAGAGAAGCGAGTTGGAAGATAAACTTCTGTTCTAGGTTTATACCGCTTTCCGTGTTGCACTGTTGCACGGTAAGGCCACATACTGCCATGTGTTGAGTGGAGAGTTGAGTGGTTAGGTAGATTAAAGTGTCGTGCTACAGGTTTAGATGCATCTTTGTTATTTCGTTCGACGTTGCACAGATGTTGGCGGAAATGGTCACCTAATCTTCTTCTGGTCTCACCGATATATATTTTCTGGCATAAGGTGCATTTTATGCAATAGATAACGTTGGCAGAAGTGCATGTGAAATGGTCGGTGATTTTAGTCGATCGCTTAGGTCCTGTTACTTTGTCTGTGCTGTGGATGAAAGGGCAAGTTTCGCATCTTTTGCGTGTGCAGTTAAAGGTGCCAGGTGATTTGTTTGATTTTAGTATACTTCTAACTAAAAAGTCACTTACATTTTTGTTACGTTTAAATGAGATGAGTGGTGTTAGTGGTGTAAATGGAATGCAAACAACAGATTTGAAACTCATAACTAACACATTCTGAAGCTATTTCACAGGCGTGGCCGGAATTCGAAAGAACAATTTCCACTTTATTTGGTGTCATCCTGAACAACAGAATTACCTCCAACTGATGAAAACAAAGTTTGTGATCTCAGTGGTTAATGAATCAGAAAATTATGGAGAACTAAAAAGTCTCAAAAGAAGAAAAGCCACTGGCCCAGATAACTTTTCTCCTGGTTTACTGAAAGATGCTGCTTCTGTGATACCAAAGCCGCTATCTTTAATTATTAGTGTATCCCTTGCAACTGGAATTGTTCCTACTGAATGGAAAACAGCCAAAGTTTTACAACTCTTCAAATCCGGCTCGTCAGCAGAGATTGATAATTATCAGCCGACATCAATCCTTCCCATCCCATCAAAGATGGTCTCCTACACGTTAAGGCATTTTAAGTAGTACACCAGTGATAAAGTTTGCTTTGATCAGTTTCATAGCAATTAATTTCTTTGAACTTGTGGAAATAGTCTCAGAACATCCATCACTTTGAAATGAACTTCAATTATACTTCATGAGTTTCCTTTACTTGTTCATGATGGTACAAAGTTATAAACATGGATTATCAATGGAACTGAACTTTTTTCGATTTTTCGTGTCATGTACTTTTGTCTCGGATTCTAACCCATCTCATCTCCATCTCCATCTCAGTTGACCTCCTGGACAGACTCCTTCCACAAATATCTTCCAGTTAGCACAATCCTTCATTGCCCTCTGTAGACTGACTAGGTATTCATATCCAGTATTGCTGATTAAGGTGTTGACATTTCAGTTGGCCCTCCTCCTACCTCGGTGTGTCTTATGCTTGGCTGCTTCAATACGACTCCCGACACTACTTCATCATCTTGCCTAATGCGGTGACCTGCCAGGCACAATCTTTGTTGCCTGACTTTGATGAATACAGTAGGTAGTTCTCCATATGATTTCATGTTCGTTTGTCATATGCTGCCTCCGTGACATGTTTATTGCTAGTCTGAACAACCTTATGTAGTACCCACCAAACATGTTTTCAATTGATGAAAAATGGTAGGGTTGTGGGATGTGGCTTGAAATGACAATTTCGAAATGTCCCTTCTACCACTGTCGTCTCCGTGCGCATATGTGTGGCTTCAACTTACCCTTATTACATTTCGACATTGTCTTTTCAATTGCCTTGTCAATTGTCCATGCAGCAGAGCCGTAGAGAAGAACTCATTCTACTGTTGCTACAAATAACCTAACTTTGAGATTTTTCAAGAGTTTGGATTTCTGGATCTTATCTAGCTTCTGAAAGGCAGCCCAAGCAAGAGCTTTGTGGATCTTAAAATAATGTATCGGTGCTTATCATCCATGCTCCAAGGTATTTAGCATTGGCCACTATTGTAATTGTGTTGCCACATTCGCTTTTATTTCTACTGGATCATCTTGAGTTAAGACCATTAGTATTATTGGCATTGAGATGACAGCAGATTTTTGCTTTCTCATTCTTGACTCTGCTCAACAATTTCTGCACTTGCCCTATTCCATTGGAACACAGGGCAATGTCATCTGCAAAGTCCATATCGGTGATCAAAAAAAAAGGGGGGGGGTGGGGGACAGTGTCTGCCGCCTCTCCTTGTGACTTTGAATCCCAGCTTTTCCTCTCGTCCTCCCACTGCCATTCTCATGCAGTAGTCCAGGACAATTGCAAACAGATGAGGAGCAAGCTTAGAGTGTCCTCTTCCAGAACACTAGCAAGAATTCCATATCAGGTGATATTACCTTGGCCATCATCCCTTGGAACAACTTCATGGTATTAACTAAAATATCTTGAATTCCATATGCATGCAAGATGTGTTTCATCATTCCTCTGTGCACAGAATGAAATGCTAAAAATTGACAAATGTGATGTTGGCCTTCAGATAATAATAATGATAATAATGATAATTATAAAAAAATGATGATAATGAACTTTATTTGAGTGTCAACTGTATATAGCACTGATGTACTAATTGAGGACTCTGTGAAGCACAAATAACATCAAATCGTATGAAATTAAATCAAATCAAATGCTGGTTTTTGTGGAGAGGGAAACCCGGAGTACCCAGAGAAAAATCCCTGAAATAGCAGAGTAGAGAACCAAAAAACTCAGCCCACATATGACTCCAGGGTCAGGAATCGAACCCAGGCTACATTGGATTTGGTGTATGGAAAGCGCTCTCACCGCTGTGCCAACCCTGCTCCTCTGATTGTTCAATTTTACACCTTCTATAACCCTTCTCAATGCAAAGATATGTTAAGTGCTGGATCTGCCAGGCCTGAATCCATTTTGATTTGGCCTCAGGTGCTAGTCTAATTCTGGCTTCAACTTGTTCAGGATCATTGTTACCATCTTTGCAGCAGTTGATGAGGGGCCAATTCCTCTGTGGTTGCCGGGGATATTCAGGGATCCTTTATTCATTGAACCATTGGTCTGGGCCAGTGTGTCCATTTTCAATGAGGTTGTTTGCAACCCTGAGAATTGTCTTGAAGATCACACCTTTGAGAATCTCTGGTGCTATACCATCTGAGCCTGCTGTTTTTTGTTTTGTTTTGTTTTGTTTTTTTTTTTTTCAGTTTTAAAGACAGTCGAGTACCATCTAAATTTATGCAGAGTCTAAATGAGAAGCTTTTCAATGACTTGTTGATTGCCTGTATTGGCAGTTTGAGTTGTGATCCCTCTTTTATATATTGTTACAGCCATAGCAATGGCTGGTCATGAAAAATCACAGGCACAAGCAAGGGTTGCTTGGAGCAAATGAACACATAGGGTACATTTTTGTTCCTCACAGAGATGTGGCAAATGCAAAAGGATTTTCAGTGACTCTGTATCTGCTGCCATGACAATGAACCCTGCAATACCATGGTTCAAGCACTTGGTTGCTTCACTTGCTCCTTTTCTGAGCTGTTTGTAGTTTGTTGCTTGTTGAATGAGATCAAGTATTGTTATAGTCAATTGAGGATCAGCTGAAGGAAAGGCTTTGGGATTGACGTCATCTGTTGACATGCTGATTCAATTGTGTTGGTTCTCTCAGCAGAGGTTAGCTTAGAATTTATCAATGATACAGAAAACATTCATTGAGTTCTCCATGTTCGGATGCTGTGGTTTCAGGCCTGCTTTTTTGCAGTCAGTGAGAAATTAACTAATCCAAACAGTTTCAATTCAGGAAAGATCGCACTGGTCTGAGTATGAATAAAAATAAACTTTAAACATTATTTGTTCCTAGGCCTGCCATTTAAAGTACAGACAAACCAACTTTTCGTTCAGGTTAACTGAGTCGGACCATTGAGATTCAAGTGGTACAACTTCAGGACACGTGAACTGATTGATATGTGGCTGACCAGCTGTTGGATAAAATGACGAGTTACCAGCAAATTATTATTTTACATGTTAGAAGCATAATCTTGAAAATGACATGCTGTTTAACAAGTAACTGTTCGCAAAGTTTGGACAATAATGAAAAAAGTGATAATAGTTATAAAGATAAACAATAGCAGCATTTAATGTTGCCTAGCTTTAAAATACTCATCCACTCGGCTTACTTGGTAATCATTGAGTAAGATTAGAATACATATTTAGCCTCATTCTGTGAAGAAATCGTATAAAAATGACAAAAGAAATTGTTGTAATAAATATAATAAATGGATGAGTATAGTGAACTTACTTCGGATCCTTACTTAATATTTTTGAAAAGAGATGGTCAAGGTAATGATAAAAGACAGCTGGCTTGTAGAAAACAACAAATACTAATTCAACAATGATTGTCCTAAGAAATAATGTGCTCTTTTCCTTTCCATATAGATATGTAGGAATCAATGCAACTGATATTAACCATTCTGCTGGACGGTACCATAGAGGACAAAAACCTCCATTAGATGCAGGGCTTGAGGTATCTCTGTAATTGTTGTGTCAGATATATGTTGTTGTTCAATTTTACCCTCGGTGTAAATTTCCTTTATTTGAAACTCATTATCATACATTACCATGCCCAACCACAGAGGAAGATTTAAACCAAGGATGAAATTGAACCATAACATATACATATATCTATACTTCCTATACATTATTTGTCATCTTAAGTATAATTTGTATTGCTTTATTCCTTTCCAGGGTATAGGAGAAATAGTTTCTACTGGAGAGGGGTGCTCTGATTTTCACATTGGTCAGCCAGTGGCATATATGAAGTATGGAACGTTCTCTGAATACATGGTACTTTTGAAGGTCATATTTATGCTCAATACTGCAGTGATGTTGTTTGAAAATCTGTCATAACTTGGAGACCTACATGTAGTCAGTGTTACCTTGTTCAATCTCCATAGTAATTCATTCACCAATCATGTCTGCTGGTTATTCTTTTATCACTGAATTGAGACCCTTTAGAATTTTTGCACTTATACAGTATTTAAAAGCAACAACATTGGCTCTTGCATTAAGCATTTTATTTAAGGGTATTTTGTTATGTTCTGGAAGTTTAAGAAGTGGCATTCTTAAAAAGGAATTTTCAAAAATAAAGGTTTTGATGCTTTTCAATTTATTTAATCATTAAAATGCTCTGTGCGGCATTGTGCATGACTTGTTGGATAGCAACTTTGATTGTGTGCATTCATGTAACCTGGTTCTATTCTATTAGACACTTCCATCACATCATGTTTTTCCACTGCCCAAAATGGACCCTTCTTATGTCACATTATTGATCAGTGGATTGACAGCTGCATTAGCACTTGACAAGGTACAGTTACATAACACAATGTTCACTTACACTGAAAATTATACATACATATCAGTGCTCAACCTTAGCGGTAGTCCACTAGTCCTGGACTAGTGCAAAATGCTTCTGGACTAGTAGAAACGTAGAACCACTAGTCACAGGACCAGTAACTACTTTGTAGTTTGTAATTTTTAAAAATAATACAAGGTGAAAACAAAATATACGTCTTGTAAACGCTGTTTCGATGCGTTCCTCGCAATGTTCCGACTACCACAGGACTACCACAGATTTACTCAGGACTAGTAAGTTTTCAGTTCAACTAGTCCAAGGACCAGCGATTTTAACAAGTTAAGGTCGAGCACTGCATATATAGCAATCTATATGTACACACTTTTTGTATACCTTACAAGAATCAGTTAAGATTGTTTCCATTCACACAGCATCTATAAACTCATTATTTTATTCAGAATTAATAAAGATGGCATAAATAATAGTATATTTCATTGTGGGATATTTAAACAACTGCTTCATAACTTTGGTTATGTGTTTTATTATTTAATCAGTAGGGGTGTGCTCATGTGAAAATTTTCCAGTCTCTTAAGCTAGTAAATGTTCAAGCCTAGCACATTTGTAGGTAAACATTTAGCACAGAAACATCCCTCTCTCTATACGATTTTAGTAATAGTCTGAAGACTGTTTCCCTTCAAGGCTGTTATCTATCACAAGACAAATCAGCTGAATTTCTTCATTATAATACCAACCTCAGTCCACTTAAATATCTTGTGCAGGTTGGTGAGGTGAAGAGCGGCGAGACAGTCCTTGTCACAGGTATATTAATAATATGCCATGTAGCACTAAAGAAACGAAGTAAATGGTCTAGTGAGAATAATAATAATAAATATAACATTTATATAGCGCTAAAATTCTTCATTGCGCTTTGCAATATCTACTATAAAATAAAAAATTTGGGTTAATAAAAAGAAATGCAATAAAAAGCTATTGCAATCATGATTGTTAGCTTAAGGCAGTTTGAAATAAAAAAAGTATTCTGGTTCTTTTTAAAAATTGTTAAAGTGTCTGACAATTGACTCTGAGTCGAACTTTTAATGAATAAATCACTTCTTGAAATTCCCACAGAGAATTTGCCTCACTATTCGGCAAAACATCTTGGTCTAGTGCTCAATGGGAATTTCAGGAAGTGATTTTTAGTTCCAAAATTCAAACTTGGAATTCTCTGTTTCATTGTTTAAGTCCATGTCATAGGTAAAATTTCTCCTGCTGAGGGTAGCACTAACAGTGTTAAACTTCATTCTTAAAAGAATTTCATAAGCTGATCAAAGAGCTGCCTTTCTCTCAACTTCAAAAAGAGACAGGAATGTCATATGCAAATAATCCCTGGAATGTTCTTTCCAATATTCTGTCATTTTTTCAGATTTACACAATATAACAAAATCTAAATAACAAGGAGTTTGAGTCAGTACAATATTAACCGTAGATAGTGAGAATAGTGTATACCTGTTTCTGCCAGAACGAAGAAAGTAGTTTATGGTATCCTGTTTCCAAACAATCGCTTAATTATTAAAATAATAATAATCATTAAACATGAAGGGTGCTTTCTCACAAAAGTGGTTTTCATATGAGCGCTGTATAAAATAAATGAAAGTAAAATTAATAAATAAGGTTTACAGACACTGAATTATTTTAGATAAAAAGGATAACATTGCTACATTACTTTATTATACTTAGGATTATTATGCAAAAAGATAAAAATTGGAAATTTTCAAAACAGTGTGATAAAGACTGTTAAAGAATAAAATCGTTTCAGTTCCCTGAATTTCTGGATTAAGATTGTTAAATCGGTTGATGCCTGGTACTTTAGCTTTTGTTTTCCCCACTTTGTTTTGGGAGATGGAAGATGCAGTTTGTTACTTTTGTCGCAGGTTGGGACCATTGCCTTGAAAGTAGCATCATCGCAGCAAACCCATAGAAGGACCTTTCCCTCCCGCTCCTCCCCTCCCCTCCCCTCCCCCCTCAGTTATCAGTTGTCTGGACTGAGTGTCAAACGGAATAAAAAAGGAATCAATCTCCCATGATATCAATACTGTTAAAAAAATGGCATGTAATAGTTTAGAAGGAAACTAACAATATACTCATCCAGCCACAAATTTATAACTAAAGCCAGTGTTTTCTTGCTTATAGCGGCGGCAGGAGGAACGGGTCAGTTTGCGGTGAGTCGTTATGCAACCAATATTTCTACGTGTTATTGTAACTGTGAGTGTAGCGGAGTGGTAACGATCCACAAGGGTCCTGTTTGGCAACATGTACACTGTGATCCCTTTAAAAAATAGCCTTTGCGTCCTCAGTACTGTTTTATTGATCGACTACCGTTTAGGTTCAGTTGGCAAAACTGGCTGGATGTCGTGTCATAGGGACTTGTTCATCGGACGCCAAAGAAGTCTTTTTGAAGGTATAATTTAAACTGGCGATGTGACAATACTGTGATTACATGTAACTGCGTTGTTTGATTCCTTCTCAAGAATACCCTTTTTTTGCTTCATCTTTATTCAGCTGTCACAGGAGAACTACAAACGGTTGAACAAATCTCCATTGACAGTGTTTTTAATCCTCAACTCCCAAACGAAATCATTAAGCGGTATTTGTAAAAAAAAATAGGCAAGCTTTGCATGCATGTGGCTACTACATTTATTTAGTTTATTCGGACCTTTTTGCCATACCTATTGCCTTTCCTCGATTTCATTACTTTTACATGTTCTCTTCGTAGTTTAAAAATAAATCAAGATAAGAGCGAATTGTATTGTGCATTGTGATTGGCTAAATACTAGGCACGCGCTGATTGGCTCCTTCACTCACTCAATCACTCGTGTTTCCTTTGACATATTGGCTTCTGCATTATTTCATATGCAGTAGACAAAAAAACCGTCTCCGCAAAAATTTGTCGACTGGCAGACGCTCGAGAGATGTTTACAGTTTTCTGAGATATTTATCGCAAGGGATGCGTTGGTAAAAGAAGCAGTGTATGTTTTTACAGTATAATTGGATGATAGGGAAGCTAAATTGTAGTTCTCGCTAACCCATTTCTCTTACATTTTCAGATCGTTGCAAGAATTTTAACAGTACCCATCTTGTAAAAGCTTTCCTACATTCTATATTGTACCCAAGCGAGCATCCCAGCAGCACATGCCATGCAAGCCGCACTTTTTACTAATAAATTACTTTCCGAATTTTCTGTTCCCACAGAGCCTGGGCTGTGATAGACCCGTTAACTACAAGACTGAAACACTAGAGACAGTTTTAAAACAGGAGTTTCCAGTAAGATTAGTTCTATTTTTGGACATTTTATTAGGTTCTTCTTTTGTTATGGGACCATTGTTAGTCTTACAGTTGATTAGAGAAGTTATTTTATTGAAAGTGGTTGTCTTCGAACGGTCTAATAAAACCAACGAGACCAACATAAGACCCACAAAATACACAATACACAATAAGGATATTTTCTATCACACTGTAAAAGTAATCTGAGAAGTCGACACGTTTTTACACAGTACGAGTGGTTCAGATATGCTGGATAGTAGTGTTAATGATCCAGTTCGCACTTTGTAATTGAGTTGAATCTTCTCGTTTATTCTTTCCCTTGTGTTAGGGTGGTGTGGATGTTGTATACGAGTCTGTTGGTGGGGAAATG
The DNA here is from genome assembly GCA_949710005.1 of Ricordea florida. Taxonomy (NCBI): domain Eukaryota; kingdom Metazoa; phylum Cnidaria; class Anthozoa; order Corallimorpharia; family Ricordeidae; genus Ricordea; species Ricordea florida. Next base: position 15,110,688 of record OX453275.1, read on the forward strand.
TTTGACACATGTGTGAACAGGTAAGTCTTCAGGTCTTTCTCCTTCAAAAGTAACGTGCTGTCAATCTATTTGATGTTGAGTTTCCTTTGTGGGATTCTGATTGACGTGTTTATCTCCGCCCCCTGGAGCCCGTGGAACACGGCCATTGCACCCACACACTAACCGCACACATGCGGTAGTCTAGGCAAGCTATCGAGAGCTACAGGTTTATCAGTCTTAACTGTTATGTGTTACTCTCGTTAAAATGAAGTTATTACTATTATTATCATTATCATTGTCAGTTTCAGTTTCAGTATCAGTTTCAATAGCAGTTTCAATATTAGCATTAGTATAAGGATATGCCTGAAGACGACTGGCAGTAAGTAGTCAAAACGTCGCGATCAATATCCAGTGACTAGAGACCAAAGAAGAATTTATGTTGTTATATACGTAGACTTCCACTCAAAACGAGTACTGTGATTGGTTGATTCTTGGTCACGTGTCCCGATCAAATTTAAATGTATCCCGACCGGGATACAATTGCGCAGTTGCTGCCCGCGCGCCTGTTGTGCCGTCTTTGTTCGTTTTTGCTATATTTTGTTTAAGAGAAAGTCTAAATATAGAACAAAGTACTTAACGTATGGTCCCTCGGGAAACTAGTTAGTTTTGTTTTCTTTTTAGTTCTAGGACTCTCGAGAAAACAAAACTAACTGTTTCCCTCGGGACCGTACGTTAAGTGTATATTATCACACATTTTCCACGATGAACAACAACCCATTCCTTAACATGTTTGCTGACGATACTCACGTAACGTTTGCAACTTCAAATATAGATGACATCGACTATTATCGAAATCAAGAATTTGCAAGCGCAAGTAAATGGCTGATTGTCAACATACTCACTCTAAATCAAAGCAAGACGGAGTTTGTGTTAATTGGCTCAAGGCAGAGGCTGTCTTCTTTTCAAACGGCTCTATGCCTGACAATCGGCGGGGTCGCTATTATGCAGGTCCCTCAAACAAAATCACTTGGAGTAACATTGACCAAAATCAAACATGAAATGTGCACATCAATGACATAACGAAAAAGATTGCCTCCGATATTAGAGTCTTGAAACGTGCAAGACATCTTGTTCCCCCTTCAACTTTGATTACTATCTTTACTCCCTGGTCCAACCTCTCTTCAACTACTGCTGTGTCCTCTGGGAAAAGCCCTTACTACTAAGCTTCAAAAGCTATAAAACGCTTGAACGTCTCGGTTGGAAAAAACTCGAAACCCAACCCAAATTCCGTAAAGCTGTCACGGTCTACAAATCATTAAATAGCCTTGCTCCAGACTTCATGGGCGCACTGTTCTCTGATCGTGACAGTGTAGCCAACTATTCTTTGAGAGACACCGCGAGCAAACTGACCATTCCAAAACTCCGCACAAACTATCTAAAACGTAGTTTCAGCTACAACGATGCAATGCTTTTGAATGGTCTACCCTTCTGGCTGTGGCAAGCCAATTCTCTTGGGGAATTTCGGGCT
>OX453275.1:15117194-15391438 GCA_949710005.1 Ricordea florida
CTTCTTTTGCTGTTCTTTTCTTTCTATTTTTTCTTTTTTTCTTCTTTTTTTTTAGTAAACACCAAATAACATATTAAGATAGTCGTAGCTAGAATACTATACTTTATTATGTATTATCTTAGGACACCTCTGTTCATAAGCCACTTGGCTTTCTTAGGCATCCTTGCCATAACCACAGAGACATCTACATGAATTATTACTATTTTATTATTCACTCATTTTTCTGTCGTAATTATTCATATTCCGTCACATGTCTCTATTTTTGACATATTTTGAAAAAGAAAACCGTAATGTGGTTGATGGCAGAATAAATAAATTTATTATATCTGCAACCCTTGTATATGAGCAAACACGCGCTCTGATTGGTTCCCTACTCATTGTATATCAGCTCATATACCATTGGCACGGAAAACGGCCATCATGGAGGGACGATTTCTTGAATTAGACAGGGAAAAATTCAAGTCTTGCTTAAAAATCATACACCAAAAAATACTACCGAAGCAAATAAATATGGGATGAAATTATTCGACGGTAAGTAACGAAAGTGAAACTCTTACAAACAGCCGCCATTTTGAAAGATCTGTGAAGCCCGTAAACTGAGTTTTTATTTTATTTCTGCCTACTTTTTCCGCTTTAAAATTCTCAAACTAATTTGCTAACTCGAAAAAAAAAATTGACAAGTGCATTAAAGAGATGTTTAAAAACGAGCCGGACTCGTGTTTGAAACTTTTTTACACGTCGGCTTTACAATATGTCGGCTCGACAACATGGTTCAGTTCAAAAACAATAACAAAGTCAATTCTTGTCGTACAAACTAATTCCAGTGTCTCATAAGCGAGGGTTTAGAGATATAATAAAACAATTATTCCACTCAATCTCGTCGTATATGAGCTATAGTCAACTCGGCGCTACGCGCCTTGTTGGCTATTAGCTCATATACGACTCGATTTCGTGGAATAATTGCTAAAAATAATTTGGTTTGTTGTCGATTTTAGTCAATTGGATCCCTGGTATACTTTGTTGTTCGTGTATACTTTGTTGTTCGTTTTTAAAGAGTTAAGGCCAAAACGTATACCGTAACACTATTTTATCGTCTTTTATGGCCTTTGTGTTTGAATATGGTTAATTCGGGACCACGGACAAGTTTTAGCGACATACAATGCAGTTAGTAAGGCATTTTATGCATTTGGTGGCTCCTAAAGGGGCTTTTTTTCCTTCTGTGGGGAAGGGTTTTTTTGTTCTTTTATAATTTTTTTGTCTTTTTTTCTTCTGGTTTTCTTCGCGCTTTATATAGCGGCTTCATTTTATTGTTGTGGAAGACCGTTGAGATACAAGAGTTTGCTGTAATCTTTATCCTGGTAAAACCAACTATTTCTTATTTGGTCAGCATTGTTTTAGAGGAAGTCCAGTTGTCTCGCCCTCTTCTCAGCCTTGTGTGGCGCCCAACAGTAGGATCCAGTTGGAGATCAAGTTCGGAGAACAGCCATTTCCTAACAAAAATAGTGTTATGTTGAAAGCACCTTTATACACGATTGGTTTCTGGAAAACAACCATTTTCATCTCATTTGGCCAGCATTTGAGGGGGAAGAAAGCATCTCCGTTCAATATTTTAAAGAGCTCTGCTCTTTCCTGCGATACTTTTCGATGGAGATAAGTATCTGATCGTGTCGCGGTATTCACGCAGTGCAGACATAATTGAATACTGATCGATGTAAATTTTATTCTATAGATAAGAATTTTCCTACGTAAAACAATTTATGACCTGGTTTTGTAAATAAAGCGTTAAATATACCCCATATTTCACATTTTGATTATTTGATTGTGCCGTGGAAGCACAGAATTAGGGTTTAAGGGTTTCAAATCTAGGATTAGGGTAACGAGAGGGTAAAAAATGTATTCTTTCTTATAAGAAACAGGCAAAACATACTGTTGAATAGAAACACAGTTAACAGATGTTTATTTACTGATAAACTGGTAAATATTTGTTTGTTTCACCTAAAAAAAAATCGTACCATTAATAGCACTGGTACGTTGCGCAATAGAAAAAAGTTTTTGTTTCTATTAGTCAGTCACTTGACCAGTTACTAATTAAAAACGTTGTACCTTGTTTGGATACAGAAGACAGCAAATACTAAGTAAACCGAGAAACCCTTTTATTTCTTAGATGAAGATCACTTTAAAATGCACTTAAAGGAAACTCATTCAGAATAAAATCCGCTCAGTAAGAGGAAATAGGTCACGTGACAAAATAAAGGTCTTAATAAAATCTATTATAAGCATCTTATCAGTTTTTTTTACATAAACAAAAGCACCTTAACGTAGCGGGTAGCGGGTCAATACAATTTAGTCGTAAGTTTCCTTTCTACAACTCCTTATTCAGACAAAAACGTGTTTTGTGACGTCATGATCCTAAAATATGACGTAATAACACTGGACATCACTTTAGAGCAGAGGACATGACGCGATACAAATTATGTTTTACAAAATCTTAAGCAAATTCGTTTTTTTCCTAGAGTAAAACAGACTATTCGAATCTGTCATGTTCTCTGCTGGGGGTCTTGGACTAGCCCTGACGACTGATTCTGACAAACTAATTTCTGTACATGTGTGCCGAATGCACACGTAAAAATATTCTTCTCTTGCAGATTCATTATTTCAGAAATGATTTTAGGACACTGGCAATGTATAATGAACTTTTGAAACGCATCATATCACAGATAAACTATAATTGTTAAATATAATTGCTGCGACCGAGGTATTCGAGGGAATGACACAAAAGAGATCTAGCCCTGAGAGTAATCGTAATGGCTGCATAGAAAGTGGCAACGCTCAATTGCGTTGAAGTCTCAACTATGAATATCGCGATTCTCGTGTTTAAGCTTTAATCTTTCAAACAAAACACATTTTATATAGTGGGCTTTCAAGCAAACGCATTGTACTTAACGTGTGTTTGGGCTAGCACTCTTTAGCCCTTCTTGCCTCGACTAATATACATCGAATTTACCCCTTCTGCCGCTTTAGATGATATGCATTGTATTTAGCGTTTTTAGTCTCGCATGCTGTGGGGCTTGCACGCTTTAAGAACGAGGAAAATACGTTATATTTAGCGTGTGTTCCGGCGCTTTCACCCTTTTAAAACGAAGAATATACATTCTATCTGGCGTTCGTTTGGGCACGCACGCTTCGAGAACGAGGAATATACATATTATAGTTAGCACATTGCATTTTGCGTGTGTTTGGGCTCGCACTCTTTAAGAACAAAGAATATACCTTGTATTTAGCGCTTTTGGACTCTTGCGCTTCAAGAACGAGGAATATTGTATTCAGTACGTTGTATTTAGCTTGTGTTTGGGATCGCACTCTTTAAGATTCGAGAATATATATTGTATTTAGCGTTACTGGGCTCCCACGCTTTATGCAGTTTACAAATGGCATACCGATCAGCTGTCTACTTTTTCATTGGTATCATCGGTACCAATGGTACCAATCGACATGTAGTTTGCGCGCGGCCTTCACATGTTAATATATGCAGCTTAGAAATAGTATACCAATCAACTAACTACTTTTCCATTTGAATCGATTTGAACCAATGGTACCAGTGGCACGAATCGACAAATCGCTTACGCACGGCTCTGAAGCAATAATGAGATGCAGTTTACAAATGGTATACCAATCGACTGAGGAGCTTTCCATTTGTGCCGGTGGTATGAATCGTAAGGCTTCTTTGACGAATGGTGATCATTTACCAATGGAACCATTGGTGAGAGTGTCTTGACGTTTGGTACCTGTTTGTGTATATTCGAAATGAGTGAGCTGGTGGGGATCGGGGGCAGACTTCTTGCAGTTGATGACGCCTATCTGTGCCGAGTGCGCAGATGGCTATACAGCCTGGGCTCCTGATACAGCCCAATTTGTGCACGGAACGTTCGCTGACATGGGGGCAGGTGATGATGAGGACATGAACAGGGAGACTGTTCGCCCGCCCATGACTTTTGGCCTGCCTCTTCTGAACAGCTGCAACAGTCCTGTTGGCCTCACACAGCTTGGCGCCTTTGTGCACAGCAGACTAGAGCGCCATGCAATAACCTCGGTCTAGTGCAGATTCCTCCCAGGAGTCAGGGTTGATGTCAAACGTTTTCAGGGTTGCTTTCAGAGTGTCTTTGAAGCGTTTATCCTGACCTCCATGAGACCTCTGTCCTTGTTGCAGCTCGTCATAGAAGAGTCTCATGGGCAGCCGGTGGTCTGGCAGGCGAACAATGGCAATGCATGGCTATGCATGTATGGCTGTGTATGGCTATCTATGGCTATGTAAAGCTATCTATGGCTATCTATGGCCATGTATGGCTATGTATGTTTCTGTATGGCCAGTACGCTATGTATGGCTATTTATGGCTGTGTATGGCTATGTACGTCTATGAAGAATTGCATATAAATCAAACCACTACATGACTGTTACACCACATATCTAGCAATGCCAGGCAGCTCTAGTGGCGCTGACCAATTTTCCATTTATCGGTGGGCGAACATTTGATGTAGCCTCGGTCGGGAGTTTTGCTTCATGGCGACTGCCATCCTCTCTTGTCTGCCGCGTTAAGCACGAACCGGAGTGAAGCTCTCTTTTCCTTATTAGAGCTGCAGTTCGGTTTTTTTTTCTACCCGAAACATATACTTTCTCCGCCCTAGACTTATCAGCAAGCATCGGGTGGAGTTAAACGTGCATCGGGCTTGAACCAGGCTCGCCGTTGAACCTGAATACCACTGGGCCGTGTCATTATTCCGTGTATCTTGGTGAAACTCTGAACGGGTAATTCAAGATGCCCGCCGTCAAGGGAGAGGGAATGCGTGGCTTAGCCGTCTTTATCTCCGATATTAGAAACTGTAAGCTATTTCCTTAATTTCCAATGCCACTATATTGAATTAGTAGTTTTGATTTTTTGGTTTCTTGCAGACATACACGTGTGATCGTTCGAAATTGATTTCGCCGCATCGCTTTATCTTTGTACTTCGTTCTTCTTCCGTAACTAAACAGTAGCTTCTTGTCTTTCCTAGGTAAATCCAAAGAAGCAGAAATGAAGCGGATAAATAAAGAGCTTGCAAATATTAGGAACAAATTCAAAGGTATGTTTGTACTGTTGTACCGTGATCGCATGTCACAGTTTGATTTTGCCGCTCTATAAGTTGTGTTCCTTGTTGCTTTTACAGGCGACAAGCAGCTAGACGGATACCAAAAGAAAAAGTATGTTTGCAAGCTCCTCTTTATTTTCCTACTTGGCCACGACATTGACTTTGGTCATATGGAAGCGGTGAACCTGCTCTCGTCGAACAAGTACACAGAGAAACAAATAGTACGTAATTATCCATTCCCAAATACTTCACAAACATTTTCTTCAAGTGCAAAATAGACGATCATATTATGATTTCATCTTCAAAAATAGCCAGTCTACCGTAAAATAAACCTCGCCTAAGTTGTTTATGAAAATTTTTATAATTCTGCATTTCGAAATTACGTCGCGAGAGATTTGGAGGCGTGGAATGCTACCATCCCTCCTTGTAGAGTTGTAGCGGAAGGCGTATGTTGGGTTTGCACAGTTTTGCAGAAGACCATTGGATAAATCAAATTCTTAACCAAATTCTCTTCACATTGATTAAGAAATACCAATTTGATCGCCGATTTATAACTATTATGAAGATTTATTTACGTCTATGTGAACGATGGTTTTCAATTATAATTTTACGATAAGGGTGAGTCGTGTTTTGATCAAAGTGCTAGTTGTGTGGCCCAAATTGGTAATTTCGATTTACCGTAAGTTACTGTATCGTTGCGTGGCTTGTTATCTTCATAACTTAATGTTTTTTTAATTCTCCGAGAAAGTGGCCCATATTTGGAGACATCTTGACAACGTGACATCCAGCTGTCATTGAGACATTTTTACTTACGTTTAGGAGTAATTCATCAAAATCTTTTAGAGATCTTTTGATGACATTTTCATGTATAGGTTATATATTGTTATGCACTTTTGTTTCTATCAACATTCTGCACCTGTTCAGTTTGATCAACAGATTTTATAATTAACTTCTTGTATTCTAAGTGAGTGAGACTGCTGTCAAAAACCTCACATGGATTCCTTCAGGAAGCAAAAAATTCAACATGACTTTACCACATTAAAGAAAATTGAAAGATATTTTTTCCAGTTTTCTCTTTCAGCCAGTATTGGTATAGCCATTATTTATCAAAAAAAAAATTTTTGTAAAAAACTGATACATTAGCCTGTTACAATCAAAACAATCCAGTTATCATTTGGGAATGAATTTTAATTATACCAAACAGACAGCAGTATTCATTCCATCATTAGGATACAATAAAAGTTTGGAAAAGTTCAATGTATCATTGAACTGAGCTATATGATTAGATTTTGCAACATCAATAAGTAGAGAATATGAGTGCACAGAAATATATGTACGAAATTTTGACTGTTGAAATTGATATCCTATGAATATGTATGGAAATTAATGGGTATTGATTTGCATGTGAAAAGAACAGTTCCATATCTTCATGCATTCATGTACTGTTCTGTTTATTTTATAAACAAACACCACATATTTACATAAAACAATTTTATTGTAAGATAAATAAGAGCTGTTTGTGACTATGATCAATCAAATGCAACTAAAAACCTATAGCAAAGCTGTTTACACTCCTGAGGGGCCTCCATTTGACGAGTAAAATCGTCTGGCATTAGACAGAGTGAAAGCTGTAAAGTCACTCCTGGGAGGGAAAGGGTTAACAATGTAAAATGCTTAGCAAAATGTATTGTTCTACTCTCAACTGTTACCACTCTGACTACGTCACTGTTCAAAACATGTACATGCAGCCTGCAAAACTGTGTGAAGTATAGACATAAAATTATCATATTTTTATGTGTGTTTAGATACACCTTTTCTCAGTGAGAGAACTTCCTGTAAACCTCTGTAGTTTTTGTAATAACAGTTACTAATAGGAGTTGTTAGTAAAGAAGTAGAATATTTCAGGTACTCTAAAATTGATAAATGCAAATCATTAGATACATTGGGTAGTGTTGCAAACAGTACACTTTCAGATGTGTAGTGACCTTTATATGAACTGGTAATAGTGTCCTTTTGTCCAGGTGAGATCCTTTTGCAGTTTATCCTTTCAATATCAGTATAGTGTTAAGCAAACAGAAGACAGGGGTTGGAAAAACTTCAAAAATATTGAATTAATTCAACACTAAAGTAATTCTCAGAGCTTACATGTGAGAAAGTGTATGTCACTCAGCAAAGAGATTTGCTGCTTGGATCTTGGAAGTGGAAGGGGTAAACATGTATTCACATAATCTTAAAACCCCTTGCATTTTTGAATATGTTTATAATTGATGGACCTTGCAAAAGGTTTGCTAAGAGCTTTGGCCTCTTTTCTTGCAGGGGTATCTCTTTATTTCTGTTCTTGTGAGTGCAAACAGTGAGCTGATCAAGTTGATAATCCAAAGCATTAAGAACGATCTGTCAAGCCGCAATCCAATCAATGTCTGCCTTGCACTTCAGTGCATTGCAAACATTGGCAATGATGAGATGGTGGAAGCAGTAGGGAAAGAAGTTCCTAAACTACTAGTATCTCCTGATACTAATGACAGTGTAAAGCAGTGTTCTGCGCTATGTGTGCTGAAGCTGTATCGACTGAAGCCCGATATTCTTCCTCCTGGAGAGTGGACATCAAGGATTGTCCAGCTACTAAATGATAAACACTTGGTAAACTCCCCGTCTTGTGATTTTTTTTATAGTGAGTTCAAGAATCATTTGGAACTGCAATTTGCTCATTTGCAGTTGTATTTATTTATTTGATAGGGCGTTGTGACCTCTGCCTCAAGTTTGATTCATGGTCTTGTCCATAACTTTGCTGAAGACTACAAAGGTTGTGTCCAGCTTGCTGTATCAAGACTCAGTAGGGTATGTAAAAAGGTTGTGTTAGTTTATCTAAATTTCTCTGATATGCTTTAAATATTATGTTTCTGCTGTGATGGATAATCTATTCCTGCATATTTCTACTTGTGGCAAAAAAGAACTTTAAAATATTTACCCTGTAAGTACATGTAGCTTTGGTTTCTAGAATCAACATATTTTGAAAATCTTCAATATGTTATCTATAAACTGTGTTCCTTATTGTGTTATTACATTTTTATTTAAAGCCAAAATATTCTCAAGTTTTTTTTTGGTTTGGTATTTTGAGTCATTACCAAACAAGCCTAACAGTATTCCTGATTTTACTTGCTTTTAAGTGATGCTCTATATCTTTCTATCTATATCTTTTACGTTTAACTTTTATTTGTACTAAAGGCACACAAAAGTAGCTTACAATAATACACACAAAACAATACTCACAATAATTCGTTACAATTCATACTGGTCAAGTGTCTGTACACTGTTTACAATACTTACTTCGCTTAATTAGACTAATTTACAATATTGAGGTAAAAACTGTAGTAATAAAAAGATACATTAACATTTCTTTTTTTCATTGAAACAGATAGTAACATCATCCTATACAGACCTTCAAGACTACACGTACTACTTTGTTCCTGCACCTTGGCTCTGTGTCAAGCTCTTGAAACTTTTGCAGTCCTACCCTCAACCAGGTGCACCTAAAGGCTATAAAAATGGCATTTCTGTTTTATTTTTTTCCCTATCATGTAATATTTGTCCCTCAGTGGTTGATATTTGTTGCGTGATAAAGAATGTTCATAGGCCTTAGTGGAATCCAATGTGGTTGGTAATCATAGTCATAAGTGATAGACATTGGACAACCGCAATATTGCAGGAATAGGAACTTTTACTATGGCAATTTCTAAGGAAAGACGAAGAGAATTCCTTAAAGAATTCCTTTTTATTTAACAATCACACTGACGTCTTGGAAGACGCCAACTTGTTGCTATATTCTTCCTAATTAACATATTGATTGGAGTAATTTAAACAGTGGCCTGTAACTCTATGATTAAAAGTCTGACAAATACAGAATTTTATTGTGCAAATCACTTTTGACAAGATTATCACCAAGAAGCAGTTATAATATACAAAGTTATTTTAAGTTAATAGTAAATTGAACAGGGTTTTGTCTTCTTTCAATTAATAGCAACAATTTATCTGCAGTTTTGATAAATTTACCTGTACATGGAACATTTCTAAATTGTCAATTAAATTTAACTCCTTGGGGCAATTGATATCCACTGCTTATTTGACTGAGAAAACAGTTCCAGGCTTTGAGAACTGTAAGTTAAATAGAGGCTCAACTCCGTTGTAAGTAACCTCTTGACTTAGAATTGTTGTCCCCCTCTAGTAGCTGTTTACTGTTCACGGTTTCCTACACTGAGTGTTATTTTCTTACTTGAGTCACTCTGTGATCTGACATAATTTTCCTCTGCCAGATGACCCGGCAGTTTATGGAAGGCTCACAGAATGCTTAGAAACCATTCTCAATAAAGCCCAGGTATCTACTTCACAAGCACCTGTAGTAATTAAGGTTTGTCAGCCAGCATCTGTAAGATAAGAGGCATTGTCTTTATTCATTTGCACTGGTTTGGGTGGGCAGTATGGTGTAAGGTTGCTGGTGTCATTTTTGAAAAAATAGTCAGGGCCAGAATTGCATTGGTACAAAACATGAAACTGAAGCTAAGTTTCAGCAAATATGTTGTTTTTCTTGACATTGCTTTTTCACTTGTGAAATATAAAACATATAAAATAAGAATTCTGTTCACTGGTACAATATTTTTTGTATGGAATTTGTGATGCATCTGGCTTCAGCTTGTGTTCCCCATACATTATTATAAAGATGAGCCAGGGAAAATATAAATTGAACCATGGGCAATCATAAACCATGGCACATACAGGATAGGATTCAGGGTGAAGGGGTAAAAGTTGGTTATAAATTGCTCAACCCTGGGCATGGACAATCTATATGCATGTGCAGGAGGCCTAAGTAATTTAGTGTTACTCATTTTTTAATTATTCCAACCAATTCAAGGAAATCTTTATGATTTCAATCATTCCCTCCAGGAACCACCAAAATCCAAGAAAGTTCAACACTCCAATGCACGTAATGCTGTTCTGTTTGAGGCCATCAATTTAATTATTCATATGGACAGGTAGGTCTTTGGACAAATCTTTAGAAGCAACCTTAATAGTTAATTATTAGGCCTAAACAGATTCTGCTTGGTAACTTTTGAACAGCTTTCAGGGATGCTTCTTAACACATTTTAAACAGTCCAAATTGCTAGCAAGTATCAGCGGACATTGCAGACAAAACTGCAGAGCTAAGCTGATAGTAACTAGTCCTAGGTGAAGTTGTTATGGAAACTGGATTGGGAGTAGTGAATTGTGAAAAAATTGTCTACAGAAACTTTTATTTTGTTGTAGTAATTTCCTTTTAAAATCCAAAACACATCCCCATGATAATTATCTTACCTGTTGATATTAACCACTGGTTAGGAATACGCAGTAGTGTGGAAGAGGTATATGTGACCTTGGAGATTTTCTAATTGTTTTACTGCTGCAGCATTATATAGTGACTGTGAGTATACATGATTGACAAAAACATTTCGTGTCAGAAATGCCATTATTGATAATTAAATATAGCATGATTCTGAATGTTGGATCTCTAAGCTACTGTTTGCTGCACGTTACATGTGTCATAATCTCTCAAGTATCATCATTGTCTTACAGTGAACAAAGCCTGCTGATCAGAGGTTGCAATCAGCTGGGACAGTTTCTAACACACAGAGAAACAAATCTTAGGTATGATATTACTATGATATTACAAAACCATAAATGCTTTCTTTTGTAGAGTGCATTCTTAGTATACAGAACCTTTTAACCAAGGCTCATTTGTAGTTACAAGGAACTGAAGGGCAACTATTATATACTACATGTATTTAAGATCTTGAATTCTACTTGATTTTAGATGAGGATTAGGAAAATGATAAGATATCCTTAGCACTTGTTTTACACAAGAAAGAAATATGTTACATCAGTCTATGAAAGAATTTTGGTTTGAATGCATTTTTATAATAGACCTTTTTGCTGATAAGTTTTTGCATGTTGATTTAGGCCATATTATGGGATTTTCAAAGGGCTTGGAATAGATAAGAGAGAGGGCTTTTGCTCCCTTATAAGAATGACCTCCCGACAAATGATTCAAATCTTTGTTATTAATCCTGTAGGTATCTTGCCCTAGAGGGATTGTGTCTTATGTCCAACTCTGAATTCTCAGCTGATGCTGTTAGAAAACATCAAGAGACTGTTGTTGGGGCTCTTAAGGTATATTTGAGATAGTGATACAAGTACATGCAGTACCACTGAAACAATAGTACAGACGCGATTTATTGCAAAGAATCAAGCATATGTCTTTACAACTGGACATAGACTTCTACATAATATGATTTGCATAGTGGCAGTTTTGCACCACCATGTTATTAACTTTACAGAAACCTGGATTGTCATGGGTTAAGTACATTGGGTACATATTCATTTCTCTGTTACATTATATTATTTTATACAGTGCATGTACAGTGTTAGTCCTTCATTCATTTGTAATGTAATTTGGAATGCATTGTTTCTCCTTGCTCTTATCCTTTTTCTCCCACTGTTGCCTTACATGCAACTTATAACAATAACTGTTCATTGTTAGAGATAGACCGCCACCCCTGGAACTACGTCCCCTACTCTTTTCGAACAGTGTGTGGGTTCTTTAACATCCTACATATTATTAGGAACAAGTGTTGTGAGACGGGGCCTATGGTTTATCGTCCTTATCTGAGAAGACTAAAAAGTCTAACTGTTTGCGGATGTCATTACAAAGGCAGCACTTTATCTTCAATTATTTAAAGACCCGGATTGTTGGTTGGGCCAGGGTTTGAACCCGCAACCTCCCGCATGGTAGTCCGGTGCTCTACCAATTGAGCTGACGGTCGGCAGTTAAATGTTGATGTCTGATCTCACCAAATAGAAGTGTAAAGCGTCTTTGAACATAATTATTCATATGAAAAAGTGTGCTATATAACTTCATGACATCATCGTCATCATCATCATCATCATTGTCAAGCAAGCAGTTGATGAGAACTAAGAACATACACTGTAAATGAGCTCAAGGATATTGAATTGATCTAACACCAAATTCTCAAAAAGAAGTGTAAAACATTAGCAGTCTTATACTGTATTTTCCGGTGTATACGTTTACCCTTGATGTCAAGAAAATCAGCCCCAAAAATCAACCTGGACTTATACACTGGCCAAAAATTAAAGGTTCTCTCAAGTGTCCAGAAAGTCAGATTTTGTCTTGTTACAAAGTAAACCAGTTGTTTATTTCAGGCTTGTGTAGTAGTTTTCCAGCAATAGCAATGGGAAGCTTTTTACACAGGTATTTTGACAACACAGGGATGAATTTAATGATTGGTTGATTACTTATCATTTCTTTGTGTTTACATGATCAATGTGAATATTTTGTTCCATTTGACTTACATTCTTGAAGACAATCTGCAACAGAAAAAAGACTTGTTTGTCCTAATCGTGGTAAAGGTTTTTATCTTACTAACCATACCTTAAAGCGCAAAATTCTGAATTTCATGGTCAAAAAACCAGGGTCAACATATGCATCGGTTTGATTTATACACCGGAAAATATGGTACACTGTTTCTCTTATTGTATTGTTAAAAATAGGGAGGCATGAGTTTATACAGTTATGTGTCTCGTTGACTTGTTTAAATTGACAGTTTACTCGTAACACTCATGATCATTGCTAATGTGTTCATGAATGTCAATGTCCTTACAGTCAGAGCGTGATGTCAGTGTTCGTCAGAGAGCAGTTGACCTTTTGTATGCCATGTGTGATAAGAACAATGCTGAAGAGATTGTATCAGAGATGCTGATCTATCTAGAAACGGCTGACTACTCCATTAAAGAAGAAATGGTAAACAGACAATTTTATAGCTTTCACAGTTCGGTTTACTCTTCAACAGCTGTTTGTAAGCTTCAGTGTTCAAAGGGTTGTACCGTTTTCACCACAGCCAGTTTATACAGTATTGAAGTGTGTTAGGTTTCCAGTTGAACACTTTTTTTAATACCAGCCATTTGTGGTTGAACAGATTTTCTTCTGCTTGTAATCACCAAGAGAGCATAACATTCAGCTTAACATTCCACCAGAACCACAGTACTCTTTACCTATGCTTTCTTAATGCTACAGTAGAACTGCATGCCTATGCCTTCTCTGAATACTACAGGTATTGAAGGTGGCTATTCTTGCTGAGAAGTTTGCAACTGACTATTCATGGTATGTGGATACAATCCTGACCCTCATTAGGATTGCTGGAGACTACGTTAGTGAAGAGGTAAAACAGAGATCTCTGTACAGTTATCATATAGATCATTCATACTCAACAGGGCACCAGCACTGTGTAGGTTTATAATCACTTGTGTAGTGTAGGTTTATAAGCACCTGTATGCAGGGCTAAAGATTAACTCCAGTGCTTGGGGGCCAGTCAGGCCAGTTTCCTTGATTTCTTAGTGGCCCATTCCAAAGTGAAGTAGCCCTTAATTTTTTTTTTTTTTGAGAGTCACGTGGCAATCACAAAATCAAAATGGTGTCCATATGTTGTGAATGTGGATCGCTCGTGAAATCACTGTTAAAACGGCTTGGAATTTCCACTTCAGAACTAAAAATTCACTAACATGGATGATCTTAGAGACCAGGTAAAGAAACGAAGAGAAAGGTAGTCCAGTTAAACTACAAATTGAGTTTTATTTTTAACTTAGTACTTTGCATAGTTTACATTGCAACTTGTCGAAATTCTGTAGCATAGTCACATTCAAACCTTAACTTTTGGTAGCCCTGGTCAGTTTTAACTCACCACTGGTGACCGCACAACTGCCAATTTTTAGCCCTGTGTATGGTGTACATTATACACCTAATGTATGGTCTTGAGGGAAACAGTTTTGTTTTCCTGAGAGTCCTGATGTTTCCCGAAACAAAGTCGTGGGAAATGTCAGGACTCTAGGGAAAACACAACTAACCGTTTCCCTCAGGACCATACATTAAGTGCTTTGTTATATATTTAGAAGATCACGCCATTTTTAATTAAGTCATGCAATGATCACATGCTGTTGTATTTGACGCACAGCAACAACTGCGCAATTTTATCCCATCGAGATACATTTGAATTTGATCAGGAGCACTTGACCAAGAATCAACCAATCACAGTGCTCATTTTGTTGAGTAAAAGTCTAGGTACATAACAAGTAGGCTTATTGCACTATCAGTGTACACATACATGTTCTTTTTCCTTGTTATAGGGTTAGAAAGAGATTATTTTATTAATAATTCATTTAACTCATCCTGGTATGAGTTTCATGCTACATTCAAACCTGTATTAAGCGCTCACCCTTGGGGAATGGCTAAGTGATCTCTTTACAGTTAAATGGTGTGCTATGGTCATTTGCAAGGGGACAACTTCTCAAACAGAGATTGATGGCTCAAACAGAGATTAATGAAAGAAGAATTTGATCTGTTGTGCTGATCAGACATTTTTCCTCAAATTAGACAAATGTTCACTTCTGGCATTTGAATAATTTGCGAAAATAAACAAGGAAATCAGTTGTTGTAACTTGTGTGTCATATTATTTGAAACTATATGAACAAGTAATTGACACAGTGTGATCGTTCAATGCAGGTCAAGACAATAGAAAAAGTCCCCTTGGGACTGCGTAATAGAGGTGACCGCTTAGTGGAGGTCAAAATTACAGTACATTAAGGGAAGTAATTTTTGGGACTTTTGAAAAGTTGCCACTGAATAGAGGATGACCGCTTTATATGGTGCCGTTCAATACAAGTTTGACTTTATTTTGTTTCCTGTCAGTGATGTTTCTGGTAATTCACCTGTGATTATGTCACAGGTTTGGTACCGTGTGATCCAGATAGTCATCAATAGAGATGATATTCAGGGTTATGCTGCCAAGACAGTGTTTGAAGCCCTTCAGTCACCTTCCTGCCATGAGAACATGGTAAAGGTTGGTGGTTACATCTTAGGAGAGTTCGGAAATCTGATTGCAGGGGATCCTCGTTCAAGGTAGTGCTCTATAACACATTCAGTTCGTATAGAATTTGTGTTTTCTTCAATGAACAGAAAAGGAATGTTTTATTAAGAATTATAAATATTGAAATTATAGAATGATACGTTTGCATCAAGTGTATAGGTCTTAAAATTATGAAGAATTTGTTCCAAAAATTACTAGGCCCTCAGCGACACTGTTTCTTCTCATTACCTTAGTTTGTCAATAGTTATCTATAGAACCGATGCTTAATTACAACAGTAGTAAGTATTTTACTTGCTTAATGCAAATAAAATTTTTGAAAACATTTAAAATCTGAGTTTTGGACTGTGTCTGTTCTCTGATAAGTTATGGCTGAACAACCAATTACAATCACAATCTCTTGTGGTATTCAGTATATTATATAAGTATGTAATAATGATTATAATAAGTATTATTATAAATACTCAAGTGATTATACAAAATCATGCACTCTGTTTGGTTCGCTATCTTGGATTATCAGCCGATAATCACCTTGACGAACAAAATGGCTGCCAGTCGTACAATTTGTGTGTTTTCATGTTGTGCAATGTGTGTGTGTTTTCATGTTGTATAATGTTTGTGTGTTTTCGTGTTGTACAAGGCTTTTTCTTTTCTTTTTCTGAAAAAATCACCTGTGCATTTACCGTATTTACTTGTGTTTAAGTGGACCTTTTATGACCAAAAAATCATCCCAAAAAATCGCTCTTGACTTATGCACGAGTCATACACAAAGACCTGACCAAACAATCCAAGAAATTAGCATAACAATTGCCTGAAGTCCATTACAAAAACCGAGTTTACAAAACCAGTTCTAATTGTGCTCGAGTTTTGTCAGTTTTCGGCACTTTTCGTCAACCAAAAAGTGTGAAATTGTAAATGTTAAGTGCTTTAAATGTAGACCTACTGGAGTTGATTTCTGTTGTGTCTTTTGATCTGTAGAGCAGACATTTTTCTCAATGCTTTGCTGGTGTTTACGGTACTGAACTTTCGTTTTCATTGAACAATTACTTTAGCTTAGTGACCTGGCAAATGCTGTTGCTCACGTGGTCTTGTTGTTAATCGAAGTGCTCGTGTTTGCTTAAATCGTGATGATATAAACAAGTCCTTATAAACTTCACCGCACATGATTACCGTGTTTTCAGTATATTCTTAGGGAGAAAAAAATTAACTTTTTTGGGAAATTTCTATTGGACTGAATTTCACTGCTTTCACCAGAAAATGATGAAGAATCCGATTTTTGACATTGAGAATGGGGGGTCGACTTATACACGAGTAAATATGGTATACCAAAACAATTATTCGCCTCAGGCTCAGTGATTTCCTGTGAATATTCACCGATAATCACTTCGCCTTTGGCGAATAATTGTTGAATAATAATGCTTATTGGTAGATTTAGCTAACCATGATTCATTGCATTTGCATTCTTATTTTGTATTTCTCATCATGTCAAATTCTTGGCCAAGGATAAATGCTTGTGTATTATTTTTGTTTTATCTCTATAGCCCCATGGTTCAGTTCCAGTTACTCCACAGCAAATTCCCTCTGTGTGCATCATCAACACGAGGTCTGTTAATGTCCACTTATATCAAGTTCATCAATTTGTTTCCTGAAATTAAAGGACACATTCAAGAGGTAATGGCTGTAATTAAGTTTGACTTGTGCATAGTGCAGAGTATTCAGAATATTTTGATCTAGGATTTATAGCCTGGTGATAATTTTATACCTGAGGTCTTAAATCTTTTTTTTTTTTTAACAATTACAAGCTTTTAAAGTTGATCAAAAAAAAATTGAGACACTGATTGATCCCTCTAGTGAAGACTGACCCTGAGACCTGAAGGGTCATTCTTGTCTGTCTTGCTCAAAATATGTCTACTACAAAATTGGACACAGAATAGAGGTTACCAAAAAATCCTGTTACTGTAACATAACATAACATGACATAAAGCCTTTATTTATACATGATAAGAGTTAAATCTGCAAAGCTTGTGGTGTTGTGTGTACAAGTGTTTAATTTAAGACCTAGAAATATTAATTACAAATACATAAAAATACTAAAATGCATTAATTGTCGTCCTCTCTTGTTTAACCATATGGCCTCCAACTTGCTTTATTTAAGTACTAGATAAAATTACAGGTCACAAGTTGTTCCAACTGAAATTACTATATTACACTGTACATAACATAGTTTCCCCTTGATATTATTGAAGACATTGTGTTAAGGAAGGGAACTACTAAGTTTTTATTTCCTCTTAATTGAAATATTAAGAATCTCTCAGCAACAACATCCCCTAAAATTACCCTGTAATTGGAAATCTTTGCTCTGTATTCTTTTTTTGCTCAGTACCCAAAAAAAGTATGCAGAAAGTTACATGGTTCATGAGTAACGTACAGTATATCCTAAGCAGCAGTTAAACAAGCATCTGCTTTTTTGTATGGGTCTACCAGCCAGGCAGTTTACTCTAACTTATTGCTTTCAAAAATAGATCTAGATGAACGTTTTACAAGTGTGCCAAAAATGACAGAAAAACTAGGGAACAATCTAGCCCAGAGCTCTTCAGTTCTCCTTTGATAATGTGGTCTTCTCTCAACAGATTTTGCGCAGTGATTCAAACCTCAAAAATTCTGATGCTGAGATTCAGCAGAGAGCTCTGGAATACTTGACACTGAGCACAGTTGCCTCTCCAGATGTTCTTGTAAGTCACGAATCAGACAGGTCTTTTATGAAGTATCAAGTTGCTAGTGGTAACTTTGTTGTGTGGCTTACACAAAGTGTGTAGCCACATTATGGCATGATCAGATTTATTTATTTATTTATTTATTTATTTATTTATTTATTTGTCCATGAGAGTCAAGCGCCTGTCACATTGTTTAGTAAGTGACACATATAAACATTGTGCCAAAGTATAACATGGCACAGCGCGTGAATCAATCCTAAATTTTTAAGACATAGTTTTTATCTCTTACAAAGGAAGTACATCCTCTTTTAAGCTCACAATGCAGGCCTTCTGATAGGGTGCGATAAAAAAATGCAAATTATGGGAAATTTGCAGGGCAGATTATGCGATTACTCAGGCCAATTATGCGATAAATAATGAAGATTATGCGATTTTTTCCTGAGCAATTTTAAGCTTGTTTTATAAGGTTTCAGGATAAGAAAAACACTTTTTTGCTGCTCTTAAGACATTTTGAATGCGTTTCTGCTTTATATGAAACAATTTTATTGTGTAAAACACAAAGCTAAACTCAACCTCGTTCCCAGGGTCCTCTCCTACTCGGCCATGGTGCCGCATAATTAGTTTAAGCCGATAAAAATATAATTGTTGGCACGCATGTAAACAAAACACTGACAAGGATCAGGAGCCCAGGATCAGGGTAATGGGCTCCTACAAGGATAGAAATAATACCAAAATACTCGACACATCCCGTTTCAAGCTATTTCTAAGACCCGGAAGATCCCGAGATATTGTTTCTTGAGGAAATTGCGAACCGAATTTTACAAGTTTGTTCAATTCTCAATGATTTTCAGTGGTTCTTAAAACTTGCTAATAGCACGCTGAAAAGTATTTTGTTAAGCAAAAACAAGGAATAAAGTTTTCTTCGATTCTAATAATTATAGAAGGCTAACTGACTCAATAAGTTTTAAAAACGTATTATTTACGATAAGTGTTTCCACGACACGAGAAAGTTCCATTAAAAAATGCCTGAAAGGCTCAGAGCAATTTTCAAAGCGCTCCATCGCTTCAAATTTTGTGAGTTCTCTAACTATTTTGCATAACTTTCTTTTTTTTGTGTGTGCGGGTTATCTGCAAGTGCGTGTTATCTGACGATTCGTTTTTTCCTTTTGGCAAAAATCACCCGTGGGGGTAATCCGCCGTGCGGGTAAACGGCCGGAAATGTATATTTATTATGGTCCAGGAGAGTCAAGCGCCTGTCACGTGGTCTAGTAAGCCACACATGTACGCACTGCGGACCTAGTTTTTTAATTGTTAAGAACAGTAGCATCCAAACCAATTCTTGAATATTATATGCAGTTGTGGAATTACAAATGCAAAGGTGAGACTCTAGAGACAATGAGGACTTATCAAACGGTGGAAATGTCAAACGCCAGGGGAAGATCCTTGAATAATTAAATCAATATTTCAACTGAGGCTTGCAAGCAGATTACAGCAAGACATCTGCAAAACTATAGTTCCCATGTCTATATGTGCACATATTTCTCTCTAGGTTAACAGGTTTGAACATGCTGTGGTTAATTCATGACTGAATATTTTTCTTTCTTTTCTAAATCTCCTGTAGGCCACTGTGTTGGAGGAGATGCCACCATTCCCAGAGCGAGAGTCATCCATTTTAGCTAAACTTAAGAAAAAAAGAAAGGAAAAGTCAGGTTCTCTGGACAAAGAAGAAAAGAGTGAGCCAGTGGAAAAACCAACTGCTAATGGACAGATTCCTGTAGCCAATGAGGTGAAGCTAATTGGCCTCTAATTAATTAATATTGATTTTTAGAGACATGCATAGTTAATGAACAATTTGTGGGGCCACTGGCTCAAATGAAAGCAGAAATGCAGATATTTATAAATATGTGGCACAATTCTAACAAACCTTTGCAGAACCTGGTAAAATCCTAAGCCCTTAATGGTGGTAATTTTCAATTATAGCTTATTTTAGTCCTTGTATAGCTACCTGTACTGTAGGAAGTCTAAATGTGATAATAAATTATTGCCAATAAGATTGTAAGTTGTAATGCTGGGCCTGACATAATCTTTTCTCTATTTTAGTCGCTGAAAGATGAATAAGCGTATTTTTAATTTCTACAGCTTCCTTGAAACAATAATTCTGTATACCAAAGGCATAAATGGCGGCCAAAAAAATGTATTCTTTTGTTTATATGCTAATTAAACTCAATAACCTCGCTCTCAAGCAACATTTCTTTTAAATTTTGTCCATGCAAACGATGCTTGTGACTCAAATTAGTACATAAACAAAAGAATAATTATGCATTCGGTCTATGCATCTTTTATCTGAGAAACTGGACTCGCGATTGAATTAAGAAGGCTCTGTAATTATTCTCTTTGTTTTCTCACCTTGAAAGTGACCAGTGATATCATTGTAATGTCTTTGCAGGTGTCGCCACCCAATCTCGCTCTTCAAGCAAGTAAGATCTCTTTGAATCATTCTGGCTTAACTGTAGATTACCCTGCCATTATGAGTACTTAAGAAGAGGAAGGTTCTCTATCTAGTAATTTAATAGGGAGTTTAAGATCTCCGAGGGCGACGGTAGATGAAAACGTCACCTCAAAATATGACTTAGCTCTATCATAAGCGTTTCGCGATTATTCAGTCTCGTTCACGTCCTACAAAATTGGCGAAGTATCCTAAAAATAAATTGGTACGAGCGGTTTCAAATTGAAAATAGAGAATGAAACATTCTCTGTTACATGCTTACGTTCTCATCGAAACCTCAAATTTGGTGATTTCACGTCGTCGTTTTGCAGAGGACCGCTAATATACTAGCGAAAATCCGTGCTGCACGTGCGGCACGATTATTTATACTCTTTTAACCAATGATATTATTGTTTTGTAGGGTTGTCGTAGTCGTAGCCGTAGCCGTCGTCGTTTCTTAAATTCCCTATTGTCCAAGATGGCACGGCATAACACCGTTTTCATCTCCTTTTTGTTGCTATTGTTACCTTTCCCACGTAGGTGCTGCTGGTCTTTTAAATCCTTGTTCCGCGAGGCACCCGCTAAGAAAACAGTTGATGTGGCGGGATATTCTGCCGCGATAAGAAAAACTGTTTGATACAGTTTTCCAGTCAAAATTATTGGAACCTTTTTATTTTCTTTTGACGTCAAACATTAACTGTGAGGGTGAACTTGGATTTTGCTAAAAAAAAATTTATAGCATGATTTAACCTGATGCAGAGAAGGAGAGTAAGCTTGATTCCATGCTGTGATTTAGATTTCTTTTCCTGCCTGTTTGCTTTGTGGAGCAGATCTTTTTGGAACAGTGCCAGCTCCTGCTCCAGTGACAAACAACCTCGCTGGTCCTGATGTGACAGGGGGTGGATTACTAGTGGATGTGTTTGAAACGCCTCCACAACCTGTGATTGGAAGTGCACCATCTATTACACCAGGAGCAAAGGAAAATGTCAAAAAGTAAGGAGAATTCCCCGGTTATTCCAAACAAAATATAACTCAGCGAGTTGTTTAATATATAGTCTAATTATATTTAACGATTAGTGGATGAGGCTGAGCATAATATGAAGAGTTATGCAGATCGAGATCTACAAAATTCTTATCATACAGATATGCAAGTTCCGTGACATCAAGTGTCCAAAAATCCATATTATTATACTACAATTGACGTCAGTTGTAGTATACTAACATGGAGTTTTGGACGCCTGACGTCATCTTCCTGGATATGATGAATTAGCCAGGGTATTTTGGCCAATCAGAAACGTAAATGTATTTTGAATGAAGAATAATTTATATTATCAAATTTTATTGGCTCCCAAAACCGGTAGTTGGGTTCCTTCAACTCGCGGTTTGGGCAATGACTTTCTAAATTTGCTTTGACGTTTTTATCAAGAGGCATTCTAGCGAGCAGTGCAAACGTTTATAAACTTATATTTGGTGGATAGTTCAGTGAGTTACGTACAATAATCAATCCGAGTGCGCGTAGTAACTGATTTATACAATGAACGCGGATGGTCTGCTTCCATGGGGAATTGCTTCGTAGCTCAGATAGTGGAGAATAGCACCGGTACCTTGATGATCATGCATTCAAGTCTCACTACAGCCTCTTCCCCTTTTAAGCTAAATAGCATTTGCAGCAAGAATCCGATTCCTTATTATATCTCTCAGTTATTCCGCGCGCTGTAATTGGTCAATTTAGCGGGCCTTACTTCACTGTACGGCCCGCTAAATTCAAACGTTTGTTTTGGTCGTCAAAATGTCTCCAGAGATATAATAAATAATTTATTATTTCTTACAAACCTCTTTTTCTCGGTCCATACTGTAAGTTGCGGATCCTCGTTTTTTTCCGCTCGGATTTATGGCCCGCGCGCTTCGCACTTGGACAATAAATCCGAACGGAAAAAACTCGGCCGTAACTTACATTACGGACCTCGAACTCTGTTAGTAAGATTTATGTATTTCAAGCCAATTTTAACTCCAGCCGCAGTACTTATGTGATTTATTTTATAGATTCGAAATGCTGATTTAGAACTTACAGTTGTTGTTGTTGTATGGTTGGTGGTTTGGCGTTGCTTTGTATTTATTCCTCTTCCTTTGTTGGCAGATTTGTTTTCAAGAACACTGGAGTTCTCTTTGAAAGTGATATCATTCAAGTTGGAGTAAAGTCAGAGTTCAAAGAGAACAAAGGTACACCAGCAGGCATAATTAAATAGCCCGCGATTACCGCAGACGTCCCCATATTTCCTTTGTTGTAACGACGGAAATGAGAGACTTCTGCTCGCGGGCTATAATTAAATGGTGCGTCCTCGCCGATTCCAACTTTATTTTGGGAAGCTCAGTTAGAATTGGAATTAGTGGAAACCTAGAGATGACCGTCCAGCCTTGTTAGGTATTTCCTAATTAGAAGATTTAAACGGGAAATTGTTGTGTACGCCTAACACGGTAGGGATGGAAAAAGAGTGTATCTTTGCAAACGTTTTCAAGTTTTGCCGCCATGTGCATCGAAGAAGATCAGCAAGATGGTCAGGCGCGAGTTTTCCTTTGAATAACTCAGTCCAGCTATGTTTTTCTAATCGCTGTGTCTTTATGTCCGGCAGCCGGACAGAATTTTCAAAATACTTCGTGTCCGGCAGTCGAAATTTTCTCGTGTTATGATTTTAATATCGGTGATTACCTAATATAAACATTAATATTGCTTGTCTCCTAGCCCTAATCCTTAACCTAATTGGCATAATCTACCCTGAAAGCGAAAAAAACCAGACTGCCGGATACCGAGTATTTTGAAAATTCTGTCCGGCTGCCATCTGAATGCCGGACATACAGACACTTTGTTTTCTAATGGCTTTACCAAAAGGCTTGTTTTCCTTCATAAGATGTGAGCGACGGGCTACTGGCAGTGCCTTATTAAGTACTTTCAGTATTAACATTAGTCAAGACTTACAGGAATAATAATTAATTATGGCTCTGACAAAATCAACAGCTGAAGCGCTCCACATTGCCTAATATATGAACAATTCGTTTTAAATTGATGTTGTAGTTTTACACATACGCATCAATCTAAACAAAATAACTCGCCTTTGTGCTAATGATACACTGTAAGGAATTATTATTGATTGAGGGAATTGAATTTCGCCCGCAGACTGTAACATAAATGCGATATTTCTTTGTTCTGTCTCACCCAGGTACTCTTGGTATATTCTTTGGCAACAAGACCTCATCACAGTTTGTTTCGTTTTCGTGCACGGTGCATATGCCTGGTGATCTGAATACTCATATCCTTTAAAACTAATGGTCATGTGAACCGCTGTTAGCGCTCATATTTAGTTATAACCAACCCTTCCCTAGGAACTGTTTTTGCAAGAGCATTTCTTTATGGCATTAAATTTGACTTGCCAAATCAGTTCAGGATAACTGTAAACTGTTAAAATGTAGCGCATATAGTCATGCAGCAGAAATAGAGCAAGGCAGCTGATAGAAATGCAAACAGTAAATGCAGTTAGAAAGCAACCGTTTTTCAATTGCCCCTCCTCCTCGTCTATGTATTCGGTGTGAGCAAGTCTAGCTTTGGAACAACAGTAGACATGTGGTCCTTGACTTTTTATCACGCCTTAGTGTTAATTCCAGTGATCCTCCCAGCATTGTGGAGGGTGGTGCGCAGGTGAAACAGATGGTGAATGTAGAGTGCATTAAGGAGTTTGTCGAACATCCAGTCTTGAACACCACGTTCAGGTATGAGTAACATCGCCGTTCATGGTAACTGGCAAAATTATTTCTGATTTTTGCCGCACAATCAGACTATTATATCACCTAATGGCACATCTTAACCGCTGTGCTCTTGTCTGTAGTGTGAACGGTATGAGCCAGAATGTTGGTCTTCCTCTTCCATTGTTCATCTCAAAGTTCTTCACCCCAACGGAAATGAGTTCTCAAGATTTCTTCACAAGATGGAAACAGTTAAGCAGGTATGGAGCATATGATTACAGGTCGTCTACAAATGTGGAGAAGCTCAACCTCTTTTAATCCTTTAAAAAATATACTTTTACACTTCGACGAGGCTTTTACACGATATTTTTTTCTTGACCAGTTGTATATAAGTAGAAGTAAAACCTTTCTTTGAGTACTGAGAGGTGAAAAAAAAGCATTTGTACAACCATTAACCGGCGACAACATTAATTTGACCGAAATAGTCAGATGAATATAAAATTGCTGATACCAGCAGGAATGGAGAACATGCAGAGGTCGGAGAGACCTTATTTCTAAATCTGTTCTCAGGTTACTCTAGGGAACTTCTTTGGATTGGTCTAATTGACTGACAATACTTCTGAACATGAAAGGGGTAATTACAGAATGACAATTATTTTATGTTTCACTTAGACAACTTGTTTTACATTTTGATTTCAGCCCGGATCAAGAATGCCAGCGCATTTTCCAAGCTAGGTTTCCAATTGACTCAGAAACTATCAAATCAAAGGTTGGTATTTTTGCAATAATTATTTGCCTTCATAGGTAAGCTTATAAGTAAATCATGAAACCTCGGGGGAAGACCTGCTCAGTTTTCTTAACGAATTTGTTTTTTGGTACCATTTTGTCCTTTCCGATTTGGGTCGGGACACGGTCGTGTAATGGTTAGCGTGTCACACTTACGAGCAGGAGGTCGGTGGTTCGAGCCTTGGCGATGGCGCTGTGGTGATTCCTCAGACACGAAACGTAACTTAACACTGAGTCCCTCCACCCAGGTGTATGAATGGATACCGGCGATATAAAGCTAGTAGTGACCCTACGATGGGCTAGCATCCCATCCGGGGTGGGGTTTCAATACTCCTGGCTGTTTGATGCTACAGAAATCGGGAGACTCCCACCCAATCTAGCTCGTGTGCCCCTTTACCTAACTAGCCATCAGGTTGTTTTCGGTGTATTGTACTTTTTTACTCTTGATCTTATGAGATGAATCTTCTCTCTCTCTTGGCAGCTCATGGGCTCTGGGATGTCTTTACTTATCAATGTAGATCCTAATCCAGAAAATTTTGTCTGTGCTGGTATAATCAAAGCAGCCACGGTACAAATTGGAACTCTTTTGCGACTTGAACCTAACCGACAGCCACAGGTAATAATTATCCACGCTGGGTTCATCCTGACCTGATAGCTGATTAAAAAACAGTACATTCTAATTTGTATTGACATCCAACAATGTAATCTGGTTGTCATCTTTATTTTGTTGCCTTAGTTAATGTTTAAAAAGTAAAGCATAGTCTGAAGGTGCGAAACTTGTGCCAAAAATAACCGGAAACACCAGGTAAAGAACCAAATGCCATTCTGTTTTGCACTTTCTTGAGCCACGGGTTGGAGTATTTTTTTCAGTTTTCCAGTGAATTGAGCTCAGGTTCTTCTGCAGGACAAGGGCCCGCCATGAAATACCCAACCAGGGAATTTTTATAAAGGATAGCACCCCAAAACGTCCGCACACGGCCCTAACTAAGGATCTTAGCTATATTTCTAGATATTTCCCTTTGTCAGTTCTTTCCCTTTGATATTATGAAGTAGAAGAAACATGAAAAAACGCTTCTGAGGAGTGATGCATAGAGCATATCACATGACCGCGCGGAGGTACGAATTTCTATAAGACCCTCTCCAGGCCGTGTATATCACGATAGCAACGGTGTTATTTTCAACGTGAGGATATCATGTCGTGCGAAAGATTACCTGGTATTTCACCAGTGTTTATATATTCAATACCGTATTTATTCGAATTAGCCCTCGGTTGAATAAGCGCCCCTCTCGAACAAGCGGCCCACTAAGAAGACCAAAAATTAAATAAGCGCCTACCCTCGAATTAACCCCCCACACCCCCCCCCCCCAAAAAAAAAAAAAATTAAAAAGTACTAGAATTGCTGTGAAATCGCGATTTATTAGAACCTCGGTGATCAATGGCTTAGACTGAAATGTTTTGTTAGACTGTATCGCGTGTGTTTGTATTTGTTAGACTGTAATGAGTGAATACTAGAATCAACTGAGACTTTTATTCGATATGTTTGCGCTTTGATCTTGTTTAAAAATGTTTTATTGGACAGTGTCGTATTTTTGCACTTTGTTGTGTAGTGGAAGATAACAATAAATTTGGTTAAGATTCGAATGTCTGCGACTAAAATGGTGAAACTTTAATCAGCGCCCCTCTCCAATAAGCGCCACCCCCCCCCCCCTCCCTAAAAAGACCAAAAATTCAATGCGGGCTCCGGCCGCTAATTGGAATAATACGGTTGTATTGGTACATTAGATGACCTGACGCTGGCTAATTTTTAATTATCATTGTTATTCTGATCATTAGTTATTACTATTATTATTATTTTTGTTGTTTTTTTCATTCATTTCTTCAGGAGTTCTCTTTTTTTGATTAAACATACGTATCGGTTTTGTTCTAATCCTTACTAAGGTCCTGTTAGGGGGGTCATCTATGTCGCCCGTCTGAGTTTCAAACCTTTTCACGTCGGAATTTCGGAAGGTTCGCACGGTTCGCTGTCGTAATTTCGCGTGAGCGGCTCGTCGTTCGTCCTCAATTCAGCTCCGTCGTGTCGCTGTTTCAAGGCCATGTCGCTTGTCGGAATGTACCCCTAACAGGGCCTCCTTACTGCTTGATCTTCACTGTGTTGTACACCTATTTATTATATAGACACGAGTGTTTTACTGGAAAATATACCACTCGTAAAATTCATAAAAACTACATCCGGGACCCGAGTGGTTTATTTTCCATAATCTCACACGTGAGTTTATCGATGACGTAGTTTCGGTAATTTCCCTCCGAGATTCTTTTTGTCTATATAATAAAAAGAATATTACACGGCGGCTTGAAGATGTGAATTTTGTTTTCTCGTGGCAAAAACAATATTTTACTCACTCGCTGCGCTCGTTCGTAAAATATCGTTTTGCCACTCGAAAATAAAATTCATAACTTCGCACCACCGTGTAATATCCTCTATATATAACATGCGAGTTTAAGTCAAAGGAAAGTATCACTAACCCAGTGTTGAATATTTTTAGATGTTTAGACTGACGGTACGAAGTTCCCGCGCTCAAGTGGCACAGACTCTGGTTGATCTCCTGGGCGACCAGTTTTGAGTTCCTTTCAAATGCTACCTGAACAAGATCGCGGTAATGCGCGACATTCTCCAAGTATGGATGACTGCAGTTTAATAAGCGTTCTATAGACACAGCTATCACAGTCCTTACTGTTGTATGTAGTTATTATGACTTGGAACACCTCAACCCTTTCGCTTCGAAAAGTGATCAGTGGCCAATTTCTTATTTTATTATCCAAACATTAAGCAAAAAGGTAATGAAAAAGACAATTTTAGCAGCTCAAGTTTATTGAATATATTCTACACTAAATTTCCTGAACAGTGGCAAGGAAGCGTGTGGCACTCATCGGTGAGAGCAGCTACTCAGATGTTAAGAAGGAAAGGGTTTAGGAAGGTTCATAATCCCGTGAGAGTTTTCCGAGAAAGCCATTTTGCAAGTATAAACAAATAAGAATTATGTTGTTGACTATAGCCATTCATTTTCTAGGCACTGATGACCTCGTCGAACCGTAACAGTATTCCCTCACTGCTTCTGTTGAAACTTCCTAGGTTTTTAAATTAATAGATAGAAGCTCAGGCATTTCGCCTGACACTCTGCACTGTTCATTCAGGTCTGCCATCACTGAGAGTCCATTTAGTGCACGAGATTCCAACTTATTTAATTCAATGGTATAACGACTCTCAAGACGCCCTTTCTACCTGAGTGCAGTGTTTTAGTGATTTATCTTTTTCATTAGGTCTGCATTCCCAGAAAATGAATGGCTGTGGGTAAAAATAGGTTCTTTAGACTTGTCACGTTTTGTTATAAAGTGAAGTTTCCCAAAGCTCGTTGTCTGGCTGTAAGTACAGATTTTGGGTCCCCTGTTAAGACCTGAGCCAGCGAGCAGCGTTTCCCAAAATGTTCTGGCGCACGTACTTTACAAGTAATTGAGAGCGGGCGGATTGAGTTTCTCGCTGTGTTTCCCTCTTTGGCCTTACGTGCGAACGTTAACGGGAATAGCCAGCTCACCGAGAGTTCACAACGCCCCCGGCGGAAATCAAATTTTACACAAGACGAGACTCTGATATTGATTCTTCTTACACTCAGGGTGTGAGCATAAAGTTACTTGTACCGCTGTAGGTAATATGGTTAGCCCTCTAAGCCGTCTTACCATCCCCTTCAGCTGGCGTGTAGCAAGTCAGGATCATTAACGTTGACCTCCTTGTGCCAAAACAGAAAATTTCTGTTTGTTATTTGCATGCTTTAATTTCCTTACGTATGTAGTATGTATTAGTGATGTTAGACATGATAGAATGGCTTCCAACAGAGGTCATGTTGATGTTGCTTTGTACTCAGTTGGCATGTGTTGAAGTCTCATTTTCACAGTGCTTCTTACTGCTGGGCGCAATTGTAATTCTCGAAGCTCCAAGTAGTCAATAGTTTTCCAGTAAGAGTATAAATGTGCGGTTCATGTGGTGTGTTCTTTGTCAAGACGTAAAGTGGTAGATATCTGCAGTTAACTGTTTTAACATCATCTGTTCCATTTGTTTTCACAAGCACATTTTTTTTTTCTGTACCGTTGTCCTCTTATTTTTTTATTTCATTAGATACTATTTTTTCGCATTGAAGATATAAGAACGCCGTTGTGAAGATACGGAGCTTCGAGGAATATCCTTTTGAGGGTCGGTCGGTCGGTCGGTCACCATCGTTCTGTGCTCAAGCACGAGCTGTTATGACAACTTGATCGCCTTTCTGGGCAATTCGCAACTGATCCTTTTTTTTCCTTCAGTTGCTTTGTCTGGTGAATTAGGACAATTTTAATTTAAACAACATGGGAATGGCAGGGCACTAAGGGGCGGAAGTTGTGAGAATGGTATTTTACCTCACCATTAATGGGTTACAGAGATCTTAGGCTGCATGTATACTCTTAGGAATTTTATAAAAAAATGCGAAACATGTAACGAATGAAAACAATATGTAGATGTTAAGTAGGTGCAAAAACAAACTGCCTCATGGGTAATAAAAGACAAAACGACTTGTGAAGTTAGTTGGAGTGCATTGTGAGCCCGATAATGGTTTAACAGTAAGGTGTGAATCCGCAAGAATCATGACCATCACAAATTGTAAGTACTCGTATGATTACAGACCTAACTGGAATCCCACTATCCATCATTCGGCGCTTTGTCGCCATGGCATTTCGATAATGAAAGTCTTGCCATTCAGCATGCTTGCGAACCACTGTTGGTAAGATTTCCGCACAGGTCCCTACTTCATTATGCATTCTGTAACTTTACTATTTCGTTCTTCGAACACAAGAAATATTTGCACGTGCATTACACCATACAAGACAGCTTCAGCATGCATAATGAAGTAGGACCTGTTCGGAAATCATTCCCCACTGTTTTCCAATTTTCTCGAATGCAAGGAATGGTCAAGTTGCATATCGAGCATTTCTCTACCATCGGATGACAATCGCCATTGCGGGCGGTCGCTTATTACATAGGAAATGCTTTGTTTGCATTTTAGAGAACCAAACCGCGTGTGTCACTTCCGACGAACTCTACATGTACTTGAATCACAAATCCCGTTTTTTTTATCTATATATATTTTCCCCTCTTTTCTATTAACTTTGTTTAGTTGGGGTATAAACGGACAAGCTGAAGACCTGGAACAAGTTTGGGTTTTACGTCAATGAGAGAGCAAAGTGACTTTCACCTGCACTGTGTATTCATCAGATTTGTTGGGTATACTTTCATGTACCGGACTAAAATGGCGGAGGACAAAAGAACTATTGTTATTCCGACTAGTCCTTGCTAATTAGCTGTTGTTATGCTCGCTTTGTTCCTTTGTTTCATGGACATTAATTATTTCAAAATTTCACGCTAGGACCTACCTCGGACGAGTGGCAAAACAGTTCAGAGATGCTTTTCAAATTCATTCTTCGCGTGAAAAGCACTATAAAATTATCTTAAGTGAAATTATTGGAGTTTTTTTTTTTTTTGCAGAGTTATTAACCCCATGGTAAGT
This sequence comes from Ricordea florida, assembly GCA_949710005.1. Classification (NCBI taxonomy): domain Eukaryota; kingdom Metazoa; phylum Cnidaria; class Anthozoa; order Corallimorpharia; family Ricordeidae; genus Ricordea; species Ricordea florida. The sequence continues at coordinate 15,147,591 of OX453275.1, forward strand.
AATACTTCCTTCTATCGAACTACTCAACAGCAAAGCAGTATGCCATGCAGATACAAAACTTCCATTTTGGAGATATGCATAAGCATAGTTAGTAGAGGGGCATAAGGGTCCCAAGCGCTGCAAGCTAGGGTGCTCCAGGAGGATTCGTGTAGATGTCCCGAAATTTTCTGTCATGTCCCGGAAATACATCATGTTTCCCAAAAATTTCCAGTCCCCCGAATCCCGATAAAATATCCAAGTTCCCGGAAAAAATATTAGATTTGTTGGTAATACATTCATGTCCTATATTTTGGAGCCGTTGTTCAAGACCTGTTTGAGTTTTCAATCGATAATTACACGGAAACATTTGCAGCAAAAAATCTTATACCTCTACACGTTGTTTCTTACTTGATGCTTTGTTTACATGAATTTTTTCAGCAAGATATCTTGAAAATCAGAAGAGTTACAATGTTTTAAATGTTTGGTGTATATAGGACATGAATGTATTACCGATTTGTTACCCTCTCTTCCTCTTCACATATAAAACGCGTCCGGGTACCCTGAGTACCTCATATTCTCGTAATTTCACTTGTCAATTCTATCGAAGATCGTTGGTAATAGTTAAGCCCAAGTACTTACTATGTGAAAGATGTATATCTTTCTTGCTGGTTTGTCTGTATGAAAGCGATGCTCCAATCGGCAATGTGTTGAATGGTAGGCGCTTAAGAATATTTATAACAGGTTTGGGAAAGCGCGCGCTATGATTGGTAAATACGCAATAGGTTGCATGCTGACTACAGACTGAAGTTGTGAAGTCTTAAATTATTCCTCGCGAAGCGAGGCCGAAGGCCGAGCGTAGCGAGGTTACTAATCGTGTCGGTTCCGGTCAGACCACGTGGCTCGCAAGCCCGAGTAAATCGAGCCGAGAGTTTTTATATATGTATATATATATATTTATATATATGTTTATATATATCTATATTTTAAAGGTGTCCGTTCGCAGGCCAGGTTACCTGGCAATAGTAACGCACTTGAGAACGCTGAATTTCCGCCATTATTCGGTGATGCCTTTTTGAAAGTAATGTAAATTTTGTGGAAACCGATTTCACTCGTCCTGGAAGTACATCCCAGCAAGGTGATCTCCAAGATATTCAAGAAATATTAGCACGAGATCGTCGCCGAGTAAGTTCGAATACCGTGAAAATCAACACGAGGAAAGCACGACTCAAAGCAGGGATAGAGAAACGACAGCAGGGAGAATAACAACAGAAATCGCAGCCAAGACAACAACTGCTCGCTCCAGAAAAAGGCAAACGAAACAGCAGGGAAAAGGACCAGGAATTCAATCAAGTTAGTTTTGAATTTGAATGTGTTATTGATAGAAATACAGGACATGAGTGAACGATTACATAACGAAATATATTGGTGTACTGCATTTAGCAAAACGACTTAGAAGGGACACCGAGTAAGAACGACTTCAACGATTGGAGATGTCTCTGGAAAATAATTCTATTAGTCTAAAACCGGAATCGGAAGACGACCAACAGATTACAAGAGAATGTAAATAGGTATTTTTCATAATAAAACGATAGCGTTTCCAGTTTGAAGTAATTTCCAACACAGAGAGTTGCAGTTGTTATAGCAATCATTTATAACGATGTGATCTGATATCATTGCAACAGTGAAAATATTGTAAATTTTCTTGATCTAGCAGTTATGTTAAACATTTTCAACAGAATGTATACCCTGTGTCACTATAAAGTACTGGTTCTGCAATATTATCAGTGATCAATGTGATCATTTTAAAATAAAGCAAATGTGATTACTGAATTCTGAGTAGTATTTCTCTTTGCTATATATATATATATATATATATATATGTATGTATTCTCTGATTGAAAGGTTTCAATAATATTGTGTAGAGACAAGTTTCATAGCCTTTTCACAATGGGTCAGTTTTACCTTAGAGTGCAATGACCCCCCCCCCCCCTGATAATATTGCTATCTAGAACCCCTGCCCTTTTTTCACAAATGAAATGTTAATTCAAGCCTTAATTTGCAAAGTTAGACATAACATATTAACTTTGTTACTTTCTGCCGTTTACTTTATTTTTATGTCAAATATCAATATTTCATAACAACCACAACATGCAATTAACCTTTTATATTGGAAAAACTTTATAAAGAAGAAAATAAATTTTGTAATGCCAAAATGTTTATGATCTTTCTCATATATTCATTGCAAGTGTGCTGTATGTAGTAACAAGTGTTTCAAGTTTCCTAAATGCCCTATGCTTTCAATAATGATTTTCCACACAAACTTTCTAGACAAATGACTGCACTAGATTCTAAGCCTTTTAGAAGAAATGGTATTGTTTGGAGCTGTTTTGATTACTACCACCTCTGATGGAAAGCCTATTAAGAAGATTTTTGTATTGCTTTTAGTAGTAGAGTAACAATAACTTTACCAAGATTAAGACATGAATCCCACCCCATAAAAATATATTATGTTTAACATAAAAAATATAACAATAATAATATCAATACCAGTAATAATAATAGTAATGATAATAATGATAATAATATAACTAGAAATACGACTCCCGCAAAAACCTCGCGAAGCTAGTTTTTGAAGAAGTCACAATGCTTTCATATTTTATTCTTTATTTTTTTTTATATTATATATTTTATTTTTTATATTAGCGTAATCCCCATTATTTTATTTCTTATGCTGTGTTTGGTACACAATTAGTGACACCTGGTGCAAATTACAAGATCAGTATACCGCTCAACACAGTGCTTAAAAATTGACCTTCATTTAGCTCTTTCACTGCCACTGAGATTGCACCAGAGGGAATAGAAGTAAAATTATTTATTATCTTGACAGGGAATACAGAGTCGATGAAGTATCACAATAATATTCACTTAACACAAATTGAAAATGATTGTAAATCTTTTGCAGGTGAAATCTTGAAGAGTTGATATGAATGCTTGTGTTTACCACGGTGTAAAAACCTGTGTTTTTTTTCTTTAGTTTTATTTTCTTAGTCTCTACTGCTTTGTCTTCTTTGTTGTACATCACTTTTGAACACAATATGTTCTTACACAGAGGATGAGCTGAACGCTCCAATTATTTTTTGTTTATGTTTTTTTGGTTATAATTGCATGAGATTCATTGTAAGAAGAATCTTCTGATTAGATATTTTATTGTCTACTGCAGTCATTATTTCATTCCCGGGTAACCACAATTGAGAGCATTATGAATAGTGCATGTTTTAATGTGTGTACTCTTTCCAGTTGCAATGGTACCCCCAGTGGTAGATAGAAAAATTCCTCTTCCCTCAAAAGAGATGCCATATTAACAAATTGGGGGTAAAACAATTGGATTCTACAAAAGCTTTCAATAAAGGTTTGGTAATAGTGAGTGCCCACTGTATAGTATGTGGTTGTGCTATTTTTAGGTCATATCATAAAAACAATACATGTAAGAAAGAGTTATTGAAATCTTAATATGTTCAAAAAGATTGCTGCACTACGTACTCCTGTAAAAAAATAATGTGAAATCAACATCAATCAGTCAAAAGTATATACCACATGAAAGTTTAATTGTGCTGTTACAGAAACAGGCAAAATATCCATACCCAACCATAGAATAGTACATTATTTTGAATATATGAAAATTTCTATTATAAAAACTGCAGAAGAAAGATTTAATATAAGGACGGTATTTCATCGAAAAAGTCATGGCAGCCAGAGGTATTGAACTGTAACCAATGACATATAGTAACGAGAAGAACTATCATTATATTATTATCATTATTATTATCATTACTATTATTATTACTGGTATTGATATTATTATTGTTATATTTTTTATGTTAAACATAATATATTTTTATGGGGTGGGATTCATGTCTTAATCTTGGTAAAGTTATTGTTACTCTACTACTAAAAGCAATACAAAAATCTTCTTAATAGGCTTTCTATCAGAGGTGGTAGTAATCAAAACAGCTCCAAACAATACCATTTCTTCTTAAAGGCTTAGAATCTAGTGCAGTCATTTGTCTAGAAAGTTTGTGTGGAAAATCATTATTGAAAGCATAGGGCATTTAGGAAACTTGAAACACTTGTTACTACATACAGCACACTTGCAATGAATATATGAGAAAGATCATAAACATTTTGGCATTACAAAATTTATTTTCTTCTTTATAAAGTTTTTCCAATGTAAGAGGTTAATTGCATGTTGTGGTTGTTATGAAATATTGATATTTGACATAAAAATAAAGTAAACGGCAGAAAGTAACAAAGTTAATATGTTATGTCTAACTTTGCAAATTAAGGCTTGAATTAACATTTCATTTGTGAAAAAAGGGCAGGGGTTCTAGATAGCAATATTATCAGGGGGGGGGGGGGTCATTGCACTCTAAGGTAAAACTGACCCATTGTGAAAAGGCTATGAAACTTGTCTCTACACAATATTATTGAAACCTTTCAATCAGAGAATACATACATATATATATATATATATATATATATATATATATATATAGCAAAGAGAAATACTACTCAGAATTCAGTAATCACATTTGCTTTATTTTAAAATGATCACATTGATCACTGATAATATTGCAGAACCAGTACTTTATAGTGACACAGGGTATACATTCTGTTGAAAATGTTTAACATAACTGCTAGATCAAGAAAATTTACAATATTTTCACTGTTGCAATGATATCAGATCACATCGTTATAAATGATTGCTATAACAACTGCAACTCTCTGTGTTGGAAATTACTTCAAACTGGAAACGCTATCGTTTTATTATGAAAAATACCTATTTACATTCTCTTGTAATCTGTTGGTCGTCTTCCGATTCCGGTTTTAGACTAATAGAATTATTTTCCAGAGACATCTCCAATCGTTGAAGTCGTTCTTACTCGGTGTCCCTTCTAAGTCGTTTTGCTAAATGTAGTACACCAATATATTTCGTTATGTAATCGTTCACTCATGTCCTGTATTTCTATCAATAACACATTCAAATTCAAAACTAACTTGATTGAATTCCTGGTCATTTTCCCTGCTGTTTCGTTTGCCTTTTTCTGGAGCGAGCAGTTGTTGTCTTGGCTGCGATTTCTGTTGTTATTCTCCCTGCTGTCGTTTCTCTATCCCTGCTTTGAGTCGTGCTTTCCTCGTGTTGATTTTCACGGTATTCGAACTTACTCGGCGACGATCTCGTGCTAATATTTCTTGAATATCTTGGAGATCACCTTGCTGGGATGTACTTCCAGGACGAGTGAAATCGGTTTCCACAAAATTTACATTACTTTCAAAAAGGCATCACCGAATAATGGCGGAAATTCAGCGTTCTCAAGTGCGTTACTATTGCCAGGTAACCTGGCCTGCGAACGGACACCTTTAAAATATTTAGCAATTATTCCACGAAATCGAGTCGTATATGAGCTAATAGCCAACGAGGCGCGTAGCGCCGAGTTGGCTATAGCTCATATGCGACGAGATTGAGTGGAATAATTGTTTTATTATATCTCTAAACCCTCGCTTATGAGACACTGGAATTAGTTTGTACAACAAGAATTGACGTTGTTATTGTTTTTGAACAGAACCATGTTGTTGTCGAGCCGACACATTGTAGAGCCGATGTGTAAAAAAGTTTCAAACACGAGTCCGGCTCGTTTTTAAACATCTCTTTAATGTACTTGTCAATTTTTTTTCGAGTTAGCAAATTAGTTTAAGAATTTTAAAGTGGAAAAAGTAGGCAGAAATAAAATAAAAACTCAGTTTACGGGCTTCACAGATCTTTCAAAATGGCGGCTGTTTGTAAGAGGTTCAGTTTCGTTCGTAATAAACAATTTCGCAATATAATTTGCTCACTTACCGTCGAATAGTTTCATCCCATATTTATTTGCTTCGGTAGTATTTCTTTGGTGTATGATTTTTAAGCTTGACTTGAATTTCTCCCTGTCTAATTCAAGAAATCATCCCTCCATGATGGCCGTTTTCCGTGCCAATGGTATATGAGCTGATATACTATGAGTAGGGAACCAATCAGAGCGCGCGTTTGCTCATATACAAGGGTTGCAGATATAATAAAGATATATATAAACATATATATAAATATATATATATACATATATAAAAACTCTCGGCTCGATTTACTCGGAAGTCCTTAGATAACAACGACCGAAACCAGGTTGAGCCTGCGATACCAAAAACGTCATGCGGTCTTGCCCATAGTTTTGTACCAAAATGGCACTCAGAGGAACCGTTCTGCCACGCTAGTGTTGCAGAGCTGTGAAGTTGCACATGCATGTACAAGGTTAAAAAAGGTGAGTCTATTCAACGAATAAAAGGAGATTTTTTCCTGATCCATCCATGTCTTTGCCGTAGTAATAATATTTGCTTCAAAGTCGAAATATTTGACAGAATGAGTGAACCTGGTTCAGGTCGTTGTTATACGATTAACAACGACCTGAACCAGGTTTGAAAAACAAAGGGGTATCACATCAAAATAGTTGAGAAAAAGTCACAATACGTTTTTATGAACTTGAAACCTCTTAGTCAAGATATAGACATACAAATAAATGCATAAAGCATGAAATTCTTCGTTTGGTACATTGTATTTAATACTCTGTCTTGTCACTGGCTGAACCCACACTTAATAAACAATATCATTGCATGAGGTTTTTGAGATATCCGGAATAATAATATAATAATAATATTGTTTTATTAAACATTGTTTTGAAGCGTGAATAACGACAAACATATCGTTGCAAGGAACCTAAATTGATTAATATTATTGTTATTGGAAATCATGCATTGCACGCACAGCCTACAGATTAGTCAGTTATCTGCAGCAGATATAACTGATTAATCTGTATGTAGCAACATTGACCTTGGTTATACCTAACCTTGCAACAACCACTACTTAAGAATAATTAAGCTTAATTAATATAAATAGAAACAATTTTCTGTTAATAATTATTTACTTTCCTTTTTAATGACTTCTGAACATGGAAACTCAACTAAACTAACAAGTAGGTAGCACTTGTGCGTTGTAAGTTTCTTTTCGTTTGTGTTTAATAATTCCTCAAACTAATTACTAAACCATAACAAAAATACAAACACAATCAATGATTCATGCATGTTTGGAGATTGGGTTAAAATTTTATCATTATTGCATCCTTAATTATTTCATTAATATTACACATGAGGAAATATTTTATGGAAGTAGCTATGAAACAATTTGAAGTTGATCAGGAATATGTTGCTGTGTGTCAAGGCTCTTTCGAGTGTTCTATCTTGTGTCGAAACACTGTGTCTCATATTTTACAGATAACATAGAGTAAAGAGTAACCTGGCAACCACTTCAATTCTTTGATACAATGAGTAGTCAATATTGCTCCTTTAATACAGGGCATGTTTCCATAGTACTGATAACCATGTTGTTTTCTCCACTGTTTTGCATGCCAATTATGTGATATGCTTTGACCAGTTGAAGTACTTTTAGATGAAACCTTGCAATATTTGTTCGTGAACTTTTCCTCGCATTGAAGGCACGTCATCCTGTTAAAAAGAATATAAAAGGTGAAATAAAATAATTTGTTTACGAAAGCCTCTGGTTTGTGTTACGATACAGGTATACTTGCCTGTTTAAATGTGGGGAGATCCCCTTTGTTCAAGAATTCAGCAAACTAAAAGTGTAAACATTTCTGAGTCGTTCCAATGCAGTCAACATAGTGGTCAAAACTTACCATGCAAACAAACATGCCACAATCATAGGCATTGTTTACTGTTTTGGTATATCCTGGAAAAAATATATAAGTATTATTACCCACAAGATTCATGTTCTGTCCTTTTGAACCTGATAAAAGTTTTATTTCAGACTGATGATACCATGACACAGCTTTATGCACAGTGATACCTGTGGATATTGATTCAGCCATTGTTCTTCCAGGAAGGTTCTTCCTCCTTTGACAATTTCTTCCATCAAACAACTCTTACAATGATGGAGGAAAATGTTTTTGTCACTGTTTGTCTTAAAAAGCACAAAAACTAAATTATCACTGTGAAACATAAGCACTAAAACACTTGTTAATTACCTGAGATTCTCGTAGAAGGCGCAATCAGCAGATGACTTCATAGAATCCCAGTAAGATACAACCGAATAGCCACAGACATAAAAAACTGTCGTAGACCTCAACCCACCCACCCTACCCTTCCAAACCTGGTCCAAGTCGTTGTTATTTAAATATTCTTCATAGTATTCTTAAATAACAACGAGCGAGGCTACGAGAAGGAACTCACACAAGGATACAATGTTCAGTTCATTTTATTAACAATTATACATAATTTTATTTACTTGCGTCCTTACAATTATTCTCTGCACTAGCTGACAAAACTTCTAGAAGAAATACTGCATTCTTAGGGAAGTCCTTAGATGACAACAACTGAAACCAGGTTGAGCCTGCGATACCAAAAACGTCATGAGGTCTTGCCCATAGTTTTGTACCAAAATGGCGGGCTTGATGTCGGCCACGTAGAAGGTTTTGTGGGGCAAGTATACCTGTATCGTAACACAAACCAAAGGCTTTTGTAAACAAATTATTTTATTTCACCTTTTATATTCTTTTTAACAGGATGACGTGCCTTCAATGCAAGGAAAAGTTCACGACCAAATATTGCAAGATTTCATCTAAGAGTACTAAAACTGGTCAAAACATATCACATAATTGGCATGCAAAAAAGTGGAAAAAACAATATGGTTATCAGTACTATGGAAACAGGCCCTGTATTAAAGGAGCAATATTGACTACTCATTGTATCAAAGAATTGAAGTGGTTGCCAGGTTACTCTTAAGTCTATGTTATCTGTAAAATATGAGACACAGTGTTTCGACACAAGATAGAACACTAGAAAGAGCCTTGACACACAGCAACATATTCCTGGTCAACTTCAAATTGTTTCAGATACTTCCATAAAATATTTCCTCATGTGTAATATTAATGAAATAATCCTCCACAAATTATTAAGGATGCATTAAGGATAAAATTTTAACCCAATCTCCAAACATGCATGAATCATTGATTGTGTTTGTATTTTTGTTATGGTCTAGTAATTAGTTTGAGGAATTATTAAACGCAAACGAAAAGAAACTTACAAAGCACAAGTGCTACCTACTTGTCAGTTTAGTTGAGTTTCCTTGTTCAGAAGTCATTAAAAAGGAAAGTAAATAATTATTAACAGAAAATTGTTTCTATTTATATTAATTAAGCTTAATTATTCTTAAGTAGTGGTTGTTGCAAGGTTAGGTATAATCAAGGTCAATGTTGCTACATACAGATTAATCAGTTATATCTGCTGCAGATAACTGACTAATCTGTAGGCTGTGCGTGCAATGCATGATTTCCAATAACAATAATATTAATCAATTTAGGTTCCTTGCAACGATATGTTTGTCGTTATTCACGCTTCAAAACAATGTATAATAAAACAATATTATTATTATATTATTATTCCGGATATCTCAAAAACCTCATGCAATGATATTGTTTATTAAGTGTGGGTTCAGCCAGTGACAAGACAGAGTATTAAATACAATGTACCAAACGAAGAATTTCATGCTTTATGCATTTATTTGTAGGTCTATATCTTGACTAAGAGGTTTCAAGTTCATAAAAACGTATTGTGACTTTTTCTCAACTATTTTGATGTGATACCCCTTTGTTTTTCAAACCTGGTTCAGGTCGTTGTTAATCGTATAACAACGACCTGAACCAGGTTCACTCATTCTGTCAAATATTTCGACTTTGAAGCAAATATTATTACTACGGCAAAGTCATGAATGGATCAGGAAAAAACCCCCTTTTATTCGTTGAATAGACTCACCTTTTTAATCTTGTACATGCATGTGCAACTTTACAGCTCTGCAACACTAGCGTGGCAGAACGGTTTCTCTGAGTGCCATTTTGGTACAAAACTATGGACAAGACCGCATGACGTTTTTGGTATCGCAGGCTCAACCTGGTTTCGGTCGTTGTTATCTAAGGACTTCCGATTTACTCGGGCTTGCGAGCCACGTGGTCTGACCGGAACCGACACGATTAGTAACCTCGCTACGCTCGGCCTTCGGCCTCGCTTCGCGAGGAATAACAACAGTACAATACAAGACAGTACAATAACAACAGATCCCATGCCGATAGCCTCTACATTTGGGACCTTTTTTAGAACTGTTATTGCGCGTCTTCGTGAAACACTTCCAACTGTATCTATCTCTCCAGTGCTAAGGAATTTACAAGTCAGCCCCACAGCGGTCTTCAAGCTGTCACCAATATCTGAGGAATTTATACTTAAACAGTTAAAGGTAATAAAAATCAATAAACCGACAGGCTTTGCCGATATTCCAGCACGACTCCTAAAGGACGGTGCCGAAGCTCTTGCGAAGCCTCTAACTGTTCTTATGAATAGATCAATAGCCGAAGGCGCTGTACCATCTGAGTGGAAGCATGCTATGGTTACTCCAATCCATAAGTCTGGGCCCAGGACGGATCCCGCTAACTATAGACCAATATCTGTGTTACCGGTCTTCTCAAAGATCCTCGAACGGGCTGTGCACCGGATGGTATATGCTTATCTACAACAGCATAAACTCCTGTCTCACCTACAATCTGGCTTCCGTCCTCTGCACTCTACTACTACCTGTCTTACGCATATTACAAACTCTATCCTGAACAATATTGACAATGGCTTACTCACAGGACTTGTTTTTTTGGACTTGAGTAAAGCATTTGACACTCTCGATCACAATTTATTATTAGATAAGCTATCTGCACTTGGCTTTAATAGATCAGCCGTACAATGGTTTAAATCCTACCTTACAGATAGATCACAAAGCATATGCATTAATGGTATTAGTTCTGACCATCAATCGGTCACTTTTGGGGTACCACAAGGTAGCGTACTAGGCCCTCTATTATTTATAATGTATGTAAATGATCTACCTAGTGCCGTTAGCATCTGCAATGTAGAATTATATGCAGACGACACCTTACTTTACTTTGCTAATAAGTCAGTTTCAACTATCGAGAATAATTTAACATTAGACCTAGCTAATGTTATACATTGGCTGCGCGCTAATTTTTTGTCTCTGAATATAGGCAAAACCAAAATGATGCTGATAGGAACACACCAGCGGCTTGCTTCAGTTAATGATTTTAGTATTCAGGCCAATGGTCACAGCCTTGAATGGGTTGATAAGTTCAAATACCTAGGAGTCATACTTGATCAAAACCTTTCTTGGAAAGATCATGTAGAGTACATAGGTAAAAAGATCTCCTCGCGCCTAGGTATGTTACGTAGGGCACGCAAAGTCCTACCTAGACACGCTTGTATCATACTATATAATGCAATGGTATTACCACTTTTTGACTATTGTTGCAGTGTTTGGGACAGCTGTGGATTGGGTAACAAAGCATACCTAGACAAACTCCATCGGCGGGCTGCAAGTATCATTGAAGGCAGAATTGTTGAGTTTGTCGAATTACCGAATATCTTCAGCTGGCCTGACCTGCAAAAGCGGCGGGACTATCTAAAGTCTATCTTAGTTTTCAAATCTATTAATGGCTTGGCCCCACAATATCTCATTGGAGAATTTAGGCATGCTAGAGAAATACACAGTTATCATACCAGACATCGAGACCTGCTGCGCATTCCTCTAGCTAAAACTAGTAAATACCAAGGTAGCTTTCGCATAAATGGAGCACGCACATTTAACACGCTTCCGCTTACTATAAGAAAGAGCATGACTCTTGTAGAGTTTAAAACTAAAGCGAAACGTTTTTTCAAGACTTAGAATGAATTGGGAATACGACTTCAAATTTAATTGTCTTTATATGTAACCTGTAATGTAATTCTTATTTTTTTGTATTTTGTAATATTATGTTACACAGGACTCTACTTAAACTAGCTATGCTAAATAGATGTTCCTGTTAAAATATTGAAATAAAATAAAAAAAAAAATAATGATAGTTCTTCTCGTTACTATATGTCATTGGTTACAGTTCAATACCTCTGGCTGCCATGACTTTTTCGATGAAATACCGTCCTTATATTAAATCTTTCTTCTGCAGTTTTTATAATAGAAATTTTCATATATTCAAAATAATGTACTATTCTATGGTTGGGTATGGATATTTTGCCTGTTTCTGTAACAGCACAATTAAACTTTCATGTGGTATATACTTTTGACTGATTGATGTTGATTTCACATTATTTTTTTACAGGAGTACGTAGTGCAGCAATCTTTTTGAACATATTAAGATTTCAATAACTCTTTCTTACATGTATTGTTTTTATGATATGACCTAAAAATAGCACAACCACATACTATACAGTGAGCACTCACTATTACCAAACCTTTATTCAAAGCTTTTGTAGAATCCAATTGTTTTACCCCCAATTTGTTAATATGGCATCTCTTTTGAGGGAAGAGGAATTTTTCTATCTACCACTGGGGGTACCATTGCAACTGGAAAGAGTACACACATTAAAACATGCACTATTCGTAATGCTCTCAATTGTGGTTACCCGGGAATGAAATAATGACTGCAGTAGACAATAAAATATCTAATCAGAAGATTCTTCTTACAATGAATCTCATGCAATTATAACCAAAAAAACATAAACAAAAAATAATTGGAGCGTTCAGCTCATCCTCTGTGTAAGAACATATTGTGTTCAAAAGTGATGTACAACAAAGAAGACAAAGCAGTAGAGACTAAGAAAATAAAACTAAAGAAAAAAAACACAGGTTTTTACACCGTGGTAAACACAAGCATTCATATCAACTCTTCAAGATTTCACCTGCAAAAGATTTACAATCATTTTCAATTTGTGTTAAGTGAATATTATTGTGATACTTCATCGACTCTGTAGTCCCTGTCAAGATAATAAATAATTTTACTTCTATTCCCTCTGGTGCAATCTCAGTGGCAGTGAAAGAGCTAAATGAAGGTCAATTTTTAAGCACTGTGTTGAGCGGTATACTGATCATGTAATTTGCACCAGGTGTCACTAATTGTGTACCAAACACAGCATAAGAAATAAAATAATGGGGATTACGCTAATATAAAAAATAAAATATATAATATAAAAAAAAATAAAGAATAAAATATGAAAGCATTGTGACTTCTTCAAAAACTAGCTTCGCGAGGTTTTTGCGGGAGTCGTATTTCTAGTAAACGAAATTGTACACGCAGCAGCTGTGCAACCATCGAGTGGTCGCACTTATGTCCACAAATGCACGCAACAGCGAATATGGCAAATTCGTCAACATCGCCGACAATTCTAAGGCCCCTCCAAATGATAGGGAGGAGGGACTGGGGAGGGACCCCTTGGCAAATGGCGAATATGGTGAATTTGACGAATTGAATATGGCAAATACGACCAAATTGCCAAATTCGCCAAACAAGCTCGAGGGCCCTCTTTGCAAATGGTGAATATGGAGAGTTTGATGAATATTGTAAATTGCAATGCAAGTAAGAAGGCATAAATATGGCGAATACGACAATATTAGTCAAAATTGCCAGCAATTCTAAGGCCCCCTTCCTAATAGGAAAGCAAATACGAATGGCGAATACGGCAATATTTGTCAAAATAGGAGGGCCCCCTTGGCAGATGGCAAATATGGTGAATTCTACACTCTGCAGTCCGCATTTTGTACTGACCATTTGACCATTTTGTATCCCGTGCTACATAGTGCTGAAGAAGAAATGGATGCTGGGTCGCCGTACTCGGCTTGGAGTCTGGTACGAATTCAGGTTTGTTTTCATGGCGGCCGCCGGAAGCTGGTGGTTTCGCACTACGACAAGAAAATTGAGTGTTGTAATTCTTATCCATTCCTTTACCTGATAGTTTCCCTATGGTTAAAATGGCTGACTCATCGAGAACTCTGGGCTCTCAGGAAGAGAGAGATCTCAAGAAGTTTGTGAAGTTTCTTTCTCTGAAGGTACAGTCTTCGGCGTTGAGTTTTCTTGTCAATCCCGTCGTGACCGTGCTATGGCTAAGAAATGTTGGCGAAATGTTTGTTCTTGTTTTTGGGCGTCTTTCTTATCCTTCAGTTATGAATGTGGATTGTCGTACTATGTTTAAGACGCTTGTCTTTGCGATTCTAGGCTGTATTGACAATGCTGCCATACAGTCTGCTTAACTAGTGACACGTAAGCGCTTTTTTTCACTTCATGCTGTCAACTGAGAAAGAGATGTTATAAGTTCAAAAATGTCTTGCCAGATTCATATTATTTAACAGATGTCTTTTCTTTTCGTTAAAATTATCAATACCTGTAACAAGCTGGACTAGCGCGATGCAACGTAACTCAGGATAAATGATACATGTATTCCGTTAACTTAAATTGTTGTTGCCACTGAATTCATCTTTCTAAGTTCTTTAACCGTTTATTATGTTAAATAGAAACATAGAAATTTTTGTAGTAACTGAGGTACTTACCACATGAGAGTAGCCAAAGGATAAAGACGATGAAAGTAAATGTAGTATCACTTACATGCTAAAAAAAAAACAATTAGTCGACTTTAAGCATTGTTTTCCTTTGGAAAATGTATTTGTATTGTAAGGGGGATAGTTTCTGACGCTCGAAACGTCAGCACCTCCCTTTTACCTTACGGTGGTATAACTTACTTAATCAACTTGTTTGATTTACCCAATTTCTGGTATTTGTGTTGTAAGTCTGATTTCGATTGATCATTCAAAACTTACTCAACATTCTTTTTTTACTTGAAGGTTTCCCAAACTTCACATCCAGAGCTTCTGATTCGTACTGCGTAAAAAGCAATATAGCATTAATACCAGTTAACTGTACAACCAGCTGATAACCAATTTTTTCATAGATTTTTTTTACTGCTACAGGCTTAAACAAAAAAAGCATTTTTTCAAACAGAAAGAATCTTTTGCATCATAACATCAATTTAAATCCAGTTAACACTCTATCCTCTGAGACATGGTGCAGCTGTACAAAAGTTCCTCTTGCTTGCGTTTGCAGGATAAAAGATTGCAGCATTCAGTGGCAAAGAAGTAGATTTATTATTGATATCATCACTACATCCATTTATGCCCAGCAAAAAAAACCAACCATTACACATTAAATATAATCTTGGGTCCTAACATTCAATCTACTTCTATCACATTTTCTAGGCAGTGCAAGTAATTGTTCAGTCTCGTCTAGGTGAGAAGATACACACAAAGTCCAAACCAAAAGCTATGGGGCAGGACTGGGTAAGGGTTTTTTTGATCAGTAAATTGATAGTTATATTGTTAAGTCAGTGTGGTACCCTATCAATGAGGTGCACATTTTCAAAATAAAAAAAAACTTTAACAACATGAGTTGTTATTGCTAATGTGCCTTTGCCTTTGCATGCCATAGGAAATCCCCATCATTAACAAGAATAGTCATGCATTTTTATTTATTTACTGTTATGAAGAGACAAACTGAGGTGCTTGCAAACTGTAACCTCTATTGTCACAAGATCATTACGTGACAAATATTTTTTTCTCAGTTCAATCTTGCCATCAGTGATCTTCCTGAAGTCACATCAGAGGTTAAGAAAGTGACAGCTGGACGTCTTCCTTGCAGAGACAGTCCTCTTTGTGTAGAGATTTCCCTTACTACTAGTGAGGTGAGCTTTGAGATCAGCTTTTGACACTAACAAAATACAGTATGTTCAGTACATGGTGATACAATCCTACAGTAGTCAGTGATCATTTGAGTGCTTTAGGTTTAATTTTTTTAATGGTACAACTAGTGATCCACTCAGTTTGAAGGAATATATATTGTGGTTCAATTTTATCCTTGGTTTTAATTTGGTTTTCTTTTCTTTTGGTTATGGTAATTTAATGATAATGAGTTTGAAACAAAGGAAAATAAAATTTGAATCAAGGATACAATTGAACCACAACATATACACTTATAGAAAAGTTCACTTTTAAGTCATGTTTACACCTGTAAAGTTAAACACCTGTGGCTTGAAAAATATGGCTACAAACTTGACCTACATGTACTTGTAACCTTTAGATGTAAACAAAATTTGCTGTCAACTCCCTCAGAAAACAAAAACTTAGCAGTGAATATTTTCCAATTAACTTCTTGATGGTGATGGCTTGGTTAATTTAATTAGTTGGGTGGTAGAAATGCTTGGTCTTACAAGAAACTGCAATGCTGTTTCCTCTAAACCCCCAAGTTCACACCAACTTCATGATGTCACAAACATTGAGAGTTTCTGAGAAGCAAACTTGACAGCCACTGAGGCCAGCCAGTTTATGATTAGTGATAAATTATAATTTTGCACATTTGATATAAACATACAGGATTTTTTCTGCGTAGATAGTTTTTAACCCTTTCACTCCCAAGGGGTCTCCCTTTGACAAGTAAAATTGTCTGGCGTTAGACAGAGTAAAATCTATTAAGTCACTCTTGGGAGTGAAAGAGTTAGTAATGGCCTGCTTTGTGTGTGTGTTTTGGAGTAGTAACTCCAGATTCTGGTGACTTTTTTGTTTGTTAGGGAGAGTCTATGGTTTTGGAAACTTGGTGTCTTGGTATGAATGACAGGTACAGTCTAAGCTAAAAATCTCAATACTGTTGTTTTGTAAAGCTGTGAAGTTACTGGCCATGTTTATCAGATTGAATGATAGAACAAAGTGTATTCTATGAGCTGTGAATGATTTTGAAGCAAGGGTATTACACAGAATACCATATCTCATGGAGGTCATTCAGTGTGTTAACATTACAGTAATACAGTAGATTATTAAGGTGCACATGAGCCATAATGATTATAAATACATGGATTGGTTAAGAAAACATGTTATAAAAAGACTGAGTGCCTAGTCTCAGTGTAGGTTAAGGTTAATGTATACAGGTCTTCATATCAACAATTTTCTTTAAATTTGGATTTTTAGGTTAAATTAACGATTGAAATAGGAAAAAGACTAAATATTGGATGGGAAATGGCGGTCTTACGCTTTGGCCAGGAGTAAAAATTACCTTTCAGATTGACATTCTTAGCACTGTTTTCTCTCAACAATAGCATGACGGGGGAATGCGCAACTTTAAAGAGCTTAAACTCAAAGGGAATTTGTTTTTTTTTTTTGCCCTCAGATTTTCACAGTGGCTAGTTTAGCATAATAATAAACAACAAAAACGTAGCTGGAAATTTTTTATTATTAATTTAAATTCTAAATGTTTTGTTTTCTCAGAGAGAGATTTTTGTACAATCACTTCACATTTTTTAATATGATTTTGAAAATGTTCTATAATGTTTCACTGTAATTGGGTATGGCAAAACGCAAACACATGTTTTTAGCAAGGGTTTTGGGTCTGGAACTGAGAAACCAATAAAATTATTGAAAGACAAAATTCACTTTGACTTGTACAGTAGCTTTGATTAGGTGATTCCGATGCTTGCATTTAGACATGTGAAAAATTTGTCAATTCATTTTATTTCAAAATTCTCGGGATAGTTTTATAGTCAGCTTTATAAGCTTTATTTTCATATCAAGGTTTGGGTACAATGTATCTACAGTTTAAACTGGACGTGCTACATCACTTCTACGTGAGGGATCAATATCAGTTTCTGGGAAACTGTGCACCTACCCCTCCCCTACTCCAACAAGTTATAATGAGTTAAAAAGTTAGCGTTAACGTTGGTTTAGGGGAGGGGTAGGTGCACGGTTGCCCAGAAACTGATATTGATCCTACGTGAGACACCCCTGAGGGTATACAGTAACCTTAACTCTTTACCATATGGAGCTTACCAAGAAAACGTATTAGATTTCCTCATCCAACAATGTTATGATAGAGTTTTGACACATACCTGTACGTGTATTTTGTGCCCCTGCTAGAGTTGACACCAATGCCAAAGTGACGTACACAGTTTATAACCGGATTGGAATGCTGCTGAAGTCTCTTCTGTCAGTTACACGTGCAACACCAGCATATCGGCTGTCACGAAAACAGGGAGCAGACTTTTTCATGTGCTACAGGTTAGTGCAAGAGTGAGCTGTTTACCAATTTGTAAAAAGAAGGGTTTATGGGAACATTGACCATGTATATTTTATTAAAACTAAATTTGGCATGTTTGACTGGCTTCAAAATCTAACCAAGGAATCAGCAATTTTTAGAATTATTCCTTACAACATTTTGGATTTTTCCCCACTATTGTTCATAACCTTCCCTGGGTAGATCAGCTGTGTTACAACTACACATACCCTCATTTACAAGTTCAGCTCACTCTCCATCTGTCACCTACAGTACCCGTTCTACGACCAATCTTTGTGACAGTTTGGCTTACTTTTCACTCAGTGCTGCAACTGATACCATGACTTGTGCACTTGTAGTTTGTGAATTATTATTACTCATTACATTTTCCACCATGCTATTGTCAAACACACTAGCTTTATTTACTCCAGATACTACCTCATTGATAATATTAGTTACATCTAATGTTTTGTACATGTATAACATAAAGCAACCATTAAAACATAATTCTGCCTCAATCTATAGTCTATTGGCATGGTTACTTTGATAAATAAATTTATACCAATGGATATATTTCATTTACTAGGGTCTATTTTGGAGAGGTCAGATTCCAAGAACTTGGAGCTGGTAAGAATCAAATGCCAAGGGCATTTTTATAAAATTTATGGATATTCACTACATCTGCATGCTTAACATAATATAATTGTTTTCTTGTATCATAAGATCCTAGAATTTGCTTTTTCACTGAGTAACATGCTTTATTAAATGGCCGGTTTGGCAAGCAAGCAAAATGTGGGCAAGATGGGCCTATTTTGCCTAGTGAGGATTTCTCGTGTTGTCCTGCCAAACAAAACAAAGCAAAGTGGCCATCGTAATAATTTAAATCCTTTGTTGACCAAGCTTTGTGGTCAAGATGGCTGCATATATTGGCCTCTTGCATTACATGTTTATTGACCTTGACTGTGTTTCAGTCGATAAAACACAAGAAGAACTTAGCCAATAAGCAGCCATCTTGACATCACCCTTGGGCAATAATGCATTTGTATGTGGTTCTCAGTCAATATTATTTTCTTACCCTTGCTGTTCCCTTACAGGATTTCAGACCCTCAGAGTTGGATCCATTGGAACACCAGTGGGTTCCATTACACTTTCTGCTGCTTACAGGACAAAGTTAACTCTACCAGAAAGGTCAGTACCACACCTTAGCATTAACCGGTATATTACTGAAAATGGTTAATATTAAGTGAATGTCAGTGTCGTTGAATTGTGGCTTAATTAAGAACAGGATGTGCAAAACTACTGTTCAGAGTACTGGTAAACTGCTTCTAGTGTATCTGTGTCTAAAATAATTTTCTTTTGAGAAATAAGTACATGTACAAATGTGGCTGGGATAATACAAAATTAGAGACTGATGTTTATTTACTCATTCACTGCTCAGTCATTCCTAAACAGAATTTCTTAACTTGTATTGTATCACAGCTCCATATTGCTATGAGCTGTAAATTCTACCATGTCAAGGTTGATCCTCAACAGATGGCTATACTATAGACTGGTGATGAATTTCTTGAGTCAATAACATGGAGTACTCGAATTGAATCCTCGACCATGCTTCTAAATAGCCAACTGGTCTGCCTCGAGCCAGTTGGGATTCTAAGCAAAGTTTACTTTCATAGTTAGAATGCATGGCCCCATGAGCTTTTTAACTTTAATCACCACCATAGATAAATAAACTTTCTTTACCTATTTTTTGAAAAGCTATACACGAAAGGAGCATAGGTCAGTTTTTTGGATAATTTTTCTTTTTTACCACATCTACTAGTACCTAATTTTTCATGTGTAGACTTACAAGTGTCCATGTGATAAGTAATGTCCCACAATTTTTTTGTCACATTTATTAATGGACATAAACTGACTAATTTTGGAGTTTAGGACATAACTCAGTCAGTATTATGTTAATAAGAACACACACTTC
Source organism: Ricordea florida (assembly GCA_949710005.1). NCBI lineage: Eukaryota > Metazoa > Cnidaria > Anthozoa > Corallimorpharia > Ricordeidae > Ricordea > Ricordea florida. The sequence goes on from OX453275.1 coordinate 15,167,601, forward strand.
CACCTATTATTAGGGTTTATTTAGTCATTTCAGGTATATGTCATAAAGTATTATTAGCCCTTTGCACAGGAGTTTTTTAGGCCTTGTCACACACTCTTCCCCCCACAAGGGACAGAGACATTTATTACGTCAGTAGTTTGTAAAGGTAATCATACGGTTTCTCGTTCAATTTGTAATTAATTTGCACGAGTGAGTTTTTGAAAAAGCTGAAATTGCACGAGCCGCTTGCCTGGAGGAAGTGCCGGAAGATCTCATTGCAGACAGGAAGTGAGCGTTTGATGCGGATTTGACACTTAAATTTACTGATTGACTGATGAAGGTCAGCTGATAACGCTACAAACTGAAAGCGGTTCATTTAAAAATAAAGAATATCATAATCCAGAATATCGATGTGTAATTTGCAGTGGTGTTACACTTGAACTGCACTGCTCTCAGCCAATCAGAATCGAGTAATTTTTTCTTGTATATTATTAGCTATATAACGTGTAATCATCACTGATGTTAGAGTACAAGTATGGTGGCCTGTGTGAACTTAAAATGTGCAGGCATTGAAGCACATAATCATACTCTGAGAGGTAACGTCAACTTTGATTTAATGATCATTTTTATGATTGGTTTAAAATCAACAGCTCTGTTTTGTACTGAACAGGCAACAAGTCATAGTTCAAAGCAACCATTTTGCCTCAGACGTTTTAAGACCTAGTAAAGTGGACCAATTGGATGGAGTTTTGCCGTGTGTACCAGGCATGCAAGAAACATTTGACTTGTCTGCTGAGGCAAGGTACTATCAATATATCTTAAGTTAAGACTTGATTTAATGGCTATCTTCCAGTCACTTGTATGATAGGACTACTGTACATGAAAAGTACTTATCACTCAAGGAACCTTTCGTATGTTGAAACAGTAGTGATCTTGTGAGTGCTGGAACAATGTGATTACAATATTATGGTAACATTACAATCAAAATAATAATAAAATATTTATATAGCGCTAGAGTCCTCAAAGTTCAAAAGCGCTTAACAAGAGCAATACAATATCTTAAGACTAAAATAAAAAGGCTAAAAAGTTATAAAAAAAAGTTGTGAAAAAGCTGTTTTTAAAAAGGAAAGTTTTAAGTTTGGTTTTAAAAACAGCAAAGATAAGATGTAAGTGCTTTTAGAAAAACAAAAGTTGATGTCAGGCCGAAAGAGGTGAAAAGAAAAACAATTAGTGACCGCAAAAGACGTAGGAGCAGAAAAAATGTGTTGCAGCCATCTTGGGCGCATCACATATTGCATTTACAATATATGCATTCACAATCTAGAGTAGCATACATGTAGCATCAAATAATGTTACAATTTCTTATTTTTCCAACTCCAAGCCCATTGCGTTTTAATTCACTTTTATTTCAACCACGTGCCCAGTTCTAGTCTTTCATAGCCTAAATACCATGCATATATCAATAATAATAATAATAATAATAATAAGTTAATTCTCTAATGTTGTAGCAGAAACTAAATTACAAAAGAGGTCAGAATAAGCGACAGCACAAAACAAGAAGAAAAAACAGGTGTTACGAGTATTTAAATATGACGAAGTTGTCTGTGCGGCGAAGCCTATTTGTATTTACAATAATACGAGGGAGAAGCGCGATTCCATGCTGAGTCTGTGCTTTTATTGCACTGATTTGCACTTGATATGATTGTACGTATTACATCTGCTATAGCGTTTTGCGCCGTGCAACACACCCTTTGCATCTTTGACTCATCGGCCCCATGCATGCTACAGTACAAACAGGTAACAAGGATTGGCATAAATTATCAACTTGAAGATTTTGAATTGATCAAATGTGAAGTTTCCCAAACTACCATATGAGGAAGTTTATGTCGCTTTGTAAGGAGAATTGCCACATGGATCACGGAAAAGGATTAACACAATTCATCCTATACGTATTCAGTTAAGACGAACCTTGTTTTTTCTTGTTTTTTTTTTTTTCCAGTTTCTTTGCGCTTTTTTTGTTTACTCGCTCGGCTGGCACTAAATATAAATGTTTTTTTTGGTTAGTGTTGATGCGTGTGTTTGTTATAGGGATCACATCGCTGAGCAGATTGCCAGCGCCACGGAGACTGAAGTGACTCGGTCTTCAGCTTTGTCATCTAACACACCACCCTCGTCATCTCAAAGGCTCAACCCAGCAACAACTTCGCCTCCACCACTACGACGGGTCTCTCAGGAGCACAGTACAACTACTGAGCACAACAGTAGACGGTGAATTGCTAGTTAATGAAATTGCTTAATTAACACTGAACCGCTATCACCATAAGCACTGATCTCTGTCGTTGACCAGTCACCCAGTACCGCTGGTCGCTCCGTGTGCGATTTGAAGACGATATTTCAGTCCACTATACCGCAAATGTATCTAAAATCTTGACCCATGCGATGATGAACTACGAAATCTAGAACCCTATGTAACTTGAGTTCATTTTTCTATACTTTCAGTCTTCGTGATTATTTTGCAGAAATGCGTTCAGGTTTAGATAAGCCAAGGGCACCAAACGAAGACATTACGTTCGTGTTGTCCTTATCTGAGTGTGCTTTTCTATAAACATATATAGTTTTTGTCTGAACACTATTCCTATGGCCGATGCATTATCATCCCTTCATACATTATTTCTTGGTACGCTTGTCCTTTTCTTGCGGTGACATTTTTTGAACCTCTGCGGTGACATTTTTTGAACCTCTCTACCATTTAATCCTATCGTTATTACAAGACCGCCTAAACAGCTTACTGATACACGATACATGGTTCTTTCTTCTTTGTCTTCAGACCGTCAAACTTAACCCAGCCCGTTAATTTCACTCATGTTCGAACGAAAGGAGCTTTTGTTGGCAGTCCTGGTCGCGCACGTGGCATGGTGAGTTGTTGTAGAAGAGCTGAAGTGAAAATAGATAGGCGAATTATGAGTTCAAGTGATTCGACATTATTTTAGGAAGCTGCTCTGGTTTGCTTACTCACTCTTTCAAATGCTAGTCTTGACATCGTTTTTAGCTCATGAATAACGTAGTCATGCAATGAGCTGTAGGAATGGACCGCGAATTCACTCGATCACTCACTCCATTCTGTTAGACAATTAATTTATGCATTAAAATTTGATTAAACGCTTCTTACCGAACCTCCCCTACAAGGTATTCTATATACCCAATGTTGTGGCGTTGTTATCTGGGCAAAAACTTTGCGGGTAGTACTGTGGCAGAAATTTGCTCAATCACACAAATGAATGCAAAATCATACAAAATGGCGTCAGCCTAGCGTGCCAACGCAGACAATCTCTTCACAAATCCAATTCATTCATGAGCTGGCTCACAGGAGCCTTTGATTTATTATGGACGGAAAGTAAGTTAATCAGGAAAACCAGCTAAAGGTGCGACACCAAGCCCTTTTTGTAGCCCTTTAATGGCTCAAGTAAAGAAAGAAACGAGACGGCTCTAGAAAATACTGGAGTTTGAGCGCCCCTTTCCCCTTTGCGGCATTTTCTAATAATGTGCGCATTTCGTAATAAAGGGTGCAGCATATTGTAATAAATCCAACCAACGCATTTTGTAATAAGGGCTGCAGCATTTTGTAATACTTGTAAGTATACGCAAATTTTAATTACGTCTGGTGCAAATTGTAATGAGTTATTTCAAATGGCGTTAATGATCGTTATGATGGTTGATTGTTAGTAACCAATAAATATTTAAAATTCATTGTATCATTGAAAAAATAATATATATTTGTAAAGTTAATGCAACATATTCATGCAATTTTCTAAAACCTCCTTCCCCCACCCCGCTGTCATGTTAAATTTCCCGTGCACTGTAACTGTGAGTACTAAAATACTTGTGTTTTTTTTGCTTCAAAATTAAATATAAATGGTTTTAGATTTATTATCCCTTTAAACTTGTACTCTTATAGTTTACAATAAGCTTTATTATTGCATTTACGCCTCCTTGCCGCTAATAGAATAACAATATTTTTTCTTTATTCTTGGTTCTTTGGATGTTTTCCTGGTAAAAATAACATTGGTATAATTTGCGTTAGGCATTGTTACAAACTGCGTAGATCGACGATTATTGCAAAATGCTGCGGCACTTATCACAAAATGCGCACATTATTACAAAATGCCGCAATGGTTATTGCAAATTGCGTAAGTTACTACAAAATGCGTCATTATTACAAAATGCCATAGAACATCGTTTATATCGTTTTGTCTGCAGGCTACATTACCCACCTTATCATCCACTCCGCCTTTTGCATCACTGCTGAGAGACCGACAAGAAAGTGAAGCAAAGAACTCACTTGCGGCAGCAGATAGCAGTCTCAGGAAAAACTCCAGTCTGCTCCATCGAAAGGTTAGTCAAAATTTTTCTCATTTCTTGGTCTCATGTACAGAAACGTCTCTTTTTCACCTCCTCAGCCAGCTCATTCTTAATGTGGGGACTCTGACCCGCACGCCTCCCTGTCAAACTGTTTTATCTTTAGCTTATCTTTTATATTTGTTTTACAAACTTGAGCTGGATAGCTGTCGTCCATTGAGTTGCAACCGAGATGGAGTTCCATAGAGATAAGGTTTTAGCTCTGACGACCAGATTTGAAATTACGAGGCCAACTGGAACAGTCCATAACACGAGGCGAACGAGTGTAAAATGTTTGAACGAAAGAAGAGTGTAAACTACATTTCATGTCCAGCGTTCTTGATAGACGTAAGTTTAATGAATGTAGTTTTGCTGGGGGCCGAGATTACAATCTTTTAAGATTGTAATTTAAAAATGCAGGGTATTCCTACTTTTATCACAGTTTTTTTTCCCAGTAACAAGAGGGACCACCGTCATTGACACGATTTTGTTGTCGTTTATTGTCTAATCTTCGATAGTTCCTCGCCTTTATTTTCTGATGGCGAAGAACAAAGGAACATCACAAATGCGTCTGCGCTGGCGGACTGCTTTCCACGTTACCTTAATGCTTTTAACGTGACATTTATCAACAGGACAGTGTATCAGATAAACCCGACAGCAAACCATTGACCTTCCCAGCACCCACTGCGCTGAATCAGCTGGGTTGGGATGATGACTTTGTCATGGTGGAGCTGGTACGTATGTTTCCCGTACTTGATTTCCTCGTAACTTTCCAAACAGCAGCCTCAAGACTAGACCATCTTGAGGAAATTCTATTGCATTTTGGAAAAAGCTAGCAGTGAAACGTGAAAAACAAAAGAACAATTGGAATTCCATACAGTATTGTTCCCTCGGAATAAACCAGTAGAATACTTAAGATATTATTTGTTTCATACAATCTAAATTCTAGAATCCCAGGTAAATTGTCGAGTAGAGAGTTTTGCCAGGTTCATGGTTCAACTGCAGTCCTGGTGGCAAGCTCGTGAAAACTTTAGCCTGCACAACAGGAGTATTTTTTTGGCGTATTTGAGGCGAACAGAGGCGAAAACGAGGCGAGCGTGCGACCCGCGTTCGCGCTCGCCTCGTTTTCGCCCCTGTTCGCCTACGCAAAAAAATCACGCCTGTTGTGCAGGCTATGAAAGCTTTGAAAGGGACCACGAAAACAATCGTATTAACTCCTCTTCCCATCTGCAATGTTGTTAAGACACTGTTGTTACGACTCTGGAAATTATGAAAAGTTGCGAACGTAAAAGCAACAAAACAGAGGGTCGAGGAGAGAAGCATATCAGTAGATGTCTAAAATTGCGTCTTCTGTCCCAGGAATTCCCGCCAAGATTGTTGGATGTAATTGCCAGAGCTGGACGTTTAGTTTGTTAAGTGTGTTTAGTGTAAACTTCTGTTACTAACTTCGTATATTTGTTTGTTATTTGGAATCCTAGAAACCAGCTTTTGCGTCTCACTCTGGAACAACAACCGGTGACCTAGGAAGCTTCTACCGCGAATGCCAAACAGCACCACCACTGCATATCTTTCAAGACACAGAGCTTCTTACAGTGGGAAACATTATGGTAAGTCAAACAAGCTTAGTAGCGTTCTCTTTATCGTTCTCTTTGGCATTTCCTCGTTCGAGATGCAGCAAAACATGTTAGTTCACGACTCATTTAGATTCACTGCGATTTTTCTCATATTTTCAGGAACATTTAGATGGAGAACTGTGCTGTTTCCGCCAGAATGCTTTCAAGTTTGATGAGCTTTTAGCTGATCTCCAACAAACGTAGGATCCAGTTCTGTCGAGATGATCCAAACGGGCACCAAGTGTCTTCCTCCACAGAGGATCTCAAAGACCAAGTACCTCGAGCAGCACGTACGACCTTCAAAACACTGCTAACTGAGCTGTAGAGTCACACAGAGTCACACGGGCGCGCTCATGATCGCAGCAAACTGCACAGTTTCATCCAAAGGAAACCCAGGCTCATGTGGAGACGTTATCTTGTACAATAATGGTATATGCGCTATGTGGAAACCGCGCAGTTATTGAACGAGATATAAATAGATTCCGCGCTAAAAATAGATTCTGTCCCCCTTATCATATCAGACGGGGGTATGTTCTCTTTCCTCATTTTCTCTTGCTGGTCTATGGTGTTGTGGCTGTTTGTCCTCTTTGTCTACACTGTTGTTCACTGAGAGGATTGTCTCACGGCGGCTTTGCTCATGGTTGTTGATCACTTTTGATCGTGAAACATAGCTGCTTAGCTTATTACTGAAGGCCACCTGACTAATAGCTAAAATGAAACTGTAAGAAACATTCAGGCAGCATGATATACCCGCATATTTTCACATATGACGAAACAGTGCAAGCAGCTGTTGTGCCAACTCTGCGCAGCAATATGGAGATTTGTGTATAGTGATTTGAGGATGGAATTCCTTGAAGAAAAGAAGTTAGTTCAACCAACAGTGACAGTCTCGAGAACAGTATCCAGCGTTAAGGGACACATTTAATTGTACAGTATATAATATTACTACAGTTGGTGTTAATGAGCGGAAGGATCTATCGCATAAATTCAACTGGTTATGTAATACACGTACATCATTTTGTACTTAAATTTGATTTATTAAAACATACTTTTATCTGAAAAGACTTTTCTGTTTATTTTTTTATTATAAGAAGCTTTCCTGGAAATTCTCCGGCCGCGGGAGACAGTATCCAAGAGAGATCACAGTAGACTTTATACTCTTTTTAATGATCACAGAATAACTCGGGTTTACAAGGGTCTTCGCTAAAAGGCGGCTCAATCGATATGTAAATTGGCAAGGTTTCTGATTAACAACTTATAGGGAGTGTACTTCCGTTCACACATGTACATATCTCTGTGGTGAAGGATTATATTACTATGTTGCGCAATGAGTGCCCCAGTCCCCGACACACTCCCCCATGTATGTTCCTGGAAGGGACTTACATGTTCACTCCTTGGACTGGGCACGAAACTTAAACAAATTTAGAATCGGCGTAACGTATTATAAACGGAAACTGGTATAAATGTTCGCACTCTGGAAATATGGTAAATAGAAAGATAAAATGACCTAGTGTCAATGTTCAAAGTTCTGGCTGCTCAGCGATTTGCTGTATCCGCACAGTGGCTGCAGCTGCGGCGTCTCTAACTGGTCTTGCCTGGTAGTTGAACTCAGGGGCAGTAGGGTTGAGTGTTGAGATAGGCTGCGAATATTCCAACTCTAACGGGTATAGATGCTGAATTGGACGTTCAAGGGTTTCTTTGCTTGTTTTCAGACTAGCAGCTCTGGTAATGCCATCTCCCCCCTTGATAAGCTTGGTGACAACTGCCAGTTTCCACTGACATCGGTTTTTCTTGGCACTAAAGATTATGACGACTTCTCCCACACGTGGGTGGATCGTTTGCTTTCCTCCTACTCTACGATGACTTTCTCTAAGTCCTCGGGCGTATTCGGTGGTCCACCGCTTCCACATAACTTCTTTGCACTTTAGGAGGAACTTGGCTCTTTTCCTCAAATTCTTTTCTGGCAGCTGATGTGGTTGCAGCTCGAAAAGGATGTTTGAGTCAATGTGCAGCATGGCGTTTGGGGTTAATACCGGAAGCTGGATGTCTTCCTCGAGATAGCTCAAGGGACGGTTGTTGAGAGCTATCTCAACGTCCAGGATTACTTCTTCTAGTTCCGCCCAACGGAGCGTTCCATTACCGATGGTTTTATAAAAGGCTGCCTTGAAGAGGCCAATCAGACGTTCAAACTGACCTCCCCACCATAGGGCTCGACTCAGATTGAACTGCCATTTAATGGTAAGGCCAACCAGGAGATCGTGAAACCTTTCGTCTTGCTCCACCTTCTTGAGCCATTTTTCTGCTGCTTTAAAAGTGGATCCATTGTCGGAGTAGATCCTCTCCGGTCTCCCTCTTCGAGCAATGAATCGCTTTAAGTTAGCTATGAACTCGGGGGTTTCCATGGACTTGAGCAAATCAAGGTGGACGGCTCTGGTTACGCTGCATGCGTACAAGGCCAGGTATGCCTTGCTCTCGGTCTTGGCTCTAGATGTGTAGCGGATCGGACCAGCGAAGTCAACACCTATTACTTGGAATGGTCTTGATCCCTCCGTTCTGTTTTTCGGTAGATTGCCTGGCGGTGGCGTTTGGTATGCCTTTGCGCGGAATCGTTTACACCCATAGCAGCCACCTCTCAACTTCTTGACGAGGCGTCGTAGTCTGGGAACCCAATATTTCTCACGAACCTTTGCCATGGTGAATCCAACGCCACCGTGTAGAGTGGACAGATGGGCATTGAAGACCAACTTGGCTGTGAAGGGGTCGTCGTCTGGTAGGTATATTGGGTACTCCCCCATTACTCTTCCTCGGCATTCTAGAACTTTCTGTTCGTTGTACTGGAGGTTTAACTGTAGTTGGTCTGCTTCAAAGTTGGGGTTTTGGTGAGCCGATTGTTGAGCTTGTTTGATCCACCACAACTCTTGATGCTGTATTTCTTCAGTGCTGATTGGGCCAGCGATTCTGTTTCTTGCCTGATTTCTGCAGTTGTGGATAAACCGCCACACCCACGCGCCAATTCGCAGAACCCTTGGTAGGGCGTGGGTTTCAAGCACTTGATCTAAGGCGTCGTGTTTGGGAATGCTAATGGTAGAATTTCTCGTTTCACTTTGGCTTCGGCCATGGTTTCAGCTGTAGGTTCTAGTATAATGTCAGGTGGCCAACTTGATGGATCATTGAGCCAGATTGGACCGTGTTTCCAGAGCTCGTTGTTCACTACGTCTCCTCCTCGACTCCCCAAATCGGCTGGATTGTCTTCAGTTGGGACATGATGCCACTTGACGTGCTTGTGTTGCTGGATCTTGTGCACTCGGTTTGAGACGAATTGCCGGTACTCCCCTTGACCCTTGATCCAGTAAAGTGCTACGGTTGAGTCCAGCCAGCAATGAGCTTCGTGTGGCAGGAAGTTTAAGGCTGCTTGCACATTTGTTTCGAGGTTCACGGCCATGTGACCAGCGACAAGCTCCAGCCTTGGTGTTGTAAGGTTCTTCTTGGCAAGCCTTGACTTGGAGCGAACCAGCTGCTGGGTAATTCCTTGATCTTGATGGACAACCGCGTAGACTGCAGCGCTGACTCCCTTTGAACTGGCGTCGCCGAAGGCATGAAGGACGAGACTCGATATCGGTTGGTGATAAGGAACAAGTGCACGCGGTACCGTCAGATTCTGAGTCAATGCGCCGCACCAGGCTTTCCAGCGTTTCAGTAACGGCCCTGGGAGTTGGGTGTCCCACGGAATCTTTTCGTCACAGATGTCGCGATATAGCTGTTTACCGACAAGCGTCACTGGTGACGCGAGTCCTAGAGGGTCGTAGATCTTCGCAAGGTGGGACAGCACGCCTCGCTTAGTTGTCTCGGTCTGAGTGGTTTGTAGAATAACGCTCACCGTGTCCTTTTCTCTGTCCCAAGGGAGACCTAATAGCTTTCCTTCAGAGGGCTTGGCTCCTCCTAGTTGTTGTTTGGCGTACGTCAATTCTTCACATGATGAACCACTGACTGCTTCCAGCTCCGGTACGTTTGAATGCCATTTGTGGATAGTAAATGAGGCGTCTTCGAACACTTCTGTGGTAATGACTTTCTTTTCTGCTGTAACTTTGACGTTCTCGCCACCATTCAGTAGGTCATCAACGTACAGGCCATCACGGATCTCCTTTATTAGCTCAGGATATTGCTTTTCCCATACGTTGAGATGTTGGTGAATTACTCCACCGAGGAGAAAAGGCGAGCACGTCATTCCGAAAAGAGCTCGGGTGAAACGTAGAATTGAAGTCTTGCTGCTGTTTGGAGGTCTCCAATGAAAGCGTAGAGCATCTCTCTCTTCTTCCTTTATTCGGACTTGAAGAAAGGCCTTCTTAAGGTCGCCAGTAAGCAGTACTGGGTAGAATCTTGACCTCACGAGGATATCCCATAGATGGTTTTGAAGAGGGGGGCCTGGGTGTAGGCAGTCGTTCAAGGATGGCTGATTCTCTCTCTCTCTTGCAGAGGCATCATATACGATTCGGAGTTTGGTACTTTCGGCATTTTCTCTGGTTACCCCTTTGTGTGGAATATAGAACTCTTTACCAGATGCGATCTCTGAAGCTGGCTCAACAACTCCTTGTAGTTGCTCCCGGATTATGCTGTCGTACTCTTCGTACTGGCCAGTTCGTTCCAGTTTCCGGATTAGTTGCTCCAATCTTCTCTTACTTCCAGCTTCGTTCGTCGGAAGCGTGGGGTGATTCGGTTTCCAAGGCAACTTAGTTTCGTACCAACCGGCTGGGCTTCGTTCGAGCTGCTCTTTGAATTCGTCATAGACTTCAACTTGATCATCTTTATGAGTGTCAGCAATGCCAAGCACATCCAGGGAACACAGCTGTTCATAATCCGCCAAGGCTGATTGAGTTAGCAGCACGGGACTTCCGACATCCTCTCTTCCCGGTGACATTAGGGTCCATCCAAGGCGAGTCTTCTCCGCCACAGGTTGGCCCGGGTTTCCTACTCTTTGCGCCGTACTTGTTTTAATTGTGGCATACTCGCTTGCTCCTAGGACTACATGTATAGGAATCTGAGGCCTTGTGTCGTTGTCTTCAATCTTAACTCCTTTGAGGTGACTGTATTTGCTTAGCAGAGTCGCATAATTAGGGTTTTCAAGTGTTAGCAGCTGTGGCTTATGAACCTTCGTCAGTTCAATGTTCATGTCAAAAGTTCCATCTACTGCTCCAAGGGTCGCTGAATAAATCTCTACCTTGGTGGTGGATGACCCAAGCATCATGTCAATTCTTTTGGTTAATGTTTCTTTAGGCCTTTTGTTGAGAAGATTGATAAGCTTTGCCGAGGCGTACGAGCTTCCGGCACCAGTGTCAAGTAAATAATGCGTCTTCACTCCGTCAATTTCCACAAGAACAATAGGATGGACGACTTCTTTATTTTCTGGTTGGTGAGCCGTCAAAACTTCTTCGGTTTTCACTTCCTTTGGTACCCCGCAGATAGACGTATGATGACGTTTACCACAATGTTGACACGTCGCTGTACTTTTACAGTAGGGGGAAAGTGACAGTTCTAGGCCAGCACTTCAAGACCAAAAACACAAAAATCCTGCACGCGTGCAGGATTCTAAAAATGATACCATATCATCTTAAAGGGATGACCTGTACATCCAAACTCATCATGCCCAATCAACATCAAACTGTCAAAGAGCTCCGCGCCATTGCCAAAGATCGCAAGATAGCCAAATATTATAAGATGCGCCGGGGAGAGTTAGTGGAGGCGCTGGGGATGCCTGAAGAGATGCCTAGTGGTGGAAAATGTAACCATGGCAGGCGTAAGGTTCAGTGTAAGGATTGTATGGGATCACAAATATGCCCTCATCTAAGACAGAAAGCATATTGCAAAGAATGTGGTGGTAAGGGTATATGTATTCATGATAGAGTAAAGTACTCTTGCAAAGATTGTGGTGGTTCCCAAGTATGTTCTCATGGTAGAACTAGGTACAGATGTAAAGAGTGTGGGGGAAAGGGCATATGCGTTCATTACAAACGTAAAGATCGTTGTATAGATTGCCGCGATCTTAGTAAGTTGTAGTAATATAGTGTGCATCTTTGTAACGCGAACCACGTTACAAAAATTATATCGAGTCCATCAAGGTGGCGAGTAATTTCAAAAAGATGAAAAAATATTTTCTAAGTTACAGTGATTGGTATGTTTTGGAGAATGAATCCAAAGAAGTTGAAGAAGTTAAATTCTGTTAAGTTGAAGCTTATAAACAAAGAAAAGTTGAAGACTAAAGATTTCATTGAAAGGAATAAGGTTGAGATTTTATCCTTATTCAAAAAGTATGGAAACTTTATAGGTGAAGGCAGTGAATTCAGAATTAAATTTAATAATCATAAAAATCATGTTTGTATTAAGAATGATTTACCAATCGATGAAATTTGGACTAAAATAGATGGAGCTAACTCTTATAGAAATATTTTTGGAATGTTAATTCATAGAGGGAGTACTCATGTTGATGAATTAGTTCTTATTATACATACTGATCCAAATAAAAGATTACATAAATACAGGTTTGATTATTTGTGTGAAGAATTAATAGCTGTGGCATGGGGACCAAGTAGGGTTGTAGATTGGTGTCTTGATTTTGAGGAGTCAAAGGCTTTGAAAGAGCGTTGGGGGATTGATAAGTTATAATAATATAGTGTGCATCTTTGTAACGCGAACCACGTTACAAAAATTATATCGAGTCAATCAACGGAACAAAGCCCAAGCCAATCCAGCAACTACGATTATCAGTGTAATCATATTATTTTCATGTTGTGTGGTTTCAGGCTCTTTGATTTCAGGTTTAACATCCATCATTGGTGTTTTCACCTGTACAGCTTCAGTTCTTGTGTCTGCATGTGGTAACTTAACTTTCGAAGAGCCCAAGTTATGGCTTATCCCTACAGTCTTGGTCTCCAGGTTTACATTTGAGTTGACTCCGAACTTCATGTCACCCGTGGCCTTCATTAGGTTGTTGTTGTAACCAACTATACTTTCCGTGTTTATGATCATATTACTGGGCATTAGCCAAACTCCAGGTTCGATTGCCAGATCCAATCTCAACTTCGCTTCCTGAGTTGCGAGTTGGTACCTTTGTACTGAACTTGATATGTCGTTCTCAATCACACTACTTTCAAATAGAGCCAAGAACTCTTGTTGGGTCTCAATTGCCCCACCACCCGTGCCCACAATCGAGTTTCGTGTATTAACTTGCGATCCCAGCACACAGTAAACGAAGGCCTCAGCAGATCGATTCAGTCTACCCAGCCCAGCCTTGGTGAGCCCATAACCACTCGTTGGGATGAACCAAGCATACTTGTACCCAGCAAAGTCATCATTGCGAATGAATGAGATGAGGTTACCTTTTTCTTTCTTACCACCATCATCTGAGAATTCACCACCATCACCAGGCCATTGGTTTGCGTCTTCATCATAGTTTCGAATCAAATGTACATTTTGAAATCCTCCACCTCTTCCATGGTAACCAGCACCATAATCAAGGAATGTATCACCAAGACCATGGTTTCGCCCGCCTTTCCATCTGAAATCAGAATCATTAGCGATACCGAATTCAGCGCATAATCTTTGGTATGCAACTTTACTGTAAGGGTTGTTAGCTATGGCAAATGGTTGTTCATCTGGCAGAGGTACATTCAATTCGTACAGTATTCGCCTTATGGTGAAATACACATGAAACTTTATGAAGCCAGCCACCACTTTGGGGTAGTTCAAACTTTCAAATGGGCTGACACCACAGCCAGAGGTCGCACACCACACTGCAAAGTTTAGTTGTTGAGGCCAGTAGTTCATGTCGGGGGAGTTTAGCCATTTTCGACTTTGTTTACCAAACTTGAAAGTCACAACTTGGGAGGTAAATATGTTACGCATCTTAGCGGTGAATTTTTTCGTGTTGGACACGTATATGTCCAATGACGTCAGCATGTTTGTGGTGTTACTTGTGGGTTCGTCAAAATCAATGGCTGGAATTGGGTAGGAGCGATTTGTCATGGTCAGGCTCTTTGGGAAGGGGCTTGATGTATCATCCAGTCCCAAATCAATCCATAGTAGTAGTTTGAGACCTGGTCGGATGTCATCAGTCCATGTCTTGCCAGTGGGATCATCATAAGACATGATTGTTAATCCATTACGTGTCCATACCATATAACCACCATAATTATCATTCACAAATTTGAATTGGTTCAAATCAGCCTTAGGATACCTATTTCTGAAGTCGTTTAGTAAGCCCATCTTCTATCCAGACTTTGGGTAGAAGAGTTCATGATTTTAAGTCATTATGTGAGAAAATATATAGCACTAGCCAAACCAAGGGTCCAATGTATTGCGGAACATACAACAACTACAACAATCCTTTGTTTGATTCTATAATCTTTTCTTCATAAATAGCACTGATTTCGTTCCTAGTGGTTTCATTTCTATTGTCCATAAACTTGTTTTTGAGTATTTGTAGTCCATCATTAATGAAATCTTTGAGAGCAGTTTCGAAGTATTTGAATTCCTTTGTTTTATCCAAATTTATACCAGCACGTTCTAGGGACTTGAATTTCTCTTCAATAGATTGAATATTAGCCATGGTTATATTACTAGTCTATCAACCTTTAAGTATATTTGTAGTAGTAGATGTTTTGCTCATAAACTATAGTTATAGTCCTCCTTTTAGTTCTTTGAGGATTTCTTGGCGTACTCTCTGCCTCAATACAAATGGGTCCTCCCCATCCATATTTTTTTGAGCTTTAGACCGTATCTCAGCCTTTAGCTTTTCAAACTTCTTGAGCTCTTCTATGATAAGCGAGAATTGTTCATCAGAGATCTTATTGTCACTAAGGGCTTTGGAAACCAGGTCTTCAATGGTGTTTATTTTGGATTTGGCCAGTGTGATGGTGTTTTGATGCTTCACAGCTTTCTTGGACAGGTTCTTTGATATGTGTTGGCATGCTATAGATGCACAGACAAACACACCACTCACTACACCCAATGGCACAGCTGCGACAATTCCGACTCCACTAAGAGATGTGCCCAATCCACCAGCCGCCAAAATACAAGATAGGATACCACAGGTCGAGCTTGCGTTTATGAGCGCGCCTTTTGACCGGTTGTACTTTTTTAGTACCATCTCGTAATGCTTCAATTCAGCCTTCAGCTTATTCAAAATGTCACAACATTGTTGTAATCTGAAAGTAGCGCCATCAGGGGGAGGCGCCGTCGGAGGCAAGTTGGGATAGATTCCTTTGTACTCCATGTTTGGTTACGGATCTCACGTACTTTTAAAATGTTATCTGAATCGCAAACTGAAGGTGATGGGAGACCCATTCAGATTTAATTTTTTCCATTCAATGTCGAGGATGCTCAGATCGAAGTGATTTACGGGGGTTTTGGATTTGTGAACGGGAATGACTGGATAATCCTGTGATGGTATGTTGGCAAGGAGTTGTGAGGGCGAGATCTTCACATGGCCTGTAAATCGAGCATTGTTCATATAGGATGACTGGTTATTCACTAGACTGCACATAAGTCTCAGGGGCTCCTTGATCTGGAGATTTGTGGGGTATAACTTGCCAGGCGTTATGACTTCAGGTAAACCTAGAGCAAATTGCAGTCCTCTCGTAAGTTTGATGTTGGAGTTCTTGTTGGAGTACAAATAGTCAACAGTATCAGTCTCAATGATCGATAGCTTGGCCTTATCCGTATCATTGAGAAATATCGCGTGTATACCACGCAGAGAGTATGTACCGGGCTGGATTATTATGAGGGGTCGATCTTCCTCATTGAGTATGCCCTGGCGATCCTTGAAATTCACCAATCGTTTGGGTATATTACAACCCAGAAGTTGTATCTCTCGAACCTTGTCCAGGGGAGGGTCCAAGTACACCCTGGTTTCAGACTCGTACATTGTTATGCTCAACATTGACATTAGCGACGCCTCTTTTTTAATTCGTCTACAAAGTACACTACAACAGCGAGGATCAATAGCCAAGCGTTCTTCCCTAGGAATGAAATGACCTCTCCAGCTGTCTTGAACAAGAAACTCACGATCGCCCCCACCATACCGGGCAATAACTCACCAAGTTTCTTACCGATGGTCTTCAGCCCGTCCCCCACACCTTTGCCCAACTTGGATAGGCCCTTGGAAAGATTAGACACGATAACGCCAATGACCACACCAACGGCGCTCACAATGGCAAATACCGTGAAACCATATTTCTTGAAGATCGCTTTCACCCTATCTCGCAATGACATTCGCTCCTGGATTTGCTCATTCTCCACTTCCAAGTTAGCTATCTCTTGCTCTTGTTCAACAATTTGTTCCTCGATGGCCTCTATTTGACTTACTTCTTCTGGGGTTTTCAATGCCTTTTCTCGATGGAATCTTACCGTCTCTTTCAATTTAGTAACGAACCCTTTTTTCTTAGTTATCTCGTCATCGTTGGCTTCCACAATTTCTTCTGCGCTTGGGCCTAACACTTTTGTAATTGTTTTGGGTACTTTTTTATCCACATCACCATACGCATCGAATAATGGACGCCATACATTTCTGTCTGGATCTTTACCATCAATCTTAACAATGATTCTACCCCATTCATCATATTTGAAAAAAAACTCAGGTTTGGCATTTGGGAATCTTTCTTTTATCTTTTTCCAGACTTCATCTTTCTTTTTTTCCATAACCTCCATCTCTATCTCTTCACTTGGTAATTGAATATACCCTGATTTACTTCTTGCACCCTTGCTCGTGGATGTTTCCAAGACTTTGTCTGGTGTTGGAGGCTGCCTACCAAGTAGCGGGGTATCTTCGAAATCATCGGGATCTTCTTGTTTGTTTTCTTCCCCCAACCCGAAAGGATCGTTTTCTTCTTCTCCTTCAGGATAAGCAGTTGCCATATTTGATGTCGAATATGGGAACTTCTAAGTTAGTTTATCGCACCCACTTGCTAATTATATATACCAGGATTAACATCCCAACCGCGACATAGACCATCTGAGCCATTCTTTGGTCTTCATTCGGTCGGTAATAGTCGGAGAATTTAGGAGGATCGCCTATTTGATTGTACAATCTCATCGCTTCATCCGTCTCCGATATGTTCTCAGATGCCTGGTCAGCATCACTCTTCCTCTTATTCATAAAGTCAATATATGCCAAGCGCCTCTTTTCGAACGCAGCGTAATCTTTTTGGTACTTCTCCATTGCTTTGTCGTGCCTTTCCCTTTCCTTTTGGAGTTCTTCGGGTGATGATCCAGTGAGGATATGTGTTATATAACTCTCAAGACCGAGGGCACCTGCATTGGCGAGTGCACCTCCAATAACGATCGCTATAGTCGCCATTTTGACTCTATTGTAGAATTTCTTAATTCAATGTTGAAGAAGTACTCCAACTTGGGACCGTCCTTCAAATGATCGAGTACATATGTATTATATCCTTTCTCGTCAAAGTATATTGCGTATCCATCTTCATCTCTGGTAATGAAGTCACTCAAAACAGGCCCATTTTTCATATATTCATTCAACGCAAGTTTGAATCTTTTAGGATCAAGTGTCACTGTAGCCATTACTCAAAAGCTCTTTGGTAAGATCTTTTGATCTTCTAAATAAGTTTTGAGGTACATACTCGCGGACAAAACAGCGACCCATTTGCCATAATTCATGATATTGGACGATGGATCACCAATTAACGATTCTTTCAGGGCCTTCTTACCCACATAGCCCACAGCAGCAGCGAGTCCCACGAGAACTGCAGAATCCGTAACAGTCTTTACAAGCTTGTTTTCTGACATTTTGTGTGTATTACATCAACTCGTCATTTAAGCTGTTTTCTCTGTTTGAGGGTCTTTTGACCTCATTCATGTCCCTGACAGGAGGCGGTTCGAAGGTTACAGAAGGCACACGTAAGTCGGCTATTCTGTCTTTGTATCTCGTGTATAATGAGTAAGCAGTTACCCCTATTATGGACCCGATTACTAACACATTCTCGAAGGATAGACTGGGTATCCAGGCATCATCATCCTTTTTCACCAATGCATCTTGCTGCTGTTGCTGCTCCTTTTCTTTCTGACTATCTATCAATGCATCTTGCTGCTGCTGCTGCTCCTTTTCTTTCTGACTATCTATAAATGCATCCCGTTGCTCTTTTTCCTTCAATGCCTCCTTAGCCTTCTTGTGGTACTCGGCCAGTTTCTTCCCGGCCTCCACCTTCTTGGGATCCTTCACTCTATCCTTGACATCGGGTTCTCTTGTGATTTGCTCAACAGGTTGCTCAGACATGTTTGTATCTCTGTTATCACTAAGCTTTAACTCTCCTAATAGGGTGTCTATTAGGAGAAGTAAGTCTTAATTAATTAATGATGTTCTATCACATTCTCATTTTCATCTTCTGATTCTTGTTGACTAGCATCATTGGGAGGTAACATACGAGATTCCGATTCTTGCGGTGTAGCATTATTGGAGGGTAACATGCTAGATTCTGGTTCTTGTGTTGTAGCGTTATTGGAAGGTAACATTCGAAAACTAGTCATGCTGTTGAAATCACTTGGAGTGAAATTCATCTCAGTAACACGAAGACGGGCTGAGGCACCGTAACCGGTCTGCCCGTGGGATCCCCAGAATATGCCATCCCAATGGACAACAGGATGACCAAAACCGCTTACATACTTGTCGGGTTGCCACATGTATTCAAGTGGGTTAACCATTTCATCATCTGGGCCGTATACACAAGTTCTGGATAGGATGTTACAACCCTTACCCCAGGTTATGAATTTGAGGTAGGCACGCTGTGGGCTGCTTTTGTCCTTTGTCTTCTCACCCGTTTGTTGGTCTGTGATGTTTGTGTAATCGTAT
Source organism: Ricordea florida (assembly GCA_949710005.1). NCBI lineage: Eukaryota > Metazoa > Cnidaria > Anthozoa > Corallimorpharia > Ricordeidae > Ricordea > Ricordea florida. Next base: position 15,186,444 of record OX453275.1, read on the forward strand.
ATCGGTTTCACAGCAAAAGACCAATCATTTTCACTCTTGGCAGTCGTGTATGCATTGAAAGTTGCGGGTGGAACTGACCTCTCTGATTTTGGTTTGTTACAAAACTTTTTGAGTGCATTCAACGTGATCTTCATCACATTATCAAATGCTTTTCGAGTCTTGATCTCTTCTGATGTTGGGCAATCCATGGTATGAATCGATGTCATTGGGTATGAAATTTGGAACCCCTCCAGAGTCTCAAGTCTGCGAATGTCTTTGTCGGTTCCAAATGGCCACACCCCTGATATACCCGAAAAGAATTGCTTGGATAATTCAATGAAGATCGGTCGCTTCACACCATTGGGACCTTGTACGTAAACATCTGAAGTAACCCATTGGTTTTGTACATTACTTCTGCCTTTGTTGAAGGATTTACTCTTGGGTTCAGAAACAACAATGGTGTTCCAGTCAAAATCAGAGTCAAGTGAAATGAAGATTGGTTCAGCCATGTTCAACAGTTTACCTTTCGGTTATGACATAGTACATACCTCTCTTTAAGCCACATAGTATGTCACCTACTAAGTGTCTCACAAGTGGTTATTTAGTACTAAAGTTGTGTTGGGGCTTTGCTGCTTAGGTCTCTTAGTAGGTCATCTACTAAGAGGCTCAAAATCGGTTCTTACATATTCCATCGTTCTTTCATGTCTCTCAATTCCTCGTGATCAAAACACCAGTCTAGCACTCGATCGGGATGCCATGCTGCAGCCACTAATTCATCAAAAACACTTTTGAATTCTACTTTATGGTATTGCTTGTCAAAGCTCAACATTGCTGCAGGGATTAGTTTATCGAGAACACGTTTGAATTCTACTTTATGGTATTGCTTGTCAAAGTTCAACATTTTGATTCTAATGTATGAAAGTTTAGACTCCATTCCCTTTGCAACATGACTAACCATAGGTCTAATCAGACTAGGGTTTTCTAAAATATCCTCTAGATCCCAATCCCAATCCCAATCCTGATCTTCATCATCATCAATATATTCATCATAGGGTTCAAATATGTTCCCATCATCATTATAGGGTCCAAATATGTCACCGTTATCAATTCTATCAAGACACACTTGGAGTCCATCCATCAAAGCATCCCTAATACTAGATCTCAAAACTCTCACAATACGATTGATTGTATCATCCATAGAATCAACATCATCATCGTAATGGTCTACTATCATCTGTTGAAGTTTCTTTTTGTTTTGTAGCTCAAAATTAAATTCAAGTCTTGTGTATCTAGGGTTGATTTTATCGAAGTAATCAAGAACCTCTGGTCCTACTCTATTGAAGAGGACATCAAAGTCAGAGTCATTCTCGTTGGCATATACGGTGAATATGTCGAAATGTAATTCTGTGGTTTGCATAATGTTGTGCTTTTTCACATGACATAATTAGTCTTGAAGACACTTTTCCTAGAATTCACTTTAGTCCTCAAGTTGTGTTGGGTCTTGCTCAAGTTGTGTTGGATTGGTGCTTAGGTCTTGCTCAAGTTGTGTTGGGTCTTGCTCAAGTTGTGTTGGATTGGTGCTTAGGTCTTGCTCAAATTGTGTTGGGTATCCATCCTCTCTCAACTTGAAGTGCTTTGCAAAATGAATAAATGCCGAAAGTAATGCCGTGAGTCTTCCACCTTTGAGTACAAGTGACCCGGATATGTTTGAGATCTCCTTCATTATCAATTCATCTTTCTTACAATCTCTCACAAGAGCGTCTTTGTCATCTATATTTCCGTAATTTCTCAAACCATGATCCACAGCCTTAGCCATCAATTGAAAAGAGGAGTCCGCCAAGCCATCGGCAATCTTCTTGCCCGACACAACTTGGTACCTTTTGTAATACTTTTCCACATCCTTGTCCGATAGTTTGGTTATGTCGGAGAGGTCCATGACCACACCCGTGTATTCTTTTGTCGAACCCAGACAAGCCAGGATTGAAAGAGATTCCCTCTTTGACTCCAAATCATTGATTGGTGATGGTGTTGTATCAACTGATGCTTCACCGTTCAGTATCTCTTCAGGGTTAGCCATGTTTGGCCTCAGATGCGGGTATCTCGAAGTATTTATCAAATGGGTGGCGCAGTGAAAAGCAAAGTCTGGCGTACTTTTCAGTCTCGAGTAGCTTCTTGTACCTCTTGCGTTCTTCAGCATCTAATGCACCACCATATTCCTCAAATAACATTTTCATCGCAGTTTCAGACGGGTTGTAAAACGACACCACGCATGCGACATTCTCTCTGAATGGTTTCGAGATCGATGTGAGCTGTTGGGTGAGAACCCACACCGATATGCCAATGTGCCTCCCGGAGAAGGCCAGATTGATGAATTTGTTTGTCCGGTTCTTCAAGTCTTTCGAAACAGCGCAATCGTCGAGTATTATGAGTGTGTTCTCACCCGAGAATAACGTTGAGCAAAGCGTTAGCAAATAGTCAATCTCGTCCTCATTAGTAGAGTCTGGTGAGAGTACCCAAAATCTCTTGTCCCCCTTTGCAAAGCCTCTGTAAGTCTTGTTATAGATATAAGTGGGGCAGATCAAGACAATATATTCGAACACGCCCCTAAAGTGTCCTCGAAGCTGGTCCACTATGTATTGAGTCTTTCCACAATTCGTAGGTCCCGTAATGATACAGTTGAATGGGATTTTGTCCACTAACTCATTCATAGTTTGATTATGTTTAGTACGTTATCTCTCTTAAGTTTGAATTCATAATTGACATGGCAGCGTCAGCAACCACGAACATGTAGTAGGTAAGGACCCTGCCTCCTCTCTTCTCCCTGTTAATCTCGAGTCTTATGCCATCTCGAGTACTAGTTAGCTCCAAACCGTTTCCATGAACATCGTTGTCGGGGTAACTCCTCAGATCAATCCACAAAGCAAACTTGTTCGTATAGAAATCAGACTCCTTGATGGAATCATCGATACCAACTCGTTTAACTATGGCCTGCCATAAATCAGTTGGTATCATACCTTTCGAATAAAGTTTGTTTGGTACTCCATCTTTGTCAATCTTGATCGATGTGATCTTTGGGTTCACAAAACTCTCAGAGTCCCTAGCACCTGCTGCATATGGGGCTGTGAAGATACATAGTATCCCAGTCATGGACTTCCTGGGCACGTTAATATGCTCATTGATCACACCATCATTGTTCTCAGAGATTGGGAACGTTTTGTGAAGAAGTATCTTCTCATGCAAGAAAACCCTTCCATTCTGGTACGAGGCAATGGCTTGATTGGCTAATCGGTCACTTGATATGCAATGATACTCCAGCTCCATATTTGTTAATTTGTAATCAGGTGGTGTTTCAGCGTTGGAGTAAACGACGACATCAGAGACTGGAGCTAGAGTTATTTCGAATTTGAGTGGATGTGGTAAGGCTTTTGGATAGAAGACTCCATGATCTTTCAGTATCGTGTGGTCCAATGGTATTTCGTACCTGGTGTTATGAAATGCACCTAGAGTATTTTCTGCTGCATTTGAGGTAGCTTTGTCACCGGCATTGGTTCTGATTTTCCTTAAATTCTCGGATGATATGCCCTGTCTCAATCTGTTATTTCGATCGGTCTCTGACAAAAACAAATCGTGATAAGTCTTGAACAAATCAAACCTATCAATGTCCTCTATGATTTCACCCCCGAATAGAACCCTGTATCGTGAAACGAGGTTCCTTCCCAAGTTGTTGACAAGTGTGTTGTTCTTGTGACCTGTCACACTCATATCGAAGGTGATGTACACGCTGCCAGGCACAATCACCAGGTTGTCGGTCAGTTTTAGTATTTCAATGTATAATGTCTCGCCAGGATTGGCTGATGAGGGGTTTAGCGTGATCCGATTTAATGAGGACTCAGCCCTCAAACCTTTACGCATCCTGGGAACACGATCAGTATCAAGAATGTCTGATATTCCAGCCATTTAAATGCACTTAATCTTGTTGTAAATGTCTAGTGACGATGTTTTAAGTCGATTATACTACTCTACTGATGGATACTGGAAAGGATACTCGGCCATAGCAAAGTTGGCGAGTGCGGCCAAAGTAACCGAAAGTGTTGCTAGAGATTGGTTGGAGAAGCAAGCATTGTGGCAGATATATGTTCCTCCACCAAGGTATATACCCAGACCACATTGGGTCGTTGGCAAACCAAATCAAATTCATCAGGCGGACTTGCTGTTTCTTCCTCACGATACAGTGAGAAGAAAAACATACCGCTATGCGCTGGTTGTGGTTGATATCGCTTCTAGGTACAAGGATGCTGAGGCACTGACCTCCAAAGATAGTGGTGAAGTGGCCAGGGCGTTTGAGAGGATTTATGCTCGGAAGCTAAAGTGGCCAAAGACATTAATGGTGGATCCCGGTAGAGAATTCATGGGTAATGTCACTCACTTGATGAATAAGCATCAAGTAGACGTACAGCGAAGTAAAGCTGGTAATCATCGAGCGCAGGTTTTTGTAGAGAGGGCTAACAGAACGATTGGTGAGAAATTATTTAGTCATCAATATGCACAGGAGATGGTGAGTGATGTTAGGTCTAGGGTTTGGGTGAAAAGGCTGCCCGCCATTATGAAGACTTTGAATTCTGAACCCACACGCATCACAGGTAAAGAGCCCGATGAAGCTTTGGAATTGAAAGAGATTGATGTTAAGCCTATGGAATACAAGAGAGCTGTGGGTTTGAATGAGAAGAGGTTGCCCCCGGGAGTCGAGGTTAGGTATTTGTATTCGCCCGGTGAAGATGAAGGTGGTGACAAACGAAGAGCCACTGATCCTGTATGGAGCCTTGAGGTTTATGACATAGCGAGAACGGTAATTTCACCAGATCAGCCAGTGGTGTATTATTTGGATGGAGTATCGAAGCGAGGATTTGTGCGCGGGGAACTCCAAGTTGTTCCCGATGATACTGAATTACCACCCTCTAGAGTACTTAAGTGACATTGTTGAGATGTCAGCCATTTCACGAACTATCTTGATCAATGAAATGTCCGAAATTTTAGCTTTGTCGGCAAAGATCTTCTTCGTCATACCTATTTGATTTTTATACTCCTGATTCATACATAAGTAAAAGTAGACAATACTCGCTGCAATTACACCGCTAGTACCGCGCTCAAGAATCTGTGATGTTGCTCCAAAGTACTTGGCAATGGACAAAATACGTCTTTGATGAGATTCATCAACACCAGTAACTCTCATTATCCAGGGAATAAGTTTCTCTGGTGTAATGTAGTTGGTTCTCACCTCTGGGAATGCTTCCAAGTACATTTGTAAACCACATGTCATGGCTCTTTTCTTGAGTCCAAACAAATTCCTAATGTAATCTAACGTACGATACTCACCAAATTCTTGGTACGTATAAAACAAGCATGAAGCCACCAAAGACGTACGAATCTGACCGCGATTTTTACACTTGAACTTTACAATCTCTTGATACTTGGCTTCTACGATATCGATCATCATAGAAGACACATTCAAGTCATGTCTCTCGAATACATTACGAACTCCCTTTGGTTTTGATCTACGAAGATCACACCTACTGACTGATGAGTAGTACATCCATTCTCGTTTAGAATAGTCCATCCGTTCTAGTTCAGTCTTACAGAGGCTACAAACAACAATCCCTGTCTTATCCCTATACACACTTTCATGCTTACAAGCCTGTTCGTCCTCTTCATCAGCTTTCTTGAACATAGACTGAAAATGATCGACAAGGCTGTGATAATTTTCATCTGAATCGTAATCCATACCGACTTTGTCTAATTGTATATATGTATAATTAAATCATTAAGTTTTTACCGAAATCAGAGTCCTAAAGTGACCATATGCATATGTGTGTATCCCATCGTCCCTTACCACCCTCTTGTCATCTTCGCATGATAGTGCCACCTTGTTCACAGTCTCTGTGTACACGTCGTGCAGGTGACTCCTGATGATATTCATTGTCCTCCTCTGTGATTTTTGATTGAAGAGGCAATCCTTGTAGTCTTTGAAGCTTATGCTCTTCTTCACTACAGCCTTCTTCACACCCTTACACTTCTTTTCCTCCTTTCCCTCATCCATCATATATGAATATAGTTTGGCCCTGAGACCTACGAACTCTATGATCTGTTGGCCACCCGCTTCATCCTTGAACATGCCCCCGACTTTCTTGTTGACGCCCACCTCAATGCCAGATGGATGATCTTCAGAGTAGTTGCTGGTGTCGAACCTGTCTCTCACATCTAGACTAATGTCCTTGTAGAAGTCATCCGTCTCCACCTCGTATGCCAGTGAGTCAGTGTCTGTAAATAACAACTTGGCCTTGCTACCACACTTGGGCTTGATGTAGTTGTAGTAGAAGTCGTACATTATGGTCTTGCTTATTTCCAGGACTGAAAAGCCTAAGTAAATGGGTTTGTCCAGCACCAAGTTTGTCTTTTTCATTTGTACTGCAACTAGATTCTCACAAAAGATCGTGCTGTGGTGGTAATTCGGCTTCGATACCAACTTCTTGGCTTTTGACTCTTCAGTGACCAAACGAACGTCCACCCTGTTCCTCACGTTCTCCATCGTTTTCCCAAAGACTGAGTTGTTCATCAACTTGAAAAAGTCCTTCTCGAAGTCGTTTGTTGCTTTGGTCCTTAGTTCGGTATTCAGGTCGATATAGGGCTTCAGCCACGCGGACTCTTTGAATGTGATGCCTCTGTGTATCTTGTAGACTTTCAACCCGAGACTCAAATACTGTTTCAGTGTCTCGTGGTGAATAATGTATTTTCGTTTGTCCCTTAGGTTTGGAATTAGCTTATCCACACCATTTACAGTAACTCTCTCTGGTGCTAATGGATAGTCATTATGCAATTTGTGAAGGTGCTTTGGGTACATTAGATTAACCTCTAGTATACATGGTAGATCTTTCCACTTCAATACAAGCTCTTCTTCAGTCAACCATCGAAAGTCATGTGTTGGTAAAGGTTTACTCATTGCACATCCGTACAAACCGTTTGCATCCATGCATGTGATGTACTTTGTTGGTAATGATGGGTCATAATCTTTCATGTATGGATTGTTGGCTTTACCATATCTAGTTGAGATCATGGAGATACCCCCTCGAATGCCCTCCTCAACCATGAGAAGCATGTCAGGGTCATTCAAAAGTTCCAATCTCACATTGGTCATTTTCAGGGCCGCGTCCCACGCCAATCCAGGTGCAGTGTAGTACCAAGCTGGATCCAAGTCGTAGTTCTTTCTACAAACATCTCTGAAGTTCTCGAAGACATCAGCTAACAATAAGACATCCAACTCAAGGTAAAGGTCGTGGTATTCCCTGAAACACTTAATCCCAAAGGCTTTCCACACGTTCTGAGCATGTTGGTAATCTTCATCCGATATTTCAGCGTCGTAGAGCTTCGAGTAGAACTCATACTTTGGTGGGAGATGAGTTTCACTGAGCTTATCAAAACCATCAAACCAATCGTAAGGAAATACCCCCTTCCTAGTCAGTAACTGCATATCTGGACCACCTTCTTCCTCAAGTTCATTGTGTACTTCTTTTTGAAGTATTCCATCCACAAAAGCCCTTATTTCATTCCTACTCATTATAGCCTCACGATCCAATCGATTATAAAACTCTTCCGTGACCATACGCATTGTTATAACATCCAAATCAGTATTGCCTAAGATGTTGTGAATGATTCTCTCTTCATGCTTGAGTTTATCCTTTTGTGACATCACCCTTTCATACCAACTCGTTACATTCACCAAAGAAGATTTTGGTAGATTGTCAACCAGCCTTCTGAGGCCCGCTGCCATAAACCGAAAGCTATCAATGAACCTGATTCCCCGTTTAATGTCAACCATTTTCCCCTTCTTGTTCTTGTAAGATTCGACAACAATCTCTTTCGTCAACGAAATATACTTTTCATTGTTGATTGGTATGCAATCCAGCTTACCTTTCGATTCCCCTATGTTCCTCACAAATAAATGACCATCGTATCCGGATAGGTTATGGAATATAACTGGTACAAATTTAGGCACCTTGTAATTCAAGTTGCACTCTTGGTGCGCTGCTCCTCTGTACTTTCCAGTAAGATGACAATGGTCCAATACTTTGTCATGGCCAAGCATCGATCCGCAGATGTGACAATGTGTGGCATTTTCATAGGCTATTCTCTCATCCTGACTGACACGAGAATTTTTGGGTAGCTTGAACCTATCATAGACTTGTTTGATATCCGACTCCAAGCTTTCCATAAACATCTTGGGTACATCTTCGTCTGGTGACTCAGCTGTGTGCCTTACAAGTTTGGGTTCGAATATAGCGTTATCAAAGCACTTGATCAGGTAACAGAAACCTGATGGTTTATGCTTTTGATATCTATTGGTAAAGCTTCTACCCTCATCTTGGTAACAAGTATACATCTTTTCAGTGTAGCACTCAAAATCTGCATACAGAACAAACGGTACCTCCATCTTCCTGTTGTGATTCTTGAAACGGAAGAACTGCGGGCTCCCATCTTCGTTCATGGGTACTGTCGTCTTGACTGCTTGATGATTGCTACAAAACTCTAGATGCTTGTCTAGTGAGGATTGTTTATTGAATGGGTTAAGACATCTGTGGCAAAAGTATTTTCTACCATCGTGTTTATCAACTTGTGATGACAAAAGCCTACTCAAGTTCTTAATCCAACAGTAGTGATTCGTTTCATCTTTGTGTAACAAAAGTAAGTTTACCACTGTCACCTCTCGACGCTTACTGATTCTCAAAACGTTTACACCAGACTCGTATCCATATACGTTAATGGCGTAAGGATTTTGCTTTTCAAACTTGGTAATGTCCCTTAGTGTAACAGGGAACTCCATTCCCGTCCAGTCAAACTTCTCAGAGTTCTCTCTCATCTCAGTATTCAGTCTTTCACCGTGGTTCTCTTTGGGAAATACAGCAGATGTCACCGCCCACTTGAAACACTCATGGTCCTTCTCATTCTTGACATTGATTATAGCCTTCTTATCAGCCAGAACCTTTGGTAGAGGTATGTAAGAAGTCCCAGAGATAGGCTCAAATGGATTAATGTGTATATCAAAGTACTCAACTCGATCAAATTGCCACCCAGACTGTTCACCTTCAAACTTCGCAACCTTTTCAAGTTGTAATCCCGTCATTGCATCGAATAAGTTATATGTGTCAGTTGAGTCCGTTACTATCTCAAGGTTAGTATGAAAGTACCCCTCAGTGTATTCAACATTACCCGTAACAAGATCCTCTTTTACGAATCTACAAGTTAGTACAAACTTCACCTTGATGGGTTTTCTTCTACTATAAAGTAACTCCAAAACCTTTGGTTTTATTTTCTTGATGAACTCTCGAGGACCGTACCCCCTCTTACCATCGATCCGATAGGTCTTGAAGAACCATTTCAGTGCACTTTCCTTTTCTTTTACACTGAACGGCTCCTGTACAGCCCAGATGCTCCTTATTTCCTCCTTCAACTTCCTGATTCTTTCTTTCACAGGCTTTTTGATTCTCTTTGGTACATAATTCAAAATCCAATTCGCAAACTTATTTATTTTCTTTTGTACTCCTTTGTTATATTCCGAAAGAAGTGTTCTATACCGACTAGGAGGTACGTATTTTGTAGGCCTAAGAATAGGTACATTTATTTCTGGGACAGGCTCATCGAGAATATGCGTTGTTCCCCCACCACCCCCACTACCACTAGGCACCTCTTCAGGCATCCCCAGCGCCTCCACTAACTCTCCCCGGCGCATCTTATAATATTGGCTATCTTGCGATCTTTGGCAGTGGCGCGGAGCTCTTTGACAGTTTGATGTTGATTGGGCATGATGAGTTTGGATGTACAGGTCATCCCTTTAAGATGATATGGTATCATTTTTAGAATCCTGCACGCGTGCAGGATTTTTGTGTTTTTGGTCTTGAAGTGCTGGCCTAGAACTGTCACTTTCCCCCTACTTTTACATTCCGACGATTTGTGGGGACCAGTGCAATTAAAACAGAGCTTTTTTGAGGCCAGGATGTCTTTGCGTCCCGTCGGTGAGGTAACTTTTCCACATTCAGACGGTTTATGATCTTCTGCTTGGCAGTAAACACACTTTCGTGCCCTTTTTTGTTGTGTTTGAAGCATGCGGTCTCTTTTCCGGAATGGGTGTGAATCTTCCGTTTTGAAGTTGTCAATCGGGTTTCGACGTGTCCATTGTCGTAGGGCTTCGGTGAATTTGACGAAATCCCAGGTTTCCCAGTCTGGATCATTTCGCACGATGTCTCCTCTGATAATGGGCAGAAGTTTCTCGATCGTTAAGGACACCATCCCATTTACCTCATGTAGCGATTTTAGCGTTTCTAAGGACTGCACGCTGTAGGACAGTTTATCGTAAAATTCATGAATTCGTCTTGGGTTTCCGGTCGGCGTGTATGGCAACTCAAGAATGTCCTTTACGTATGCCTTGACTATTTCGCTTTCTTTTCCAAATCTGTCTTTAAGGATCGATATGGCTCTGTTGTATCCTTCTGCTGAGTGAGGCAACGCTTCGATCGTTTTCCTGACTTTGGCGTCCAGTAGTTCTCTTAGGTATGCGAATTTGGTGACGGGCGGCACGTTAGATTTGTCAATAGTCTCAGAATATTGACCCCAAAATCTCGGCCAGTCAGCGTAGGTACCATTAAACTTGGAAATGACGAGCTTCGGTAGTTTTGCCTCGCTGGCAGCGGTTACTCCGGGCGACTTTACTTGAGCCTTGGTTTGAAGATCATCTTGCAACTTTAACTTCGTCTCATGGAGTTTTATTTCGAACTGCAATTTCTCTTCGCGTTCTTGCTTTTCTGCCTCCAGTTTTCGTCTATTTAACCATTCTTCAAGATTTTCGATATGAACATCCGCAGCTTCTATTTTTGCGTCGATTTCATCGTTCCACGTGCTTATGTCTTCATCGCTGATCTTAGCGTCTATCTTCAATCCTTCTACCGTTCTTCGCGCTTTGTCGACTTCGGTTACCAATTCCTTTAGATTTGACAATTGTCTCTCTACGGCAGATCCTTTGCCACCTTTTAAGACTTCGTTGGCTTTTACTTGAGCTCGCTCTAGTTGTTTTAGTTTAGTCGTGAGGGTAGGTTCGGCCTTTTCCATGGTTTCGAGGTTTAGGCGTCGGCTTCGTTGTTTGTTCGACTTCAAAGTATAAGGCGAATTGAGGACGTTAAAATATACTCACAACAGTCCTGGCGGGGTCGCCACGTTTCCTGGAAATTCTCCGGCCGCGGGAGACAGTATCCAAGAGAGATCACAGTAGACTTTATACTCTTTTTAATGATCACAGAATAACTCGGGTTTACAAGGGTCTTCGCTAAAAGGCGGCTCAATCGATATGTAAATTGGCAAGGTTTCTGATTAACAACTTATAGGGAGTGTACTTCCGTTCACACATGTACATATCTCTGTGGTTAAGGATTATATTACTATGTTGCGCAATGAGTGCCCCAGTCCCCGACAAAGCTCCGCAGGAGCTGAAGTTAACAAGGAAAACGTTTTGGCAATCGAGGCAGTGGTCAGAAAAACTGTTATGACAGGCAATATCGATGGTCAAGTTCACTTCCTTGGTATTTATATTGTTTATGAACTGAGTTCACGCATTATTTGACAAAGATTTCTTATCATAGTCAGCCAAGTGTTTCGGTTTGCAAGTGCCACGGGATTTGTCTGAAAACCAGCTTCTGAACAGGTGTTGGTCTTTCCTCAAGTAATCTGTTTTTGTTTGAATTTTTTTTTTAAAAATGGTGATCCACACTTGTGATACTCCGCATCCAACTAATTATGGACTGGTGAAAACGGTGATAACGTAGCTGTTCATAAAACCCTCCAGAGAGTTGTGGGGGGGAGGGGTGGGGTTGTCCTCCACAAAACAGCTTGAAAAACAAAAAAAATTGTTGAACACATTAAATGGTAGGGATTTTATTAATAAACCCATAACGCCTCACGCTTCTTAAAGTAGAAGGCAAGCGATAATCAAACAGTGTACGAGAAAATTGGGAGGAATGAATTAACTTATATTTGTCATAAGATCGTTCCTTAGCGAACCGGCACAGCTTGCCTTTTTAGCTAGTGGAGCTTTAGCTCAAGAGCTATTGTGATGGCTGGGGGAATTGGGATGTCAGGCGTAAAAAATTGAATTTTCGGAACCCAATCGTCTCAAGAGCGTAAAAAGGTTTTTTTTTCTGCCACGTGATCTTTGCATGTTACTCTAGTTCGGAAACGTGTAGCAGGACATAACACGTAGCCCGTTTTGCTCCACGAGCTCACCATGGGATGCCTTTGATTATGAATTCTCGTTTTCTGTGTTTCTGACATACAAGGCTGAATTCAACACTGTGGCTGACTTACTGACTGCATAGACGAACTCGATTCTTATCCTTTATTCCAGTCATTAAAGTTCAGTCATCAAATGATCAGTTATAGAAGCTTTAGCATGGAGATCTTCAGTGCATCCAATGCCTGTTATTAGTTTCGAATTTTTTTAGCTCATAAAATGTGCTTCTGTCTTAGACAATTGAGCATAATTGGTCTTTCCGCAATAAACATAGCAATTATGGCCCTGATAGTTTTAAAATATCCTTGCAGTCCATTGAACGACGGCGTTAGGCGGACATCGTTAATGTGGGTATGATTAATTACTCCAGCGGTTAATTTGTCAACTTTCTTGTTACCCAGGCAGTTGTTTTATGGGTGTACGGATTAGGATCTGGAGCTTTTGCAAACTGACGTGTGCCGTAATAGTATATTAGTCCTTTGTAAAGTTTATATCGGGTAAAGAAGTAAACAGACAAACGTTACTGCCAAGAAAATCATGGCAAAGAGAGTTTATTTCTCCGGCCCTCGGGTATCAGTTCTGCTGCTACTGCACGGCTTTGCTATCAAGGGCATTTGAAATTATCCCAAAAACATGAGATTTTCAAGTGTTTTTCGCGGTTATCGAATTTAACCCATTGCTGCAGGCAGTTAGAAGCGCAATATTTTCATGTTTCCCTTTGAACGGCTCGCAAATTAGATAACTCCCAGACGGGATGAAGTAGGCAGTTACAGGCCACTTTGAATCGGCAAAACTGAAAGACTCTCTACTGCTTAGTTTCATACGGGAAGGGATATTTTGGCTGGGTTATCGTAATCCGTAGAACAAAAATCGTAGCTTGCAGCATAACAGGAAGTACAATAAACCGACTCTTTTGTTTTCTAGATGGTGACGTCGAGCATGAGTCAGGATTCCGCTTGTTTTTGCCTTTTGTTTATTACTGAAGATACCTGTCTTCCGCGGACTCTAGGCTTGAAAACACGCATATCAAATTTTACTGTTGTTGTTCCTTTTTTTTTTCGATTTCAGTAAATTGCTACTGCACCTCAACAGGGGGCCTTTGAAGATCAGGTATGTCCAGAAAAATCACTCACTTCTCATTTACTTTCACACTTTGCCGAATTTATATTGTGCACCAGGTTGCTTTACGTTAAGCCCCGCTAGTTACAGCTGATAAGAGGACAGCAGCCAACAAGGAAGAGTCATCCTGTGACGTGTGCATGAAAGAAACTTTAGTTGTTGATACCGCTGGGAAGACATGAAACAGGTGTTACACACCGGGGTTTTCATTTTCATTCTGGAATCATGCTGCTTTAGAGCGTACACAACAATTCTGGTCTGTTTATTATTCCGTTTCGTTTCCCCTGTCAGTTTGAAGGTTTAATTGAAGCTTGCTCGCTGGTTAGTGGTCCTCCTGATTCAACGACATATTGGTTTGATTGAATATGTGAATTCTCTTTACCGTGCACCACAAATATTCGCAATTCGCTATTTCGAAACTGAAGACAACCAAACATACATAAATGTATTAACGAATGTTCGCGACGGATGAGATCCGGAAAATGACATAACGCGCTGATATATTTTTATGTGTTCGCTTCTTCCTAGAACGAAATAATTTTGGTTGGAGCAAAATCCCCTGGACACGGCTTTTCTCCATTTTTTCTGGTGACTTCGAAACCAGATTGTGCATCAGACAGTTGACGGAGTATTACGGGACAGTTCCATACATCAATGAAGGATATACTATGGAGCCCAGCAACGAAACGGAAAAGGAGGCAAGCGACAAAGATAACGATGAACAAATCGACGATGAAGAATTTCAGAAATGCTCTCGGAAGGGTAGGAGAGATGCGTGCGCTGACATTCACTGCAAGTGCGAGGATTCAGATAAAACTGAATGTTCGCTCCACAAAGATACGGTAAATACTGGCGTGAAAGAAACTAAAGAGGAAAAAACGTGAGACTACGGCGAATACATGTTTGTCAATGCACACGGATTTTAATCAATATTTTCCAATCCTTGGGTCATGAAACCGAGTTAACATCGAACAAACAGGGGCACTATTTTTGTAGCCTTGTCGAAACTACAACAAGAGAAGCTGTAACAAGAACAAATTTGACTCAAAACGGTGGTTAAACACAACGTCTTGAAAAAGTGACTTGTTTCTCACGGTTCCCGATTCACCAAAAGAAGTGAAAATTTCTCCTTTGTTTTGATCGCAGTTTTAAAAGCAGGTGACGAATAAGAGGAGATTTTCCATCCATATATAAGCGTGGATTTAGAAAGTCGATGTATTGCAATTGTCTTAGAGTTATTGATTGTACCGTCTTCCTTCAGTAAAGAATATTTTAGAGCCAAATTTTCCAGGCCGGCATTGCAGTAATTTTTAACTGGATGTTGACAATAAAATTTTCTTTGATATGCTTGTATTCTCTGGTTCACAGTTGTCGAATTATGTATGTTATGTTTTCTGCGTCCAGAGGAATCGTTTAATGAGGTTTTTTGAGAATGAATCAAGTAGGTGCAACCTTCATTTGAGGGCTTTTTGCTTTGAAACTGAAATCCTTTCAGTTGGATATTAAGCCGCATATCAAGCCCACCAAAAAGTATGAATAATTGATTAGGATAGCGAAGTCAGAATGCTTCTCTCACAAAAATGGAAAAACTATGCATGTGAGAAAAAATCATGCAAGGAAGTATTCTATGTAAATGGCTGGTGTTTTCGTATTCAATTTCGTTTTCGTTAACATTAATTAAGGAAAAATGAGATTTATCGCAAAAGAAGTTGAAAGTCGATCCACTGAGTTGAATTGTATATTTTTTATTTTATTTAGGCGTGCTGTTATGTAGATTTGTCTCTGACTACGCACATTAGAAAAGGATGCCGGCAACTTACAAAGTATCGGACTGGGTCTGATCTGGCAAAATGTCGCAGATATATATGTCCTACATTGTTGCTATTTTTAGTTAGTGGGAGGAATACTGAATTTTCTCTCCAACAAATTAAATGTCGTTGACCTATAGATATCTTTATTGCACCTGCTTCCGTGCAAAAATCAATTTCGCTGGAAGTGTCAGAGATCACTAGCCGTAAACCAATCGGAAAGCTCTATGCTTGTTACTTCAGTAAGCACCTTGGATCCTAATTGTCTCTGATCGATTTTCCACTGAATCTTCTTGCACTGGGTTCACTGAGAAACATACTCTATTCTTATGCGTGTTAATCCGTTTCGTATCCCACCAGAAGTACTTCTAATCTCGTGTGTAATACCTTGTCAAGAGAAGTTCCACAGTATACCAGGGACGGCGGAGCCGGGGGGGCTGGGGGGGCAAAGCGCTCCCACTTTTGAGGAGGATGACATTTTATTTTGTTTAAGCTACAACTTTATACAAGCCTCGTCGGAAACTTTTCGCGTTTACGTATTTTTAACATTTTCTCAGCGTGTGCTTCCTTCCCACAGACGGGAAACTTGTGTCCAAAAACCGCAGGTTAGCGTTGGAGACCGGAAGGCTGAGAAATAACCTCCAAAATATTGCTGTAAGCATTAAAAGTACCTTTCATTTTACGCTTTATCCAGGCTAATTATTTCAAGAAGTATGTCGCGGAGAATGTTGTAAATACGATTTCCGTGACCGGCTAGATTTCAAAATTTTCTGGGGGAGGAGGCCCCCAGACCCCCCTACCAACTCGCGCCTCCGGCGCTCGTTTTCAGCCCCCCCACTTCAAAATACGCTCCGCCGTCCCTGTACACTCTACCTTCAATTTTTGACTACAGCCATTACCTAAGAGGATTTGATCAGGGTGAAAATTTACTTTTTTGATCTTATTTTACATTATAGTGTTGATAAATTAAATTCACTCCCACGAAACTGAAATGTTTGTCTCCTACTGCTGAAGATTTTTGGTCACAACATTTTTACAATAGCTGTGTCCTATCGTGAAACTATTAAACAAGTGATCTATTATGGAAATGTGTTATTGCTATGACGCGCGTTTTCCTAACTTACTAACTATAAGTTAAACAAAAAAATCAATCTCAATTAACTTTTTACAAGCTTCTTCAAAAATATCGCTGATTTTAAATTATGAACGAAGCATATATACTTGTAGTCATCTGTTTTTTTTTTCGCCTGCGAATAGTCTCGTGTAATTATTTAAAGTGAAAAGACATAATTTGTTGAAAAGTACTTTTTGTTGATGAAGAAAATACGGCCACTCACATATAAGAAACAAGAATTTATCATCTTCTTATCAACAGTCTTAAAACCGTAATCCAAGTTAATCCAGTCCGTAATTTCCTGTCGTATTCCTCACCACTGTAACGGATTTTACTTAAGGTGTTCGACCTTCTGTCCTATTTGATGGCGAATTAGTAAAATTTGTTATTTTCCTGTCCATGGGGTTTAGATATTAGTCCGGGATAATTTTTAGCCGTTCTAGTATGGAATATAATGCCATAATGATGAATTCTTGCAAATGAACAGTGACCATTTGTTATTGTTGATATTGTCGCTTAACTTTATTATGAAAAAGATTGTTAAAAGTTGTCTTTTTTCCGTGCAGCAAGCCGTCAGATGTTGTAAGAAACGTGGAAGGCAAGTAGGTGAGGAAAGACAATTCCTTTACTCTCCTGCTTCTTCGCGTTTTTTAAAGACAGAGAGTTTGATACAGTTTTATTTGGATGTAATACTATGAGGTTGAACAACCAGATTTACTGTGCGACTGGTCGAACCAAGGCCACACAAACAAATTTTCACACAAATTATCACGATCGAGTGTGATATAAGTATGTGTAATCAAATGGTGACGAGTCAGTGAAATTAGGGAATAATTTCACGCGCGTTTTGTCCAAATCCTAATAATTTCCCGAGCATTTTATTTTGGGTGATAAATTACGTTCAGAAGAAGCGATTTTGGCTGCGTCGGAACGGTTGCCATGGCAATTTTGTAATTTCACATATGAAATTATAAATTAACGCTGAAATTTCGCGCCAAAATTAAGGAGTAATTTGTCACCCATGATATTAACAATAGAATCTCTACAAATATTTTATATTTCGCTTAAAATTGATGCACATAATTTGATGTGTAACAGTACAAGACACATCAAGATTGGAAAAGAATAATCTTATACGGGAGAAACTCGTCACAAATGTTGTTTAGCGTCAAATAGACATTCAAAGTTTGTATGAAAATTTCTTTGCGTGGCCTGGGCTCAAGTTGTCGCAGTACAATTTTGTGTGTGATACTTTGATGTTTTTCTAGGGGAGAGCATGCAATATTTCGGGACAAAAGGGAAGTGTGCGGAAGAAGGGAGCTTCCTTGCGCATGGTTGCACTGGCGTATATCTGGAAGGAAGAGAAGTACTTTCACGATGATATCAATGCTGCTAGAGTTGACTCTGAAGATTTTCCGTTCAACGAGTTTACACAACCCAATCTGATGGATGCATCTTACAACTCACGATGACTTCATGTCAGTTACCAAATATTTCAACACTCTGCGTTAGGAGGGCTCCCTCGATTTTCTTTTGGTTCCTCGGGAAATTTGGAGAAACGTCACGGAGAAGACTGGGATTCCAATTGGCAGTGACTACTTGCAGGCAAAGACCACAATACTCATGACCAACAGTTCTTTCATTACGACACACCCCGAGTTACCGATTCTCGTTCTGTCGAGTCTGGAGAACTAAGCTCCCTCTCTTTTTCAAGGAAATAGAACTGCGCAAAACTAAAAGGGAGAAACAACCAATTCCGGTTTGGCTATGAATTTCCTAAATGACTTGGTAGCAGACTTGCATATCTTGATTCATGACAGGGGAGGGGTACGCAGCTTTAGCACTGAGGCTCCGAAAATACATGTGATTTAGCCACTCCACTAATGACATTAGCACTCACTACAACACCAGCAGTCGGGTAAGAGGTATATTTTATTGGAATTTAGCTCCAACCAACAGGCAGAGTTAACGGTAGGACTTTTGGTAACGTGATCGGGCACCAGGTCCACCAAATTTCTTGGCCTCAGCACGGCGGGGATCAGCCACCAAGAGCGAGCGGTCATACTGAACAAGAATGTCACGGATCTCTTTCTTGGATACCTCATCTACATCTAAAAGGCAGAACAAAACTCTGTCAGTCTTGAAAACTTGCTTGCGTATGGAACGAAAAGGACTGTTTCCAGTTTGTCGCTGAAGATCGCTATCCCAAAATAACTAACAGTTATTACTGCAAAGGTAACAAAACCACACCAAACTAATGTACCAAAACTACCACCACGTCGCAGTAGACTGAGGTGAATCAATCCAGCACAGAGGGACTGGATTAATTTGATGGGCCAACTTATCTTACAAACAATGACCTAACAAACTCAAGTGAGAGCTTGGGTAGAAAGTTTCTCTCCTTGATGAATATTAAACAAATTGTATTTGGACTTTGTAAATTTGGCAATAATGCGTCATGTAAACTCTAACGTTATAGGCAACTCTTGTGTTAGATTCAGTCAAAAATTTAAACTGATGCCTATTAAACTGTGGTCATGCTGATTGCACAAGGTTCTTGTTTTTTCATAGGGTACACAAGTCACCGAATTTAGTTGCCATAATGAACCCCGAAAGTAAAGTCATTGTACCTACAGTATCAAAAAATAAACAATCGAGGCATTGGTTGCCTTAGCATATGTCCAGTAATCACAATCTATAAAGAATATCTGCTGTGGTTTAATTTGATCCTTGGTTCAAATTTAGTTTTCTTTTATTTTGGTTATAGTAATTTAATCATAACGAGTTTGAAACAAAGGACAATAACATTTGAACCAAGGATAACTGAACCACAACAGATACACTCCTAACATTTAACTTTAATATTCTTACTGCTAGTTTGAGCACTTTTTGTTATACAATGTTTTAATAAGAATTGGTTGTATAAAGGTTAAACATGGGAATGGTTTCCTCCTATTTCGACTTTTGCTACATTGTTTCTTGTCTTCTGTCTTATCTTTCACTGCAGATTCCTATGTAAATAAATGTAGTGTCCACGGATTTTTGCTCCCTCTTATAAAAAAAATACTGGCAAAAGGCTATTGATAATCTTTGTTCACTGTAATGCAAAGATGACAAGTTCTCAGAAACACTAGGAACATTTTTTTTGAGTATAAATTGCACTACTTTCCAAACTGGAAATTTCAATACAAGTCACTTACATTTTTGATAGTAAGCTACCAGGGCTTTCGAGATGGCTTGCCTGATTGCTGCAAAAAAAAAAATAAATAAATAAATAAATACATAAATAAAAGGTGGAGAAAAATTTCATATCAGATGACAGAGAGCTGTAGCTTTCAGAGAAATGTGGAGAATTGAACAGAACCTACACAAACTATTTCAGAGTCCTACAAACTTCGTTATGAACGGATATTGCCACACATTAAACCAATCATGGTGCTACTCGTAACAAGTGCATAATCAAGAATCAAGTTGCTCAAGAGCAGATCAATTTTGGCCTCACTGTGATTAGATGGCAAATCGGTCCGGACAGTTTTATTCTGAATTAGGACTACTGTAACTGGCTTGAAAACAATCCAACACAGACAACAAACTGATGATACATAGTAAAAACAGTTGTGAGCAATAACAGACAAAAGCTGCGACTTCCATTAAGGACTATTCCTATACTGAATGTCAAAGTGTTAACTGCCACCATATTACTTTGCAAAATCAAATTGTAAACCCACTACGATCCAGACAAGGAATTTATATGTTGTGGTCCAAACTTATCCTTGGTCCAATTCTTTTGTGAATTTTAATGTATCAGGGGCAAAATAGAAAAGGGAAAACCAAGGACAAACTTTCACCACAACATATCAACTAACCACTGTTTTGTATTAGGAAGAAACAACTCTGCCAAGTGCAGTTATCTAGTTGTGAATATTTTTGTATTGTACCATAGATCCTGGACACATGACCACCACCATGAACACGTACACGGATGTCCACACCTTCAAACCTCTCCTTACCCAGAAGGAGGATGGGCTCCTGTACCTGTTACAACACATTTATCAGTATCAGTAACACATTTTGCAGCATCATTCAAATAAACAGGCAAAAGAAAAGTAAACTCATTGTTAGAGTACTGCTATTTGTCTACACTGGAGGCAAATCATTATTTGTGGTGATGGTTAACCAGGTTAACTGTAACGTTCCCTGTAGTACCAGAATAGATACTAATCCAACCATATAATTTGCTAGAAAAGAAGCCAGCAAATCCCACAGAAAAATTACAATAAACTTGATGGGACAAGGTCCTGTGTCAAAACCATTTTTAACTCTTTTGATGTCAATCTTACTCCAGTACTTGGATAATTATATATCTAGTTTTGCACTTAAATGAAATGTTAACAATTTAGTACAATAATTACTGGTGGATAGATGTTGTGAACAGGTCACCATAGTCATTTTGTTATACATGTACAAGGCTGCTGCCTAACGGGCGCCCGGTAGTCTGGGGCGCCTAAGTTATGAGTGTGGGCGACTAAATTTTTTTTCAAGGAGCCCGGATGGGCGCCTAAGCATCTATTTTCCATTCTCATCTAATGACTTCCATTTCCTTGTAACTTTGTTCCACTGACGTAAGATATATCCCGTTCAAAACAATAATTAAGTGCTTCATTTTGAAACGGAAATACTACAATTTTCCACAATCGAGATAATTTTAGCGTATCAAATACCTAATGTGCCTTTGCAAAATTCAGCAACGTCGAAAACCATTTATTTTCAAGTGTTTAGGACTGGGACCAACTCCCAAATATGGAATGAAGAATGAATGGTATTATTACTACTACCCCACCCCTCTCCCTTGATTGACCATGGCAACTTTTAGGATGGGCTCCTAAAGTAATGGCTTGGGCTCCTAAATTTTGATGTTAGGAGCCCAAAGTGCTCCTTAGAAATTTCCTTAGGCAGCAGCCTTGATTAAGACTAACCCAGTGTTGCATCCAGGTTTTATTGGGTAGGGGTCCTGTGGACCCCTTGGAAAAATATTTGGGGGTCCAGATCAGAATTTTGGGGGTCCTATCATAACAAAAAGTAGAATATAAGAGGCAGGAAGATCAATTGTGTTTAAATTCCTAATGTAGCTGAAAACTGGAAATTAAGCCAGGAACGCTGGCAGTGAAAATGGATATCGAAATCCTAAATGCAGTGATGCTCAAATTGAAACCACAAAAGCTACAATGGTTGAAAAACATGGCATGGCATTTCCGGTTGGCCACTTTTGGCTGCTCTAGTAGTGAAAGGGTTAAGAAGCGTATATTTCAAAATAACATCATGCAAAGCACTTTCCATCACATGGATGATTAACTTGATGTTGGAAGTAGTAGCAAAGGCCAAAGCTGATAAAAATTGAGAAATCCCTCGCAAATGTTGGAAATAGACAAGAGGTGCACCATTAACAGATAGCATTTCTCGCATGTTTATATCATGCTGTCAGATCACCTGCCATTTCAGTGTTACGTTCACGTTTTGTTTTATAGGTAGACATCTTGTGTTTTTGTCCTTTCCTCTCCCAACTTAGGCTTTGCAAATATGATTCTTTAAAACCAACAAGCTGAATAAAGTTCAAGGCCAATTGTGTTTGTCTCTTACCTAGCCCATTTACCATAGGTTGTTTGGCAGGCTCAACATTCAAAAACATTCCGGCAAATTAGATGTTGAAAACATTTGATTATAAATCACACCTCAAGTTTATAACAACATTTTAGCAAACAGTTCAGTTCAATCATCTTCGTTCCTGATGGAACAGAGGTTGTCCACTGGTGCCCGCCACCTTACCCTATTTTGAGTAATGCATTTCACTATGTGATTTAGCAAACAAGTCAACACCTTGTTGCCAAATAACTATGGCAATTCATAAAACATGAAAATCATTTCAGTTTCTAAAAATAACCAAAGGTCAAGTGCTTTACCTTGTATCTGAGAGTGGATGGTTCAACCAAGTGAAGAGGGCAGCCATTAACCTTGATCATCCCATTTCCACGCTTACAGAATGCTACAGCAGTGGCTGTTTTCTGAAAGTGTAAACATACAGGTCAGTGTTTTCAAAATCAACCGTCGGTCGTCGCATCAAACAGCAACTTTTCGATTTGCAATGTCAATTTCGTGTTGGGAAGAAAATAAAATGAACAAACTTTTTGTTATGTCGAGAAGTTCGTCTAAGTTTTCGGTAGAATATAGCCATCGGTTTCTAACAGAAGGTATGCTATATAAATTGCTACATTGTGTTTCTAACAAAAAATCTGTACAGGCTGTGCAAGATACAGCAACAAACTATCAAGTACATTTATGAACAATAAACCGAGCATTAGCTGTGTAGAGTTTAATTTGATTCATTATTAAAAATTCAATTTAACTTTGCTTTCTAAAAATTAATATATTAATAAGAAAGTAATTAATAAATACTATTACTGTCTTGAACCAAAGAGATGAAATATTGTGACAAAGTTATTAAAAGTATCTAGATTTACCAGTGTTTTAGATGTCTGAAATGTTCTAATTTGTGCCTCAAAATACTGGATAATGAGTCTTGGAGAGTCTGGAAATTCAAAATTTTCTGGGGCAGGGGGCATGCCCCCAGACACCCCCAAGAGGGCAAGGCCCTTTGAGCCTTGCAACTTCTACTACATTCAGTGCAACTTCTACTTTCAAAAGTTGTGAAAACACTGCAGCTTACTCCTATGCGCTGAATAGTAATTCTAATACAAGTGTTGACACAATATGACAAACAGTTGAAGTATTCAAAAGGTACAGCCCCATTTTAAACTGAACCAAAACCAATGTAAAAAAATCACTTGATCAAGAGACTTCAGTTTCACAGCAATTGAACCATGCATATTACATCTCCAGAGAACGATTCTCACAAGTGAAAGTAAAGTAAAGCATTTGACAAATGTAATGTATGCAATAAGCTATCTACATTCTAAAAAGTACCTTGCTAAATAAGAATTGCAACTCTTGATAAATAATTTGAAAAGTATCCTTTTCACGCAAGTAGTCTGTTTCTGATGTCTTTTGTTTCTAAAAATGGTTTGAAAACTTTTAATATGCTTTATAATTGCTTAGATACATATCTTCATCTTTTTTCAATCCAACATTGTTGGGTTGCAAAACCACCAAATATCTTTCCAAGGTTTGATCAACTTGCTATGAATTTTTCACTCTTTTATTCACTGCTATGTCAAACAAACCACCACTTACATATTCTCTCCAATTAAGAAAGGTTTCAAATAGTTTTTGACTGCCAAGCCAAACATGCCAGCTGAACTTGTGACTATCTAAATATTACTAAGTAGTTTCTCCTTCCTCTGAAATGCTACATGCACAAGTAAACTATGCCCTTGTGCCCACATATAACGTGAACTAAATGTTCTCAGTAATACCGGTTTGCTGTATAGTTTTGCATTACTGAAAATTATGTGCAACCAATAGCAAATATGATAGGATACATACATGTATTCAACCAACAACTGGAGCTTCAACTAGAAGAAGCAAGACAAACGCCAAAGATTGAACGAATCGTTGTATTTATCACAAGCAAGAAGAGCTGGGAGTCCAATACTTCTTATGCTGTTGTATCAAATCTGTGCTTCTCTTCTAACGGAACAGCTTTCATCGTTTCCATGGGTCAAACTGCCTTTCTGAGCCCACGGTTCAAGGAGAACCCTCGACAAACCCATGTTTTCTCATAACCAAGCAGTACTGATGGGCGGTTTGGGTTAAGGAAATAACGGCTTACCTTAGCCAAAGCGTCAAGAAACTACACTTTAAAATCGTATATTCCTATTCGCATTGCAGTTTGCATCTGAGATGTTGTAATAACCAATATGCAAGGGTTAGATACAACTAACTCATTGTGCTCATGGCTCCCAGTCTTTTTACATGTGTTCCAGTAACAATAAGTACTCAAACACAGTTGCTGCCATTACAGACACGTGTTGTCCGGGCCAAGAAACTACAACAGTTAATACCAAATTCTACCTACCTTTCGCCCAAAAACTTGTACGGACTGACTCATCTACAAAAGTTAATCACATTAGGATGAGGGTTAGCTGCGATCGATGATAGAATAACGAACAATTCGTGAAAAATTGGCACTTAAATTTCATACCTTTCTATTCGGGTAGAAAAGTCGAAGCAAGAGGAAAGCAACTTATTGCGCATGCCTTAAAGATCTACGGCTAACATGACATCGAGGCTGACAAAAAATACGGAAGAATGGAAACAAGTAGGGAAGAAAGAAGAAAAATGAAGAAAAAGAGAGAAAGAAAGGAAAAGCGAACAAGTCAGTCGCGCGACATTCTAACCTGCCTGGCCATCTAGATTCCGAGGGTGGTCAAATCTAATGTGGGCGTAGTTCCTAAACAATTGGAGATGCATCGGTGGGGAATTGAAACACAAGAAATTGGGATTATCTAACAAGTTGATAAAGTACGTAATTTCAAGAAAAAATTGGGAAAGAGAACATAACCCCGTCTGATATGATAAGGGTCAGAATCTATTTTTAGCTCGGAATCCTATTTATCTCGTTCCATGGCCGCGCGGTTTCCACATGGAAATTACAACCACGTGATGAGAAGGACAGAAGCCATTAGTTAGTTAAAATCGTTTCCGGATCTAAAAATAGATTCTGTCCCCTCCCTTATCATAGTAAGAGAACCCAGTATGGAAGATACGTTCTCTTACCTCATTTTCTCTTGGAAAGTTATACCACTGTAAGGTAAAAAGAGGGTGCTGCTGTTTCGAGCGTTAGCTATTTCACTCTTACGAAGGTTGTATTTTTACCTTACGGTGGTATAACTTGCTTTATCAACTTATTTGATAATCCCATTTTCTTCAGTGTGGTTCTCGACTGAGGGCGTGAAGCCGTTCAGCGTTTGGCTTTTTCGTTTTCACTTATTTCCTCGCCCGTCTTCTTTGGTTTCGTTTGCGCGCTTGGACTAGATTGGATAACCGTCGTTTCGCCCGAAAGTGAGTTCATCCGAAACCAGTTCGCCCGAACTGAAGTCGTTTCGCTCGAACCTTAAAAGTCGATTCGCTCAGACTCGCTAGCCTACTGAAAAAACAAAGTTTAAAGTTTATTCATATATGTATACCGAAAAGCGTTGTATTTCCCTGAATTAAAACTGTTTCGATTTCATTACGCGGTACATAATCTGTGTTCGATAACAGAACTAAGAACAAAGTTTCAAGTTTACTGTACCATATACACACCTCGTACGCCTTCGCCCGGAAAACATTTTGTAAGCCACTAACTTACAGTAATGACCCGTTGTAATGAACTTTAAGGTTTAAATAACAAGGACGACAGCTTTGTAAAGGTTCTGTAATTCCTGGCTCAACAGGTCAACACAATTTAACTCGTGGTCGATTCTGACTAAAAGCGCTGGGCGACCAGGCCGTATTACATAATATCGTTACATCCTCCTCTTTCTTAAATACAACATGACACAAACTCCAAGTGGCAACAAATAAAACAATATCACGATTAAGTCTGTAAAATAAAGAATGAAAGATGTCCACAAAGGCAAATTTAAATGCCCTGCACAAAGTCCATCCTAACATAGTTCAAATGGAAAACACAACAAAGTTACAGTTCTGCTTGACTGCACCCCTCAGGGTGGGCAGTAGTCTTTGAAACGGATTGGGGTCCTAATTAAACGCCCTCTGGTGGATCTTCTTTCAGATGGCTGTGGGATCTCTGGCGGCCTTTGAGGGATCCCTGGTTGCTCTGGAGTTGTGTGGGCAGGTAAAGACGTGCCTGGCTGAACTGGGTCAATGACTCTCTGGGACTGGTCGTCCGACGGGAGTGGCTCATCTGGTTCCTCTACGTGGCTATCGATTGCAGGACTCTCTTGTGTCGCTATCAAATCCTTTCTGTTTCTCCTGTATCTCTTCCCTTCGATGACTACTTCATAGGATCTTGGCGCAACTTCCTGGAGACATGTTGCTTTCTTCCACAGCTTTGTTCGATCTTTTGGATCTGGCTTCATTCTTACTATATCTCCAGGTTTGAGCTCTTTTAGTAGTTTGGCCCCTCTGTTGTAGTAATGTGCTTGTTTCTGCCTTTTCTTTGTTATGAGTTTCTTGACAGGCTTTGGAAGTTTGGGTTTCAATAATCTTGCTGAAGTTGGGAGGAGAGTCCTGGAGAGTCCACCGCAACCTTTGACCAGGGCCTGTCGGGTACTTTCTGTGGCATGAGGGGCTCTTTGGGTTGTTCCATGCGAAGTGAATTGCATGTCCCGCAGGAAGAGACAGTCCTTGATGGCTGAAGTCATTCCAGGCCAATACAGGATTTCCCTTGCTCGCCGAAGGCAGCCCTCAATGCCAATGTGGCTTGCGTGGATTTTCTTTAGCATCTCAGATCTCATAGCTGCTGGCACTACGACTCTGTTCCCTCTGAAGAGTATTTCATCTTGTACTGTCAGTTCATCTCGGTAAGAGTAATATGCACGGATTTCTGAAGGGACTGCTTCTCTTCTCTCTGGCCACCCCAGCTCAATAGTCTGCTTCAGCTGCTGCAGGACTGCATCATCCTTTGTTTTCTGTTGAAATTCTGCGAGACGCTCTCTGGTCACTGCAAGATGTTTGGTCATGTCGACTTCCTCTACAGATCGAATGAATTCTAGTTCATTTTGTGAGATATGGTTTGGTAAGGGTAGGTATGCCCTGCTCAAGGTGTCTGCGATGTACACCTCTTGGCCTTTTTTGTAGACAACTTTAAGCTGGTAGTTCTGCAAGTGCAGCATCATTCGCTGGAGTCTCTTTGGGGCTGTGAGTAGTGGTTTCTTTAGTATAGCCTCCAGGGGCTTGTGGTCAGTCTCGACGGTGACCTCTCGGCCGAACAGGTACTGATCAAACCGCTCGCACGCGTGTACAATCGCGAGAAGTTCCTTCTCAATCTGAGCATAATTTCTCTCTGAGGTTGTTAGCGCCCTTGATGTGAAAGCTACTGGCTGGCCTTCCTGCAAAAGAGCGGCCCCAAGACCTGATTGAGATGCGTCGCACTGCAGGGTGACCTCTTTTGACACATCATAGTAGCGTAGCACGGGATGATTAGTGATGAGTTGCTTTACGTCTGTGAAGGCTCTTTCGTGGACTTCATTCCAGTGCCATTCAACATGTTTGTCTTCTAGTCGCCTCAGTGGTTCCGTGACTGTGGACAAATGCGGCAAGAACTTTGAGAGGTAATTTGCCATTCCCAGGAACCTCTTTACTGACTTTACATCAGTGGGCTTTGGCATCATCAGGATTGCCTCTACTTTCTTTGGGTCTGGTTTCAGTCCATCGGCTGTGAGCAAATGGCCGATGTAAGGTACTTCAGTAAGTCTCAAGCGGACTTTGTCTTTGTTGAGGGTGAGATTTCTCTCTCTGGCTCTTTCAAGGACGATCCTTAGGTTCTTGTCATGATCTGAGGTGGCAGTCTCCATGTCGTCACCTTCTCCGTACACCAAAAGGTCATCAGCAATCACTGCAGTGCCTTTAATATCTCCAAAGGTATCATTCATCCTTTTCTGGAATTCCTCGGGTGCTGAGGAGATGCCAAAGGGCATGCGCAACCAGCGGTACCGACCAAATGGGGTATTAAAGGTCGTAAGTCTGCTGGAAGCGTCGTCTAGCGGCACCTGCCAGAACCCACTTTTGGCATCAAGTACAGAGAACACCTTTGCTTTGCTTAGACTGGTGGCAACTTCTTCAACAGTAGGGAGAGGGTAGTGAGGCCGCTTGATGGCTCTGTTTAGATCTTTAGGATCGATACATATTCTGAGCTTGTTGGGCTTGACCACTGTAACCATACTTGATACCCAATCTGTTGCTTCGCTCACTGGGGCCAGGATGTTCTCATTTACCATCCTTTCCAATTCCAGTCTTAATGGCTCTCTTAGGGTAACAGGTACCTTGCGGGGTGGGTGTATCACTGGTTGTGCTGTTGGGTCGATCTCTATGTGGTAAGGGTCTGCGAGGCATCCAAGGCCTTCAAAAACATCTGCATACTCTGTCAAGAGGTCATCATCAATGACTGTCTTCAATGTTGATGGTGTAAACTGGCTGTCTTGAGTCACTGTATCCACATGATGGAAGGAGTCTTTCACCAGCACTTTTAAGAAATTCAACCTTTGGCATGTTTCTGCACTCAGAAGTGGTCTCACATCTCCGTCAACAACTTGGAACTCAAGGACATGGGACGAGCCATCTCTCGTGCACTTGAGCTTGCACTTCCCCACTGGGTACATAACGGCTCCATTGTACATGGTTAACTTGGCCTTGCTTTTTTCAATATAGAGGTCATCAGGATCTCCCATAACTTTTGCATAGTCCTTCAGTGGTAGAAGGTTACAGGTTGCTCCACAGTCAAGCTGGAATTTGACATATGCATTGTCGTTTACCATCATCGTCACAAACAACTGACTTGCAACTTTATCATTACTCTCGGTGTGCAGTGCTCCGATTTTGTGAGTGACCATGTCGATAGCGAATTCGTCTTCAGTATCATCTTCTATTTCAACCAGGTGGAGTCGTTTGCCTGTTTTCGGTGGTCTTGTTTCCCTTGTTTTGCACTTTATTGCAAAATGGTTTGCTAGACCACACTTCTGGCACTTTGAACCATATGCAGGGCAAAGATTCTTGTTTCTTGGATGTCTTCTGCCACAAAATTTGCAATCAATCACAGGTAATTTACTAGGCTGTTTTTCAGGCGGTTTCTCAGTGTTAATGGCACTAATTGATTCATCGGTTGTTTTGTCTGCTGCCATTTGCTTCAGTTGGATTTGAGTGAGCTCGGCTGACCTGACTTTCTCGGTTGCACTTTCCAAGGTTAGCTTTGCATCTCTCAGGAGTCGTTCTCTTACTGAGGAGTCTCGTATTCCAAAAACGATCCGATCGCGGATAAGTGACTCTTTGAGTGCTCCAAATTCACAAGTGTCCGCTAAGTTCTTCAATACAGTCACGTAGTGGTCGATGGACTCACCATTGTCTTGATTTCTCGAGAAAAAAACATAGCGTTCATAGATAGTGTTCTTCCTCGGGTTGCAAAACAGCTCGAACTTCTCCAAGACTTTTTCAATTTTGAGCTCGTCGCCTTCTTCATCCCACGTGAGCGTGTTGTAAACATCGACAGCCTCTTCGCCGATTACGGTAAGTAGAGTCGCGACACGTGTTGGTTCATCTTTCTGTGCTACGCCGGTTGCTATTTCATAATTGCTCCATTTCTGTCTGAATTTCTTCCACTTCTGGGCTGTGTTCCTTTGCTGGAGTTGTAGAGGCTCCGGTGGAGGCAAACCAAATGAAGCGGCGGCCATGTTGGTTTTCTAGGTAAGCTTGTTCGGTTTTGTTAGTTCGTGGCGTTCACGAGTTCACGCGAATCTTTGTGTGTAAATCCAAGGTAACCCCACTCCTGACACCATGTAATGAACTTTAAGGTTTAAATAACAAGGACGACAGCTTTGTAAAGGTTCTGTAATTCCTGGCTCAACAGGTCAACACAATTTAACTCGTGGTCGATTCTGACTAAAAGCATTCATTACCAACCTGTTAACCCTGAAGTTTATTCTTAGTCATCTGCGTCAAACCGTCATTCTTTTACCGCCCTATGGATCAGCCTACCATTAGCCAAGGACTCTATCGGATTTACTTCTACACCAAATCGGAAACTGATCTTGCCTGTTGTAGATTTTATATACGTCCCTGAGTCAGAATGACAAAAAGGATTGTCGCCCCTCCCCGGGTCCCCAGCCTTTTCTCCACCACTTCAAAGTCTGAAAAAGGTCGATAACCCCTTTCTCGTTCTTTTGGGAAGTTCAAGTTTCCGTGCCTCATTTATGACCTCCTCAACTCAAGCGATATTCAAAGCTTGCGGACACCGAGTGACGGCTGTAGGAACGCTGAAGAAACTAGATAAAAAAACGACGTTTCATATTTTCACAGTAAAAACAAAGAAGGCCTAATAACTTATCGCTTTTTTTTGCGAGTTTAGGTTCATTCCATTGAAGGACTGGTATTATTAACCAATCAGAAACCACGCACTAAGAAAAGGCTTTCAACCGAAATATACACTATCCAAGATGCCTAGTGAGCTATTGGGACAAACACAAATGAAAGCTCTAAACTCGCAGCTACTGAATGATAGGTAAACACAACAATAATGATTTTCATTTTTCTTTAATCGCCATTTGCCATTTACGGTGATTTTTAAAAAGACCAAATTCCCAGTCTTTCTTATCTTTACATTGTATTATCCTAGTCTCTTAAAACCGCTATTACAAACTGCGCTCAGCTAAGTTACTGTATCTTCTTTAAAGACCCTATCGTTTGCTTGGATGCCATGCTATGACAATTATCGGCATGCAGTTATATCAATGCAACTTTTCCTAGGCAAACGATGAGGTGAATATCATGGCAGGTTCGCTGGCAACATTCATTAAATTTGTTATCCAGACACTTTGTGGAAAGAAAACTGTGGAGTGAACAAAAAAAAGCATTGGTTAGACACCTCCTCAAAACTATACCTAACTTTTCAGTGCTTACTATGCAAACTTATTCTGGTACAGCTATTGAAGTTGCCATTTCACAAAATACGAGATTTCAGAGTTCAACACTATTGTCCGGAAACTGTGCAATATATCATCTACCTTATTTAAACGTCTGCTTAATTTGACTAAATGTCAGCGAACAGCTATTTTTCATTCCCAGGGTCGAAAAGTAATGGCAAGAGATCTGCGACATCTGCAAGCAGTTTTTTCAACATGGTTGCTGAGAATTGTCAAATGTTCGAGATAAGTCACGTGGTGAACTTAAACTGCGAGCACACGTAAATTTAGCAGGGTTTAAACACGACAATATGTGGGGTTTTGGCGCAATGTAAAAAGTTGGAAAGCCGTTGACGCAGGTACACGGCGTTAGTTAACCTATCTAGATAGATAGAGTCGATCTAGATGCAGTGCGTTCTTGACGAACTTACAGACGTCTCCTTGGTTTAGAGTAAACTCAAACTTTTGACACTCTTTTTCACAGTCATCCACAGGGAGAAGGCTGATACTGGTGGAGCCAGTTACTTGCGCCACCCACACATTATCAAACGACCCACGCGCCTGACAAGAAATACAATAAACAGTATACAAACCATGAGGATCAAAAGCAATGTAACAGGAAGCTGGTTTATCGAGACTGTTTTTGGGCAGAATGGCAGTGCAGTTGTTAGCGCGTTGCTCGTCTGATCAGGAGGTCCGAGGTTCAAACCCAGATGATAGCACTGTTTGTACCTCTCACTGTCACTGGTCCGTAATGTAAGTTATGGACCGAGTTTCACCCAATCGGATTTATGCCTAAGCGCGAAGCTCACGGCCCAGAAATTCATGTGAAAAACGAGGTTCTGTAACTTAGATACGGACCGAGAAAGCGAGGTTTGTAAGAATTTTATCTCTAGGGGGTTGGGGCGGGGGCGGGGGACATTCAAAAGAAACGAAAAGGCCACTAACAGGGGACGGGAGTTAAATTCATCGCAGGGGTGTAGTTTAAAAATAGCTTTGACTTCCAAAATCATGAGTTTGAGTCGTCGTAGCGAAGAGATATAATAATGCTTCCTTACAAATGAAAGTTAAGAATGGTTACTTGCAGTGGGCTTAAGTTACGAGGGGGAATGGAAGTACTAATAGTCCTTAGTGTTCCTTGCTACAAAACCCGGGACACGCCTAAAATAAGTATCACGCTTAATATAAGTATCACGATTACACACCAGCAATATTGTGTGCATAGACTGTAAGGCGTCAATACAATACAATACAATACAATACAATACAATACAATACAATGCAATACAATACTTCATTAATACACATTATTAAAACGTGTACATGTGCATGACATATGAAACCAGAGGTAGAGATAGACCACCACACCGGGAACTATGTCCCCTACTCTTTTCAAACAGTGTGTGGGTTCTTTAACGTCCCACAGATTATAAGGAACAAGTATGGTGAGACGGGACCAACATTTTATCACCCTTATCCGAGAAGGCTAGAAAGTCTAGCCGTTTGGGAATGTCATTACAAAGGCAGCACTTTCTCTTCAGTTATTTTAAGACCCTGAGTGTTGGTCCGGCTGGGGTTTGAACCCGCAACCTCCCGCACGGTAGTTCAGTGTTCTACCAACTGAGCTAACTGGTCGGTGGTCATCCACTGTCACACAATATAAGTGTAAATGATGTACATTCTGTATGCATGAAAGAGTGTTATTCACAGAACCAATAAATCACATGTAGTTAGTGTCAAAGGTTGAACTGCTTGGAACTGCTTTCAGCAAATCCCAACAAAACCCACCAGTGTGTTAGAATACCCCTTATACTCCAAGCCTAGTGATCCTTACACAGAAAAATGTTCACAAGAACTATACACCAAATAAATCCATACTACAACTTTTGTCTTCATGTCTGGAGGGACAAAGTAAGTTTTGCAAACCACAGCAAAATTTTTTAAGCTTCAGACAAAATTCATAGTCATAAAAGCAACATACTATTTGTAGTCAATAAAGCCACAAATTTTAGTTGCAAATAAACAGAGCATGCTGCGTAAAACATACCGACTCTGTCACCAGGTGTGGGACACTAGCAGTATCTTCTGGTACTGGCTCAGCTGGTTGCAGAAGGTATACAGTTTTATCCAAAGCTCCTTCAGTGTGAATACAGTAAGGTCGAGGGAACAAGGCCCTCAAAGCTCGTAGACCTTTCCCATAACACACTTTCCTGCATAACAGGAATGACAAAAATAGATGCTTAACCAATAAGTAGTTACTCTATAAATTTAATGTATTAATTATTTATTAACAGTTTTCATATCATTTTGCTAAATAGGGGGCATTTTGCTGTTTAATATTTTAGGGTTAGTTCCAAGTGAGTTCCAGTCATAAGGAGCAAAGTTAATGGTGGACCATTGGCCCCATCTTCTGTTAGCTGCAACTTCCCTGATGTTGTTTCTGAATCTAGGGTTACAATTATGAAAATCATAATTAAAATTACATTGAAAAGTATGGGAAAAATAATACATTGTTAATTGACACATTGTTAATTGACACATTGTTAAAGGGCACAATATTTAGCTCTCCTCTGCAGCAGAGGCTTCCAATCTAACTTTGCAAGGGCATCGCTAGCAGGTGCATGGGTGGGAAGATCTAACATGATACGTGCAGCCTTGTTTTCTGGCACTTGCAAATCAGCCATCAAAGAGGTGTTACCTTAGTTGCCCCAGATAATGTCACCAAAATCAAAAAGCGGTAAAAAGAAAAAACTATTAAAAAAGGTTATCCAAGCACTGAGGAGTAGAGATGGCTTAAGGAGGACTCAGGCTCAGGAGACCAAGCTTCCTGTTGATCTTACTACAGATGTGATTAACATGATCATTCCATTTAAGATTCCTAGTAATTACTATACCCAAATATGGGTACCATAATGATATTATATGATTTTTACAGTGTACATAAACTAAATAAAAGAATGATGCAAAGAGCCAACTTAGTGCAGTAAGACTATGCAAAGCAATATGATTAACAATAAAAAGTTTTTATGGGCCAAAAATAGGTGTAGGAATCGTTTTTCAGAATATTATCAAGAGATTTGCACCACTTGTACAAAAATCATGTCATAATATTATAATTTTGACTTCCATCAAACTATAGAAAGAATGTCGCTCAGGTCACCAAGTTATATCAATGTACCAACCAAAGATTTATTGTTGAAGCATGGAGTCCTGTTTTTTTTTATGTACATGTATACCGGGATGTATGTGTATTGAAATGCAACAGAAACAATATACAGTTATAAACAGACACCTCTCCTGTTGTGAACAGTTAACTTATGGTATTATTATATACACTGTAGTGTTACTTTGAACACTGAGCACTAACCATGCTATTATGTTTCCAGTTGCCTGATAGTGGTTCCATTCTAAAAGCAATTCTTTGAGGCTTTTCACAGACCCATTTGTAGCTCCATCAGTGTAAAACTCACAAGCATCTTTTTCTAAATCACCTTGGTTGGCAAGATATACCTCCATGAACTTCTCAAAGCTGTGATCTTTGTCTCCATATCCTGAAACATTTCTTATCACAACAGGAAAGCCTGTGTCATAGTAATATTTCTTAAAGGCACTCTTTGTGAGGGTTGCACTAGAGTGACTTGCAATTTTCTTCACCTCCTGGCAAATGTAGCAATCAGGTTTTTCTGAAGACAAATAAAGAACCTGTTATTTTCCACTGATCTGATTGCTAACAATAATTACTATTACAGAAGATTAGGACATCTGTGTTGTCATGTTTTCATTTTAAGCCAGAAAAGCTTGAACCGCTGATATGTCCATTCATTTTTTGCTATGAACATGTAAAACCAGGCTTAATAAATCAAGTAAATATTATAGATAAGTGAAGTAAAACTAACAGCAACACAAAAAATTGGGAGTGCACTTAGAATTTGCTTTTAGATGTTAGAAGTTTACAAAGAGTTAGTTATAACTGTAAAATGACAATAACTTAAAACAGAAACATTGAATTGCTAACATTTTTAAGAATAATTACCTTTAGTATAAATACTCGGGTGATTATACAAAATCGCGCACTCTGATTGGTTCGCTATCTCGGATTATCAGCCGTTATAACCCACCGATTATTTTTCGTGCCATCTTATTGCCTATTTTGGGTCACGTGGTGTCAAATAGCTGGACGGGTATCAGGCAATATACCCGGCCGCGTGGATACTTGCCCTGCAATTTTTCAGTCGCAAGAAAACACAACAAAGTCAGTCTTTTTCAAGTTTTTTTACAATAAACTCGTTTTTATAATCCAGTGACATCGTAATTTTAAAGCAACTAGTCGCAATTGTAGCTCCGGATAAACAGAAAATCAACAAAATAAGCTGCTGGTGTTTTTGGCATGAAGGTGAGCAAAACTTACGAACCCTTGGGCAATCAAATTCTTGAAAATCTCCCCACTGAAATGTGCAAAAAGGCTGGTTTTGCACAAGGTACACTTCCCCTTGTCTTTAAAGCTGCCGGTTGAGAAACTTTTCCAAGCCAAAAACGATAAACTACTCAAACGATAAATCGTTCCAGTGGTACAGTACACGACTAACTGTAGAACAACTATTCGAGTCATCCCATACTATCGCTCGATTTATAGCTTAAAAGAATTCGGTTCAGTCAGTTCAACCTGTTCTTGCAACTGGAACTAAAGTTCACCTACCCTTGTTTTTCGTCGATCTCCTCGGCGCCCGCCATTCAACAATAAAGCCAAGTTTGCGAACAATTCCTTCAACTACACCATATTTTCCAAATTCCCTGTTTCGTGGGTGTAATTTCTTTCGCAGTGTCAGTGGTATGGTTGGATTTTCTGTTCCAATCCATTGGAAATGTTTTGCTTTGACTTGTTTTCGAAAAAAGCAGTTGGTAAAATAAACCAAAAGTGCCGTGTTTTCCAGATTTTCATGTAAGGGGCGTTGCGAGAGTATGTTTGACATGACAGCTTGTCAAGCTCTGGTCCAATCACAGTTTATATAAAACAATTTTAACCGATCAATGTACATGCAGTGTTTGCATCAGTCGCCTGAATCCCCAGTCAGACGACTTGTTTTTCTTTTTCTTCAACACGTACAAAGTAGAAATTAATTCACGATCGCGGAGGGTTATAAAATAAATAAACCCCTTCCTGGCTTACTGGTATATGGGAGGATAATGCCCTTGGCTGAGAGATTGTCCTCAAAATTTCACATATGCCCTCGAAGCTTCGCTTCTCGGCCAACTGTTCATTTTTCGGACAATCTCTCAGCCGCGGGCATTATCCTTCGATATACCAGCCGCCGGAAGGGGTTTATTTACTAAATAATCACCTCAACGAACAAAATGGCTGCCAGTCGTTCGCGCGTTTTTGACGAAATAATTTTCTTCGTGTTGTACAATGCTTTTTCTTTTCTTTTTTTGAAGTAATCACCTGTGTATTTATACTAAAACAATTATTCGCCTCAGGCTCAGTGATTATCGGTGAATATTCACCTCAACTTCGTCTCGGTGAATATTCACTGATAATCACTTCGCCTTCAGCGAATAATTGTTAAATAACTAATGTTTGGTATAAACAATCCCTCTTGTATAAAATGTCAGCAAAAGGGTTCACTTCCTAGAGAGAGACTAAACTCGAGGGCATATAATACCAATAATAGACTCAAATAATGATGATAATAAAAACAATAATTATTAATAATAAGTTGCTTCACCTGGAGCATAAAGAGGATTGTCCACCATACATTCCCAGGTACCCACATAGGACATGTCCACAAAGCGATGAACAGGGAGAGAAACCAAACGAATCATCCTCTGTAGAGGGTACTGCAGATCTGCTGTCACTTGCCCAAAATAAAGAGCAAACCTTGGGTGTGTGGAGGACAAAACTGTTATCCCAAAGTAAAAAACAATGGGAAATGCGCACAGTAACATCATGACAAGCAAACAGCTCTTAAAACAAGTGGGTTTTCTAGTCTTCATCTTAGTCTTGCTTTCTTCTTCAGAGGATACAAGAGCACTCTCTGTAATAAAAGTACACAGCATTAGAAATCTCTTTTCCAAAAACTTCTCTGAGACTTCTGAACAAGCTATAATTTTATCAATTTTTGTTTTTCAGAAAGAGTAAACAAGATCAGTGCTGATATCCATTCATCTTTCTTTCTTCAATAAAAGCCCATTGTCATACATGTGAGTTCATTATCAAAAACACTGCACCAACAATCAAAGGAATGTAGATTTTATTTACATGTATCCCACTTGAAAGTTTAATTCACTAATGAGCCACTCACTGTATTCTGTAGAGTAATTATATTATTTTCATTTTATGGACCGATCGTTAATTACGGCCTGCGGGGGGAATCATAAGGTGGTACATTTTTGGAATCCGGTTAAAAATGAAGGGGGGGAGGTACATTTTTTCTAATTGAAAAATGTAGCGCGGTACGATTTAACTAATGATTTTGATGAGGGGTGTAT
The DNA here is from genome assembly GCA_949710005.1 of Ricordea florida. NCBI lineage: Eukaryota > Metazoa > Cnidaria > Anthozoa > Corallimorpharia > Ricordeidae > Ricordea > Ricordea florida. The sequence continues at coordinate 15,223,845 of OX453275.1, forward strand.
TTTTTTGGGGGTGGGGGGTACCAATTTTATTTTACCGATTCGAATTCGAACCGGTCCCTTTCGTAAAACTATGCTAACCAGCTTGGCTTGCAGACGATCTAATGCAACCGAGAGGACCGTAAAGTGTATATGTAAAGGATAACGGATATAGAATAACCTCTTCATGTGTGACTACTGATGTAAGGGAAGTCCTTCAAATGCACGTCACGAGAGTATACACAAAAAGTATGCACCAATACTGACGTTCAATTTTTGTGTACGAAAACATGCAGTTTTCTCACATTCGGTCTCGTTAATTAAAAATATCTTGTGTCGAACGTTCTATGATGAATAGAACTTTTCTGTGTGCTAGGAAAAATATTCAGTTACTTGATAAATAAACTTTAAGCCATTTCAATGGGCGTTCGATGAGCAGCACAGAGGAACACCTATATATTGGGACCTTAGCATCAGCATGCCTTTCGAAATTCCACAATGTTGTTCATGACGTTCGCTCGAATTCTTACTTTCGAAAAGTGAAACCTTTAGAGCTTTAATCAAAGAAACAGCTGTGTTTTTGAGGGGAAAACAGCTGATTCACGGATCCGAGAGGCCAGTAAACGGGAACCGAGGAAAAAGATAAACAACAGCTATGCCGAAAGAAAACAACCTACCGCCGAGCGCGCGAAGAATTGATTCGTCGATTTCCTTCTTGCTAAGACCCCAGCTTTCTCCTTTCTTCCTCAATTCTTCAACTTCTCTCCGCAGAAAAAAGCCAGTTATATCATTCACAGCCATGATTCAGTGTGTGTAATTCCTGTATCTGTCTCCCTCCGTATGATTCAAGCTTGACTCGCCTTCGGTCCTCTTTTGTTTTTGAGGAAGTCTTTGTAATGAGGAAATTATACGGCCAATTGAACTTATTCTAGGGAGGGGTAATACGTCGTTGTGTCGTACTTATATAATGAAATTTCAGTGAAGGAAAGAAAAAAAAGGAGGCTATAATAAAACATTATAAAAAATACTAACCAGAACCATACATTCTGCATTAAAACCCTAAACGCCTTGAGAAATTTATTATGTGATAATTTCAATCTGTCCCCTCCCTACTAAGAGAGGAAGTAGCCCTCATAGGGGTAACCCGCTGATCGTAAGGATAGCGGGAGCCCTCTTGTTGTGCGCTTATCGATCAGCGGTCGATCAGAGGAAGACCAAAGTTACTCCTGATTGACCTGATTGAACTTGAGAGCTTCGTTTTTTGCCCATTTCCAACTTACAGTTGTACAAACGAGTCTTCGTGCTGTGCCACTTCCAAGATGGAAGGAGTTGAAGAGCTTTACAAGCAGTTTGGTATCCTTGCAGATGCCAAGGAGAACGCTGGAGAGGTGAGCCGGCTTGAAAAAGTACCGTCCTCAAAAATGGCGTCAAGCTTCACGTGGACTGTGGTTAGCTTTTTTTGCTCAAACCTCGCTAACGAAGATGTTGATTCTGCAATCTTATTTTAACAGCACGGGAGTGCTTTTGTCTCAATTCTGGCCGCCGTGAAGGGTACCCAAGGAGAGAAAAGGCTCGCATCTCAATTTATATCGAGATTCTTCAGGTTTTTCCCAAAGTTGCAAGAGAATGCTATAGATGCCATGCTGGATTTATGTGAAGATGAAGATCATATGGTAAGCGACAAAGAGTTATCAGTTTCACTTTTGCTTCAGTCGCTCATGTCTTCAATACTGAAATAATGAAATTATAAGCTTATGTATCAGTCAACCGCTATTAAAAGAATTTATAGAAGACTCGGCATTAATTATTTTTTCTAAGAGCAAGTCCCTTATATTATACCTTGGTGTCTGAAACAGCCCTTTTTCATCATAAAAGTGTCGACTATCATTGAATCATCTCTTTTTGTGCTTGAAGCCCTCATTATGATTTCGCATAAATTTGTTATATTTGACAAATTTATGTATTTAATTTGACATAGCTATGTGAAATCATGTATTAAACAGCTTGAACTAAGAATTTAAAAAATCATACATAGTTTAATGGTGTGCTAGTTTGAAATAATGAATACAACTTTATTTAAGTAAATGGTTTTCATTCCAAGCTATAGCATATCTCCAACCATTTTTTTTGTGTTGTTGTTTACAGATCAGACGACAAGCAATAAAACTATTGCCTGACTTGTGCAAGGATACTCTTGAACATTTACCAAGAATTGCTGATGTATTGACACAGCTATTACAGTCAGGTAATTTACAGTATGCATTTATATACTGTATGTTGAGAGGTTTCACTTTGTGCCATTGGCTCTCAAAGTCCTTCAATTACTTCTTACTGGATTAACTTTAAGATATCAAAATAGATTAGCATTGTGTGATCCTCGGCTTATATCAAAGGCACTATGTACATTGTATTGGTCCAAGGTTAAAGTTTTAGGAGGTTATTTTTTAACGATTTTTCCAAAATGCGTTGCTACAAATTCATAGTCTAAAGCAGTGCATATTAAACAGTGGCCACTTTGCAGTAGGAAATCAAAGTCTGTAATTGTGTTAAGACCTCGTCCTGAGCACACCTCACACCTTTTTGTTGCTGTTTTGGTATAAAGTGTACCTGTTAATACTGTGATATATGATGAACAAAGACCCGCAACATCAATCCAACACAACACTTGCATTTTCTTTGTATGCAAACAATCCTTTGAATTTGTGACTAGAGAAATTCCATGATACATACACAATGTGCTTTTAAAAAGCATTGCATTAAAGGGGTGAACAGAGGACAGTCTCTCATATTTTAGGATGATATTTTATAACAGTTTTTCTCCATTTGTTGTACTATTGTATTTTAATTTTTAGCAATCAGATTAGACATGGTGTTTGTTTGTTTGTCACATAAATTTACATGTAGCTTGCTTGGTACATCATAGGTCATCTGAACTGAAATTCACCAAGAGCACAAAGAGCAGCAAAAATTGCATGCATTTTCTGGTTTATACAAAGGAACTGAGAGGCACTGAGACACCAGTTGACAAAGTTCCCTTGCTTATAGATAGGAAAAAAAAAACTATTTTCTCCAGGTTGTCTTAATTGAACTCAAAAAGATATTTATATATTTATTACAGTTCAAAGCATTACTATTTCAGAACAGTCATTTAAACATTTTCATTGCAGAGGATGTCGCAGAATTAACAATTGTAAAGAATGCACTAACATCTTTGTTTAGGATGGAGCCCAAAGGTGAGAACCACAAACTAGTTTATAGAAAAGAATATTTTTACGGTATATGAGAAACTGTCATGTTGTGTCTCTGAGGTTCATCTTTGAAGACTGCTTTTAAAGAAGAAGACATTTAAGTCAAAAAGGGGAACCATCATTACTACATGTACAGTGGTTACCAATACCAGTACTTTACATGGTAGCCTTCGATATAATTTTTATATATAAATGCTAGCTGACAAGAAAAATACAACAGTTTTAAAATGTCTTATTGATGGAAAAATGCTGCAGGAACTATGTCCATAAAGAAGTTGTTACTACGTGTATGTGTTGTGGTTCAATTTTTCCTTGGTTTAATTCTTATTTTCCTTTGTTTATTGGTATGTTAGTGTATGAAAATGAGTGTGAAACAAAGGAAAATAAAATTTAAACCAAGGATAAAATTGAACCAAAACATGTGTTTTATAACTGGAAAGACCCACATACCAACAGCTGACAACATACTGTACATAACTCACTTCACTTTGAATATGACAATATCTGGATCTACACGTATGTACCAAAATGCATTGCTACAAATTAATAGTCTAAAGCAGTGCATATTAAACAGTGGCCACTTTGCAGTAGGAAATCAAAGTCTGTAATTGTGTTAAGACCTTGTCCTGAGCACACCTTTTTGTTGCTGTTTTGGTATAAAGTGTACCTGTTAATACTGTAATATATGATGAACATTGACCCGCAATATCAATCACAGTGCATAACTTAGGGCAAAGTAGACTTACAGATATTTGTTGTTGATCCCTGCTTCTGTTCTTCGATTTAAGCCCCATATACAACCTGTACGCTGGTTTAGAAAATCTAGCCTTCTTATCACCATGATCCATCACGGTTCGTGAGTACATGTAGAATATCATTTGCATCTATTGAGCTTGCCATTGGACAGTATCACTGACTACTTGTTAGGTACCATTGGAGGGTTATTCTCACAGATTCTCAGTGGTGAAGAAGCATCTAGGGAAAGTGCTATCAAGTTTCTTAAAGGTGCAGTGGATGAACTTGGGAAAAAAGTTTTGCATCCTTCCACTGAAACAGAAGAGTACCTTGTAGAGGAGATAAAGAAGGTAAATTAATGTTGCTGTGCTGTTGTGGCTAACAATATTTATGATTACTTTTGGAGTTCCTGCAAGTCTTCCAACAGGAGTTTGAAATAGCTATAAAGCTCTCTTTAACCTCAAATGATGGCAGCAATACTGAACTTGCATCTTCTAAATTGCACCGCATCTTCAGGGTGATAAAGGTATCAAATTACATTTTACTCTAAGAGAAGTATATATCTGTGAACTCTTAAAAATGGAGTGAAAATTTTGTCCCAAATTTCATAACTAAATATAATGCAGCAATTTCTTATATACATGTTAATGTATAGACTGTTAAGGTCAGTCTGCTTAGCTGTTCTAGTTTTAAGAGGCAAAGTCAAAGTGTTTGTTTCTGTTTCATGAAAAGATAACTTAAAGTACAATAATTCTTTTTTTTTTGTTAGTGAGTTTCCTAAGGCTCCAGTAGACCTGAAAACTTATCTCGTAGCATGTCATAAGTATTTTCGCGTAGTATAACAGTAATTAATTAGCTTGAACCACTGTTGAACCCGTTACTTCATTTCCAAGTGGTTAATGATGATAATCTCTCGGCTAATAAAATGACAGCTACAGCTGTACACACATTTACTGTGGTTAGCTGTTCCTGGTCATGGTGTTTAATCTGATATTCTCCTGAAACCACAGATATTACAACAGCTGTACTTATTACCTGTACTATTAAATGTTTTGTTGTAAATATTACATACTGGTAAGTTGCCTTTTGGCAATACTGGTACTTAGCCCACATTTTGTACTGTAGATGTTATCCCTTTTACTCCTCAAGGTTATCAGTATGTAATTTCTCCTGACTTATTTAGTGAATTGTCAAGGAAACTGATGATAGGAATTTAGGAAATTATTAACTCTGGGAGGTGGAATTGGTTTAAAGTCAGGTCCACCATGGCAATGGATTAGAAAAGCATATGGCATGTGCAAAGGAAATGTAATAGTCAGATATGCTAAAAAAGTTAATCAAGTTACAGCCAGGGTAGTAAGGTACATACACAGGTAGAGTGTAATACTCCAGGCAGAATGAGCAAGTTATTTTTTGTGCTGTATGTGGTGAATTTATCCTGACCTTAAAACACAGCTTGGTGCCATGCTTGTTAAATGAATGTAAGTTGAACTTGTTCTCCTGCAGGCCATGACAGATGTTACTGGAGAAGAGTTTCGCATATTCATGGCCATTCTGTCATCCTTAAAAATAATGGCTGATGCAAACCAAGACCTGGCAGACATAGTTGCAGAACAAGCCGAGCTTAGTCATCCATTTCAGGTTTGCCTTGCACAGAGAGTTGAGTTGATTATTTTTAATTGTTGCACAATGGTAAATTACTGTTGTTCACTAGACAGACTGGTGTTACATTTCTTTATTACTGTGGTTTTTGGTGGCTAAATTTATGAAATTTTTGTGAGCGGCATTTACTGGTCATAGGATTTCTTGCATGAAGGAGTTTTAAAACAGTGCATAACAGTTTCTGTCATTATTACAGTTTTGTTCTTAAGATTAGCATACACGTATGCGTTAGCTTTGACTCTTTAATTTTTCGTAGGTCTGTTTCAGCATGTCTTTTTTAATTTCCAGCCTACAGATGGAGATGCGGTGGACAGATTCCTTTCTTGTGCCAGACAAGCGATTCCTTATTTTGTGGTGAGATAGACAATGTAGAACAGGTTTTATTATCAATATTTCTGTATAAATTATTTTGTTAGAGTCTATCTGGTTAAGATAATGGCAGATTTGGTCAGCCTGTGTAACAATTTCATGTACATATATAAGGCCACTAAAGACTTCATGATTCATTTGTTGACTACAGAACAGTAGCTCTCAGATAATGACCAGGATGAGACATATAGTAAGCATGTTAGTGGTAATCCAGTATTATCCTGGATTATTGCTTATTAGCTTTTTGGGAATTGGGCTCAACTTCTGTTTATTTGTATTTAATTTTATCCCTCTCAACCAGTAATATAAGTTATTGTAAAACCAAACTTAAGTTATCTCTCATGTCAGACATAATTACCGGGGCCCAGCCAAAGGCTGGCACCGGTTATAGAATGCAGACGGTTTCTGTCGTTTTTTCAATGTTACATTGTTAGGGATATATCGCCGACTGAGATATATCGCTGGCTCGTTGAATTAAGAAAGCAGTGCAATTTTCTCTCACCAAGTCACTAAATAAATTATAGCAATCTGTAACTAACTTTAAGAAAGCAACTGAAATTTAGTGTCATCAGTATTGTGTATCCATGAGAAGTTTTTGAAAGTGTGAAGCTGCCTTTGGTTGTTATTTTATGTAAAGTCCCAAGAAGATGTCTGGAAGGGTTACTAGTAAAGGATGTTTTAAATTTCATGAAAACCAGTCCATAGGCATAAGACTTTGCTTCCATGTGTACAATGTGACATCTGTTACTGTGGTCTTGATAGTACTGTACCTTTCACACATCCTCCCTTGCTTAACCTTCAGGGCATGTATTGTATTTGCATTGAATATTACCGGTAGTTGGTTTATTCAATGTTTGCAGAAACCACAAGCACCTAACAATACCAAGAGATTATATAGTGTTCATATAACAAAGTCTGATTAACAGTGTGTTTTTTGATCAAGACCAGAACATAATTATGATCAAGGTGGAGACAGAAATCAGTATTTGTTTTCTAGGACTATTACAGCATCATGATAATACAAATGACACTGTGATATTTATCCTTTGCATTGTCACACTATTACCATCTCCAACTTGTTTTCTGGTTTATTTAATTCTCAAATAGTATTCTGCTAGAGAGACAATTATGTTAATTGGGAGAAGAAGAAGTTTTTTTTATGTATAATATGACTGGTAGCTTTGCTTGGGTATACAAAACAGAAGCAACATGGAGTGATTTTTTCCCTGCCAAAAAAGACTCTGACCCTCCTGTGGTTGAGAATAAAGCAGGTTTGACCTTCCCCAATTTGTAAAAAATTTACTAAGGACCCTCCCCTCCGAAGTCCCGGCCCACCCCAACCCCTTAGTAAAAAACGTACCCTCCCTAACTGCCCTAAAGCTTTATATAATGATTGATCAAGAAAAACGGGTGTCATGTTTGTTATGTATAACATCTCCTTTAGTTTTGTATACAAAAGTTAATTGGAAGCCAGTTTGAGAATCTATCCTTAGTATTACAGTAAGCTAAATGGTGTTATGTTTCTCTCCCCCTGCAGAAAGGAGCTTCAGCTCAAGCATTCTTTAGCTACATAACTGAACATGTCATTCCAAATCTGAGTGACCTAGTGACATCAGATGATGGTGAGGATATCAAACTAGAGATGTTGAAATTGTGTGCTGAGATGTCACCACATGGCCTCACTGATGACACCATCAAAGCAGCCATAGAACCAGTTTACACCTTACTGTTGGTGAGTTTACTCATTGTTTTGTTGCAAGACTTTCAGTGACTTGGAGTCCATAGAGGGTTTAAGTACAGCGCAGTGTTTGGGTCAACATTAGCTGGTTTTTATGAGTTCAACTACTGCAATAAACTAAGTTAATTAACTACTGGGGATTTAATCACTTGTTGATTCTACTTTTGCTGAAGAAGCCAACTTTTCTATAAAAGTTAATGAAGGCCTTAATAATAATAATAATAATAATAATAATAATAATAATAATAAATAACATTGACAACAATGCTAACTATTAAAATCCTATTTACAATTAATTCACTTGAAAAAAAGAAAAAACTATTAATTCAAAACGCTATTTACAATTCCTGTCGTTTTTTAAAAGAAATAAAATAAAATATATAATAATAATGATAATAATAATAATGAAAGAACTTTATTCATTTTCCAAAAATCCTATATACACACATTCTGAAAGAAAAATAGTATTAATAATAATAATAATAATAATAATAATAATAATAATAATAATAATAATAATAATAATAATAATAATAATTTATGTAATAACAACCTTTATTTGAGGGTCAACTGTATCTAGCACTAAAATAAAATAAAAACACTAAAATCAAAATCTATCGTCCTAAAAGTCCTCTTTCGATGTCAAAATCCATCTCTTTTAGGTTGAGATTTACTCGCCTCAATGAATGCGATCCCCTTAAACATAAGAGGGATGTTCTCAGAATGGCAAATGAGATTTTGGTTCTAATCCAAGACATCGTAGTCGAATAATCCTCGCCTTTCTTGACTGACAGGAGTTCCGCTAAACGCTTATGATAGACTTGACATTCAGGTGCCATGCCACCAGTAGTGGTGAACACCAGCAGCATAAACATGGCTTGTTCCACCTCCATAACTCGGCTTGCGTACATACATTTCTTCTCATTTTCATGCTGGCGATATATTTGCTGAGGGGTGAGGTCCTTGTACGATTCCGCATTTGGATGGCATACCCGTACGTCAAAGAATGTGGTATCCTGTCTAGACCAAAAACCCCGTGCATGAATGTCCAGCCGGGCATCGGGGGCTGTATTAGCCCCTCTGGCTAACGACTCACCGGTAATCTCCTGCAAAACTGGTTCAACTTCAACATCATGACGGACCAAATCAAGCATCTGCGCCTCAAGATCCTGCAGCTCATTATGACATTGTATAATGAAGCCTCCCCGTTTACAAATCATAGCATGATCGACATTAAAGGGCTCTCCACAGATACATACATTTGGTACGTCATTTATCTGCCAGTCATACCTTAAATGGACTGCATCTTTGAATTCCCTCTTGTTGAGATTTAAGTCCATTTCCTTTACCGGAATGACAGTTAGCCAACTTGAAGCACCTTTCTCTGCTGCGAGATTGACCGCTCTCTTGGTCTTCTCTGGTAGGGAATTCCTCAGGTCTTCTAATTTTTCGTCCAGTCTCACATCTCTCTCTCTCTATGCGTGGTTAACTGCAAAGATCTTATCAGAGCATCATCTGGAGGTTCATGCGCTTGGGATACGATTTGCGTGACAAGGGGAGTGGTTACCTGAAGTGACATTGCGTATTCAAATCCAGCACGCTCAACTGGGTTTTAGTAATAAATAGTAATAATAATATTAGTAATAATAATAATAATAATCACTCAACAAAAGTAATAATCCTTCAGCAATACTCCTTATTCTATGTTTTCAGCAATACATGCCACTCCCTCCAACTGAGGAAGAAGACAGTAAGACAAATGAAAAGGAGAGCACTGAACCCAAACTTCAGTTCTCCTACGTTGAATGTCTCATTTTTACTTTTCATCAACTGGCTAAAAAGGCAAGCAAATCCTGTTTGTTCTGTGTATTTTTTCTTTTTTTAATTACTAGGTTGGCAGGTTTCTAATATTTTGGCAGGTTGTAACTTGGCATCACTATTCTTCCTGTTCAGTTTCCAGAGTTTTTAACTTCTTCAGAGGCAGCAGAAAGGCTCAGGGATTTTCGCCTGAGGTACAGTCTGTTTTTAGATGACTTGTGGTTTTTGTGATTGTTTTTTTATTTGTGCCTGTGGTGGTATGAAGTTTTGTGGGTAAAAAATGTTGGCTGTAACATGTTACTATTGTCCTACACTGCCAATTTTAGCTTACCCCAGTTTCTCTAAAATGATGATTATTATTATTATCACAGTTTGCTTGATGAAATGTAATTGATCAATATGTAAATGTAACATCTACATGTATGCATGTAAGCACAGCAATACATATATTTTTAAGTGACTGTTTGTTAGTTGAGTTCTAAAGTGTACCCTTTGAGACATGAGTAAAGTACAAAGTACAGGTATGTTTGTACTGTGAAAGCTTGAAAGCTCAGATTCAGTTATCTCTAAAACGATACAGTAATTTTCTTGTGTTGGTACTGTATTATGTTTGAAGGGTGTTGATCTATTGTGACTTGTTTTTTTCTTCTCGTTTATAATTGGATTCCAGACTACAGTACTTTGCTCAGGGATGCCAAGTGTACATCAAACAGTTGCGGCTCTCTTTACAAGGGAAAACGGGTCCTGCTTTACAGGAGGATGAAAACAAAATCAAGATTGTGGCTCTTCGAACAACATCTAATATCAATGCTCTGATAAAAGTGAGTATGGTTTGAATACAGTGTGTTGTGGAGCATTAGGATGTGGGACAAGTTGTAGGTAAAGATTTCCAGCGTTAAGAGTTATTCACTCTAGCTGAACTTTGATGTTTCTATCAAAGGCGGTTCAAACATCTGCCCAGTCATCAGATATAATGAACAGATGGTGTCAAAATGTTAAAAAACTTGCAGTTTTGAACATTCTTTTACGACGTCTGCTCTGTTTGTCTGTCTGTAACTGGTGGTGTATAGGTTGTGGTTCAGTTTTTACCTTGGTTTGAATTTTCTTTTGTTTTTTTTGGTATGGTAGTAATAAGTTTGAAAGAAAGGAAAATAGAATTTAAAGCAAAACCACAACATATACTACAGTAACGAACTACCGTAGTAAAATGTAACTTTTATCGCTGACAATTGACAACCATATACTGCTTGTAAAACTGAATTTTACTTGTCATCATGTAATGCCAATACTTTTGTCGCTGTAGGACTTATTCCACAATCCACCATCGTTCAAATGCTCAGTCACGTTGTCATGGAAACCACCGGTAAGTTTAGGTAGTGGTCATGTGCTGTTCTTTATGGATTTGCTTTGAATTTCTCAGCCTTTGGTTCTTTGAGGTTCGTGTGTTAGTCTTAATTCTATCTGGGAATTCATGATGCGAGCTAGTAAGAACGAAAGCTGTCAATATGCTCTCGGGTATCATTACCGGCAGGACTTCTAAACCGAAGTGCAAGTTAGTGCGGCTGGGTGCAGTAGAAATTGGAGATGATTGAAAAACACATTGTAGCAATAGACAGTGGAATAGCGCCTTTTCACTCTCTCGATGTGGTCACCAGGCTATAATATTAATTAGAAAGACATACTGTACCTAGTGATAACAAATCAGTGCGGTATCCATGCGATCTATTTGGCAAATTTTGTGGTACATGATTAGATCACTCACGAATCCCAAAGTTATAAATGGAAAGTTGCAAGTCTTGGAAGGTTTAGGAGTGGATTGATCTGGTTTTGGTCTCCCGGTTACCAAATTCAAGATAAATCGGGATCTGGATGAGTTGCATCCTTATCCAGTCACTGGAATATTCTTGGGGGTGAATTATCCTGCTTAGAAAGTTGCGACTGTATTGCCAACTTTTATTACTTGTTGCAATTCCAGAGCAAGACTTCGGTGCCCGCACCTTCATCCCCGAAAAGTCAAGAAGCGACCCTTGTAGATGAAAAGTAAGTTTGTAGAAGGCTTGTTCTACTGCCTGTTTTGTTTCACGTTCTATTCTCCCATTTTTTCCTCTTTTCAACCCTCTTTAATGTCTATTCCCCGAGTTTCACTTGTCTTTGTGCCAATAATTATTCCTTACGGATAGACCAGAAATGAAGGACTGAAGCGGCTATTTTACGAAGAAAACTTACAGCATTAAAGATGAATTATATGTACCTTTTTAGACTTAAGCCATCGTTTTGATTAAATCCTTCTGTTCATAAAATTTTCTTTGGTGGCGTTTGATTTTCAGGCGAAAACGTGCCGGAATCACACCCATCACTTTCGACCTTCCAACGGAGACAAAGTCCGCCAAGAAGTCCAAGACAAACACTATATCAGTTTACACAACACCCGGCCGACGGACAGGGGCTGGGTCCAAGGGTAGCACCATGGGTGTGTATACCCCCCCTGGTCGCAGAGCAGGAGCCTCAAATGGCGTGGTCAGGGGCCAGACCATGCCTGAGGCAAACAGCGGTCGGGGTGGGCGTGGTCGCGGGCGGGGATGGCAAGGAGTAAGATTCTAGAGATTCTTGAACACTGCTTCCGATCTTGATATTTTAAGCTACGATAAAAGGTGTGCGCATAGTTGTACGCCCTCATTGACAGCAGCCACATGTCGTCAATTATTTATGAACGCCATTCGATACTCGGTATCGTCAAACGGTGGCCCTTTTTTAACTTAGCGTCCGTAAGAAAAAGAATTTTGCATGGATTGCGTAATAGACAGACTCTGTGTTTTTATTTAGAGATACCTGAACAAGCTACGTAGAATTTCCTGACTCTGTCGAACCAAAATACGGGGCTGATATCTTAGAATTTTTCTTCTTAAACTCAAAGAAAGATAGTTGTTTTTGACTAGAAAACGTTTTCCCTTTGTTGGTTTCTGTTTCATCGATCATTCAAGTTGTTTAATAAACTCATTTTATTGTTTGGTTTTATCAATAGTGTGCGTTCTTTTCATTGTTCTGAGGTGTGCCTTCTGATTTCTTCGCTACCACGCCTCGAGGGAACCCTTAAAAATTAATCCAGGCTTCAGGTTTCTTTGACTTGAGCCGATCGGCCATAAAGTCCAGTCATTTTATGGAAAAATATCGGTCAACCTGCCACTAATTGCAACAGCTGCATTAGCTGGGCGCGTATAAATATACAGTAAACCTGTTTGTTTGTTTGTGCTTTTTAATTTGTTTTATTTTTCAGCTTGAAACTTAGCGAGATAATTTTGATTTAAGTAATAGAACAGTTTCTGTAGGAAAATTAAATACAGTTTTAGAACAATCATTACTGTTAACGAGATGGCACCAGAAAGAGTGTATTGAATAAAACATGCACATCAATTAAAAACATCACAAACGATGCTCTCTCTTTAGATGATACAGACACGTAATTCGTATTGATTAAAAATTAAAACATTGCATACTTGCGGAATATTTAAAACCAGATTTCTGATGTTTACACGACGGAAAGACACTAGAGAGGATATCAAAACGTACAGCAGTGTGCGAGACTGATGTCAAATCTTCGTACGTAACATTTCTGTAGCTTTTCTTGGTGCTGCGTTTTTGGTTTTGGTCACTTTCTGCAAGAAAGAAGGGGGATAACCGTCAGCAATAAGAACTGTCGATACATGTTTCTTCTCTTGTGCTGTTCCCGATGGTTTAGTGGTGATACGTTAGGCCCTGTCGTTAAGGCACTTAACAATAGGGAGCTTAACCACGCGCGTTTTTGAGACGCGGACGGCAACCGGAAGTGAGCTGTTTCCCCTTTTAATTTATCTTCACACAACTACATTTGCATTGATTAGTATCTTTCCTCCATTAGAGATGATCACTATAAAAATCTGGGAGACACCACTGTCCTGGCACGTGAAATGGTCTCTTCCAGTTGCCGTCCGCGTCTCAAAAACCCGCGTGCTTAAGCTCCCTAATACCGCGCTTTACTGATTGTGGATGGTGTAAATCATACGCTAGGTACTGGTCGGTGCGCGTGGGCTTCTTGTAGACGGTGGTGTGGAGTCTGCCGTTTGGTTCCCTTGTCTTTAGTGAATCGAGGAAAGCGATCTTGCTGTGGTTCTCAGTTTCCATGGTGAAGTGGATGGACAGGTGCTGTTGGTTGAGGTGATCCAGGAAATTGTTCACGTCGTTGCGTGTTATGATGGTGAAGGTGTCATCCACATAGCGTTTCCAGAGCCTTTGTTTTTCGGGAGCGGTTGCTATGGCTTGTTTATCAAACACCTCCATGTAACGGTCACATGACGGTGGAAACAGGACTTCCCCTTGGTGTACCTTCCTGTTGTTCGTAGCGTGATCCATTATACTTGAAATATGTGAATCTCAGGACGAAATTCAGGAGGTCTGCAATCTTGGTGGGCGAGAGCGCTGTGCGGTCTGGCAGGCTCGGGTCGTTTAGTCTCTGTAACGCTGCTTGTACTGCACCTTGTGTAGGGATGTTGGTGAACAGCGACTCTACATCGAAGGATACCATGACCTTGTCTTTTCTGATGGTTTCTCTGCTGAAGATCACGCCAACGAAACCGAGTACAGGTCGCTTTGGAAAGAAGTTTATTGATCGTGATAACCACTGGTACATGAGGAAGGTGAAAGGCAATTCACATAAGACTGCACCCTAATAACATCAACAGGTACAACGGAATTGAAATTCCAGAAGCATGGATGCCGACAATCAAGAAACACAACAACAAACACGCGGCAAGCCAACGGACCCCTGAGGAAAACCAAGTAAACAGGAACAATAGCAGGATCGAAATGCACTAATCAGAGCAGACCACACAGCTACATAATGGTGAGCCGGAATCAGTCGACCCCATCGCCTGAAGAAGACTAGCAGTAAGCAATCGAAACGTCGCGATCAACATCCAGTGACTACATCTGGTTCATCTCCGGTGTAAAATAATTTGTTCACACAACTGACGTAAAACAAAGGACACAAAGCATTCTTAACAATGTGCCTAAGCCGAACTAACAAAGAAAATGAATAAATTTTATTACACCGGGCATGATCCCTACATCTTGTGACAAAAAGAAGAATTTATATTATCATCACATCTTCCACGATGAACAACAACCCATTCCTTCATATTTGTCAAACATTTGTCGATTAAAACATTTAGATATTAAGGCAATCTGTAACTACAACAGCCTTAGGGTGACAGCTGTGATGAAAAACGCACAGTTACGTTTTAATTTTTTTCTTTACAATTCGTGGTCTGTAACTCTTTTTTTTTCCGGCGAACAAGTGTCAACCCTGTTAAAGTTCGCGGGAAAGATTAAAGAGAAAAATAGGAAAGTTAAAAAGAAAAAAAGTACTTGTATAACTTCTAGCAAAGTCTGGCAAAAAAAGTGTTTTCTTTTCTTTTTTTTTCATGAATTTGAATTTATCGATTTAAGAAAAAAAACAACACCACTTGATTGATACACCAAGATTGTATTGAAAAGGACGGCAAGGTCTATTAAGTATGCTTGACACAATCTGCTTTCCATCCTGATTATTCTTAGACATTCAAGAATCCTAAAATGGATGATGAAATAACTTGCGCGATTTGCCAAAAATCGCTTCATATTAATGTAAACGATGTAGCCATGATTTCATACAAACTGTTCCAGGTCAGAAGGTACACCAAACATGCCGTCGCGAATATTGCCACCCGAGTTACATTAACTGAGCTAAGAAACAGGAGAGGGCAAGTTCAACAAGTAGCTGCCGTTCTTTGGACCGCAAAACTGAACAGTCCTTTAACTTTAAAGCTTACTGTTTCTTCTGTGGAACAAAACTTGAATTGGAGGATCCAAAGAGAAGGCAAGGGGATAAGTCCAGGGTGACAATCCTCGAAATTAAACATACTGTGTTGCAAATCTGTTTTGAAAGGAAAGACGAGTGGGCGGAAGTGGTACGAGCCAGAATATTGCATGTTCATGATTTGCCAGCGACCGATGCTATTTATCATCAAGCGTGCAGCGTGAACTTCAGGACCAAAAAGCAAATCCCGATGCAATTTGCCTCAGAACAGCCTGATGCTAAGAAAAGAAAAACTAGACGCTCACAAGATGAAGAAAAAAAAGACGCTTTTCTCAAAGTGGCGAGATTTCTCCGGGAAAACGACGACGAGCAAATAAGTGTATTTGATCTAGTTGAAAAAATGGAAGAGTATCTCAGTGACTCAACCAGTACCGCATACGGCCGCACCCACATGATGGCGAGGTTGCAGGGACACTTCGGTGATCAAATCATTATAACGGAAATCAATGGGAAGCCAAACGTTGTAACATCTAGAAGCACTGTGGCTAATATTCTACATGACTTTCATACACAGCCAAAGAATGTTGATCTGGAAACTGAAAATAATCCGAACCGCTTCGAGGCTGATCAACAGCGACATAAAATTGATTAAAGCAGAAGCTGAGACGAACGCAAACATTCTACCAAGAAGCACAGCTTTTTGACCAGAACGCAGCCCAGGACCAGGGAATTAATATACCAGATCAAAATGGAGAGTTTGTACAGTACATAGCTGACAATGTGGACCACAACATACGAACCCTTGACGGTAACGACACCTTTCATGGCATGGGCATGATTGTTACTGTTACCCCTGGCACTAAACCAACTAGTTGCGTCCCGACACGAGTGGTTAATCCCCAAAACATCTCGGCATCAGAAAAAGTTGAGATCCATCCACCATCTGAGCCACGACTAGCACAAGTAGAAATGAAATGCAATGACGTAGTGGTTGCAAGAGCACTAGATCCCACAGCGAATTTGGACGTACTGTGGAAGACGTCTCTGCTGTCTGGCACTACGCGCCCAGCTTGGGCTGGAATGATGCAATTTACCCACCAAGGTAATCACCACAAAGGGAAGTCGTTTATAACCTTTCTACCTATGATCGATATGAACCCAAGGATGTCACTTGTGTTTCCTCTACTCTGAAATTTGTGTCTGAACATGCGCAGCGCCACAACATCGCAAATCCCATCGTGCCATTTGACCAGCCTTGTGGTGGAAGGGGTTTAACATAATTCAGACAGAACCAGCTGATAGTGACTTACGCAAAGTGATCTTGCGTTTGGGAGCCTTTTACACGGAAATGAGCTTCCTTGAGACTATTGGTCATCTCATGGCGGGATCAGGGTTAAGAGAACTTCTGGAACTGATATATGCGTCAAACGATGTTGACCATATACTGACTGGAAAAGCTATTGCTTGCGCAGTTCGTGCCCATCTAATTGTCGACGCGGCTCTGAATGCGCTTCCTTATTCTGCAGCTCTGGAGCGCCCATCCCACAACTTCAACATGCACGTATGGTAACTGTGGGTACTTTGATTTCTTGACAAGTGATGCTCAGTTAGCAATTAAATAATTGCATTTTGTTGTAGATGAACTGGCGGTGCACGACGAGAATGTTTCCAATGTCGACGTCACTCAACCAGAACAGAACGGTAACCATTGCTTCAAAATGAATTACTGGTCAATACATGAATAGTTGTTACAAAAAACTAATCTTAATGACAAATACGTTTTTTTTATATTTGCTGCAGAAGACTTTGCACTATACGTTAAAGTTATTGATGCTGCTGATGTCGGGGCTAAACACCCAGAGCAGCTACAAAGCAGTAAGTTGTGTTCTCCTTCAGAATTTAATTTATAAATATCAGGTTAAAATTCAAAAATAATGATCAATTAATCTTCTGGCTCGATGTTTTGCAGCAAACGCCAACAAAAGTGAAAGCCAGAATAAGTTACTGCAGGAAGCCCAGGCGTTGTTCACAGGACTGATGGAAAAGAAAGAGAAAGTCAATGCTACAGGCATCCTGGATGCCATTCAACACGTGCTAATACCCATCAAGATTTTACCAGAGGTACAAGCCGCACAGCCGCGTTGTGGTTACAATACATGGAAATGTCAACATCCTTCGCACCTTCATCAAAGCAGAACGCACAAAGATCCTGGAGCTCCATCTTCAAGCAGTCTCAAATGGAGTAAGAGATGCTGCTCCGAAAACGCCCTATCTCTGAAAGATTTTCTAAAGGGCTTGAACTGTTCGATTCGTCTTGCAGTGATAGGGAGAGTGTTCCAAAGGCGAGTGGCAGAAACGGAAAAAGTGCGCCCGCCTTTGGTCTCCCTTCTGTATTTCGGGCAGCGAAGGTTAAAATCTGCGTAGCGCGTGCTTCTTTTGTTGAGACGGTGATTAAGAACTAGTTGCTCGCTTAAAAAGGTAGGTACATTTCTATGGATACGTTTATGAACTATAGCGCATTTGTTGATTTTAAACTGTTCGTATACTGGAGTCAATCCAATTCAAATAAAAAGTTCCACAGAGGATGTTCGCTGGCCTGCAAAAAGAATAACTCTGGCTGCGCGTGTCTGTACTTTTAGAAATCTATTTATGTATTCTTTGTCGCACACAGACCATACTGCACTACCATAGTTTCTGATTGGCAGAATTAAGGAATAATGGTACTGTTTACGTTGTGCTAACAGAAAGAACGATCGATCTTATTCTTCTTAAAATCACGATGCGGAAGGCCACCTTTTCACATGTTTGTTTCTACATGTTCATGAAACGAACGTTTACTATCTATATCCTCGAGTACTTGCAATATGATTTGTCGTTTAACTTTAATTGAGTTCACAATGAAGATTTCAAAATTGCTCACTGTTTTCCAGTACTCTTCAATGTGCTTCTCGTTCTCACCAAAAAATACATGCATCATCCCCAGTATTTTACTACCGAGTAGTTCAACCAATGAATTTTATTCATAAAACATCGATTGCGGATTTTATTTCTGTAGGGGTAAAATGAAGTGTAACAGTTCGCCGAAAGAGCTTTTAAACAAGAAGTTCCAGTATAAAAAGAGCCTGGCCTGGCCACTGACAGCTTCAGTTGTCATTCAACCTCGCTAGAGTACAGAGCTCCGCAGTAATCCGAGTAGTCACGTTCCGAATTTACATACGCGGCATTGTCAGTCGAGGTGATTATTCTTCGAGATCAGTATTCCACGTCTGAAATGGCTTCAAAAATTCCAGTAAGTATGACAATGGAGCTATATTTCCATTTCCTTGTACTTTTTTTAAATGATTTTCGCAGTCTTCTTCCCAAATAAGTGTTGTGAATTATTCGCGTTGAACAATTTTATTAGGTTACAGTGGAAATCGAAGAAACTAAGAAGGACGAGTTCCTTGATTTAGTTGCGGGCCGATGCCCGTATGCTACCGTAAACAACAAGAAACTGAAATCCACCTGTATAAATAAATTCAGTTTGAGGGATTCATGACTCCCAGATAAACCAGCCTCTACTGAATTGCCACAAATGTTGCAATAAAATGAACTTTACATATCCATTTGATCAGCTCATGAATCGAAATTAAATATGAATTCACATTATTACTAAATTTTGGAAGGCAGATTAGAACATGGGTTCTGTAACAGAAGGTACATGGGCAAACCAGCCTTCAAATAATTATTATAAAAAATATGGCAAAACAGTCCACTTATATAATTTTTCATTCGATAATTTACAAATTATTGCATGGCGGTCTATAATAACAAAACGAATACGTACCTCAAGTTTATCAAAAACTTAGAGTTGGTGATTGCAGAAGTAAACCACACAACTTCATGGTTGTGCTAACACCGCACCGACACTCTTCCAATGTGCCCCCTTCTCTGCATGTGGATTGTTTCCAAAAGCAATACTCCGTGGCAACTTGGGCATCTCCCGTTCGACTCGGTCAAAGATCTCAATAGCCGGCGAACGGTTGCTGTAGAGGCCACGAAGTAGCTGCCGTCATCTTCCTCAACTGGAGTGTGTATCTCCACACGTTGTTGGCCTGATGGCGGAGTTACGGCCACATGAAAAGCCATAGAGGTAGGTGGGCTTGGCGAAGGAATAGGCGATGAACTCGTACAAGAACTGCATGAAAAATTCCGACTTTGCGGAGGAGTAAAAGGCGCTAGAAAGGGGCTTGGAGTTGGAGAAGAAGGTTGGCTCATTGGACTAGCTGGGCTAGATTGCATCATCTCTACAACATCCAAAACCCTTTCGAGCCACTCTGTATTACTCTCCACTTGCAAGCGACTCTTGCACTGTTTTAGCCTCGCTTTTAAGGCTTCCAGTCGGGAATATTCCTCCAATGAAACTTCGAATTGTAGAGAGAAACGAGTTCTCTCGCGTTTCGGTTTCTTGAAGGCCGGTAGTTGCTCAGCCATTTTGAGCTGTCCTGCCAGTACACGATGTCGAAACAAGTCGAAAGTTGCTCTCGACGGCCAACTCGGAAAGGTCGAAAAATAGTCGGAAAGAATCGTACGCATACAGATTGGTTTAATGCTGCTTTTCCATTTGAATGCAGGCTCGATACAAAGAGATTTTGCGGAAAGAAGGGGCCTCAGTCGAAGGTCTCGTTCCCAATATGGCGGCAAATTCAAACTGCGAACGTGGATCGCACCAATATTTCAGCCTGTGCGCGT
The DNA here is from genome assembly GCA_949710005.1 of Ricordea florida. NCBI lineage: Eukaryota > Metazoa > Cnidaria > Anthozoa > Corallimorpharia > Ricordeidae > Ricordea > Ricordea florida. The sequence continues at coordinate 15,243,952 of OX453275.1, forward strand.
GAAACTAATTAGGCTAACGCTATATTAACATTTATTATAGCAAGTTAAAGCCATAGCAATGCAAAGATGGCTTGATTACTTTTTATTGACTTTTCTTTATAATATGCATCTCCCAAACCGGCAGTTGTCCGCCATTTTTTTCAAATATTTGAAATTAGAAGCGGGAACGGGAGGAGGAGCCAGGCCTTTTATACCGGAACTTCTTGTTTAAACTTGATTTACTCATGTCTCTTTACGCAAAATATTATAGTGATAAGCACATATCGGTATATACGTTTTTTCAATTTTGTAATTTGACATGTTGTTTACAGCTACGATAGAGTTACAATGAGCGCGAACGTGCCACGCGTATCGTCCTTTGTTTTATTAACGGCGATCTTCCACCCGATCACCAACAAGTCCTTTCCACAAATCCGTCCATCCCTTTAAGTAGCCATGGATTAGCCGTTAGATTGTCGAAATCCAAGACCGATGAACCAAGTCCTGGTGGCACACCCATCGGTGACTGTGTACGCCAATACTTAAGGGATGGACCATTAGAAAAGTGATGGGGGGGGGGGGGAATTTTCAGCTTGCACGAATTTTTTTTTTTGCTCACTGCTTGTGCAGGAATTTTTTTTTCAGGTGAACCCCCCTGCACGAATTTTTTTTACTACGTGTGAAAAAGTCACAATTGGACCTTCCTTCTGCATGAATTTTTTTTTACCTTCTTCTTTGCATGAATTTTTTTTTTTTGGCATTTCCCACCCCCCCATCACTTTTCTAACCGTCCGTCCCTAATAAGAGGCAAACTCTTGCGGACAGCCCTACGAAGCCTTTTTTTCTTTTACAAAAATATTTCTAAATGATTTCTCTGAAAAAATCCTTGCTTTTAGATAAGCATTTCAGTTAAAAATTCCTTGATGAAAAATTAGTTTATTTACAAAAACTTTCAAATCTATTTACAACATCATTTTAGACAATGTAAAAAAAACTCTTTTTAAATTTAAAAGATGTTTTCTTTGGTCTTTCTATACATAATGTATTTTCAAAAACTGACTATCTACGGGTGAAACAGCTCTCTATATTAGTCGCGTTTGAGAAAATAAAAGATTTACACGTGTCCTTCCTCTTAAAATCTGTGTATTGTGGTACATTTCCTCCGATGTGGGAGACCTATCTTTCTTTAGATACTTGTCACAGGAATGTTTGCAACGCCACAATCCATGTGTTTCAATAGGGGACGCGAATCGTTAATCAATACTTCATCGTAGTCAAGTGAAGCTTCGCATATCGGAGGTCGATCATCAAGCTCGTTTTCGTAGCGTGGAAAATCATTCTAAGAGGAAGTAGAAACGAGAGAGCTTTCAAGGAAAGGCAACGTGCTGCAAAGTAATACCAGGTTAAGTAAAAAGGAATTTAACATTGTGGGTCGATTTTTCAAGCTAAATGTAAATTTTGCCTTACAAAATCGTTGTGCAAGTCGAGCTTGAACTTTTTCAGCGCCAAGTTCCTAGCATCACTTACATTGAAGCAGAAAAAGGAGGAATATCCCACGGACCTAACTTAATTAGCTTCTTTGCAGTAACTTGATTGGTTCGGTCCAAATTTTCTGGAATTCCTAATTAACTAAAGTAACGGCTCCTTTGGGGAAGAATACTCGAAATATGCACAGTTTAAAGAACACAGGTTTAAATCAAATAAACGAATTGCTTATTATCGGATGACAGACATACGATCCCTTTTTGATAAACAAGACTGGCGAAAGTAGTCTGAGGCACAGATCTACAAGTCTCACCACTGCACATTGAAGGCACAGGTTAAAACAGGACGAACTAGTAACACTACTCGAGAGTAAGCAGCAGGAACAGACCGTTATCTTGCCAAGAGTGTTTTTTTCTATCCATAACTACACAAAAGTAATGTTAGGTAGCGTTATGCAACCCTCGAGCAGAGGAAAACAAAAGGGATTTCACCCAAGAGAAAAATACGTGTTACTTACCAGTGGTCCTATGAGACCTGACAGCGATTCACGCTCTCTCCTTTGCAGCCTGGTCAGGAAACGAAATTCGATCAAATTTCTACAAACAACAACCTTTGTAAAATTGCATACATTTCAAGATAGGATATACCAGGAGCCCTGGATTGATGACGACAAATGCTCCTGTACATCAAACTAGAAAAACTAAGCGTCTTTCTCTTCTATTGCTGTGTCTTACCACTTCCTTGAAATAGACCCTGATACCTTTTTCTCCTGTTTAATTACTCAGCACATGCATGCCTTCATCTAAAAGATTGTTGAATGTTTGGACGATTGCAGATCTCTTTTCACAGGTGCGAGCCAGCCAATTAGGATCGTTTTTGCTATCCTTGATTTAGTTATTGTTATATATTTTCTCCGTTTTTAAATTTCTTTTTATCATTATTCTGTTAGGGACCTTTATTTTCCTCTTGTGTCGATTGTTGTGAAAGGTGTTGCATTCAATTACAGAAAATTAATAAAATTCCCAGCTGTGTAATATCGCCATCACTTTTTCCTGGCGGACCATTCTCCCGCTGCCCCACCTGCAATGTTATTGGTCCGCCCGAAAGTGTGCCGGTGCTTGCCAAACGATGCCCACCAAAACAAATATCAAGAAAGAAAACAGTTTTCATAGTGTAAGCTTCTTGTGGTTAATGTTGTGTTTGAAGACAGCTACTGCGTGGACTCTCTTATCGAAAGAATCAGAGCGAAAACAGTTTCTCCGGCAATCTCACCTTTTCTTACAAACTGTTCTTGCGACACAAACAGCAAGTACCAGGCCCACAGAGCCTCCAAGAGCGATAGCAATCCTAGTTTCCAGGCCGATACTCACGTCTCCCCCCAAATCAGGTCCATTTCTATCAGACTCTCCTAAAAAAAACAACCGACTCATGATTAATTGAAATCTTTCCGTACCACGATTACCCATCTCGAGCTTCACCAGATATTCAGTTACTTCATTCAAGTCTCGATTACCCATCTCGAGCTTCACCGGATATTCAGTTACTTCATGCAAGTCTCGATTACCGACAGCAAGTAGGTTACTATGATAGTTCCACCTTATTGTAAAATAGATTTAGAGTAAGAAGGAACAAGAGGATGCCATTTTAAAACTGTATACACTGAAAGCATTTTCTTAGGGCCAATGCGGGAGGAAACTTCGGTAGCTAAAATTTGTACTGTTCCGAGTTACTGTGCTGTAATGAAATTTAGCACTAACTGATACCATTGAGAATAGAGTTTAGGGGCCAGTGAGGAATCTAACCGCATCACTGGCCGTTTAAGCCCATCAACTTGCTGTAGTTCACAACTATACATCAGTCACTAAGCTATATGGAACGAAGTCCTCGTTCATTAATCTCATCGCTCAGTCAATTACCTACTGCATGAAAGACATGCGTAAACGTAATGTGCCGATTGAACTTCACGGGCACAAGAAATCTTACACCCGACGACCACCACGTGCTAAAGAAGTCAAATGATGGTAAGCTTTGTCAAAAGAGCATCACACCAATCAGACAAGGGTCGCGGTGTTCCAGTCACACTTAGTCTGCACTTCTTTTCCCATGGTGAACTTGTCACAGTCAAAACTGCGTGGGCCCTAACTTCAACTTTCGTCCCTTCACAGCGCAAGCATGCATGATTCATTCCAAAGATTTGATATACCTAGTTGCTTGACCCTGTTTCAATGCCATGTTTATCCCGCAGGGATGCATTTGCTTTAAGGTTAGAACTTTTGGCTATCGGAGCAATAAGTGAGAGAAAATCACTCAGATACTTAGGATTCCAGGTTCTTTATTACACGTAGCACGATAATTTTATTCCATAAAGCTGATTTGTAGAATTCCATACGCTTTATTTTCACATGTGAAAAGAGCGTATACAGCCAATCAGAATGGCGTACAACTGTTTCACATGTGAAAGTATAACCAATCAACGATAGCGCAAGGTCTTTCTGAGCCAATCAGAATCGTGCATCGTTACATTCAAATTGCTTTTCAGTTTTGGCGCCATTTTTGGCGGCGCGCCTCCTCCAGATTTTTCTTGCGGAAAACGGAAAAGGCCGAGGAAAGCTCTAGGTTTGTGTCGGTTGGTTGCTCCGTAGACGAGTTTGTAGACTTTGTACAGCATCAAGAAAACAAAAACACATTGACAAAACACAGACAGATGTCTCGTTGCTCAAAAAAGTTTTAGTTTCAAGAAACGAGCTGAGAGAGAACGAAAATATTGAAGCAAAAGATCTCTCAAATTTTCTGCTTCTAGTTCGAACGAAAGACGGATAACAATACGAACCCACATCGCTCAGGTATTTTCTTTCACGCTTTGATCGTTATTTATGAAAGAGTATTCCTCAATCATTATGAAGGAAATGACTTCAGCAGTTTATTTTCTTGATGTAGTGCGGACCAGTGCGATATTTTCCATTGTTATTAAATTTGCATTTGCTTCTGTTGTTAGTGAGTTTCTACTCGGTTCTAATTTGTGTTCAGAAAACTATTTCAATGAAAATTCTTCTGTTACGTGTAATAAATGTAATAACACAGCGAACCACAGGTTCAAGCGGTAACTGAACAGACATTTTAATTTCTATCAAGTTGATGGTCATAGCCACAAAATTTGCAGGAAATTTTCTTTGGCGACCGCCCGTCCACCGGCGTTGGAGCTCGAGGCTTTTTAGAACTTGACTTTACTCGATTAATGTTATCCACCGGCCCCGATAACGACTTCATTTGCAACTCAGCAACTTCCTCGCTGCGACACACGTCGATGCAACGATTCAGAGTTAGATCTCTCATTCTCAGCAACTTCTTGGTCGTCTGCTCGTTTTTAATTCCAAGCACAATACGATCACGGATTAAACTATCCCGCAAACAATCGCAAAAATTACATGTTTTGGCCAGATTCCTCAACTCGGCAACAAAACTATCAACCGACTCCGTTGGAAGCTTGTCTCGCATATTAAAACAGTATCGTTCGTAAATTTCGTTGACTTCGCCGATGCAATGCTTCTCCATTTTTCCCATTACAACGCGCCAATCACTCGAGTTCTCCCCCTCAGCGTAGTTGAATGTTTTGATGACTTTCAACGCATCATCTCCGATCGTATGTTTAAACATCGCCAACTGAAACTCCGGGGTCTCCCGATCCAAACGAGAAATGACAAAATAATTGTTATATTTCTCCTTCCAAAGCTTCCAGTTTTCGGCAATTTCTCCACTATGTTTCAAGTCAAGATACTTCGGCGGCGTAATCTGATGAAAAGTCGACGATGGCGGCGCTACCGCACCAGACTGTCCATTGGAGGTATCACCACCTGGCATGCTGTATAACGTAGACGGTTAAAAACGAAGCAGAAGCGGCCACCGCTGCTACCATGTAATAACACAGCGAACCACAGGTTCAAGCGGTAACTGAACAGACATTTTAATTTCTATCAAGTGCCTTCAAGGTACAAACGAAACTGAATATATAATGAGTCTAGGAGCACGTGCAAATGAAATTCAACACAGGGCGTGAAATATTACAATAATATATAGATTTAGCCAAGCCTAAAAGCGGGGCTCCCGTTAGTACTTTCATTTCACTTTAAACTGTAAAAGCATTCTAAAATATTGCGAAGGAATTCACAAACGTTTTTAACTATAGTTAAGTGTCAAGGTCGGTTAACTTGCTATGATTTTTGTCTAAACTTTCGTCTGCCATAAGTACGGTCTTTCTACCTACAAAGTCATGGAGTATATTCTACAAAAAACACAAATTATCAATGTACTGTATTCTATTCCTGATGAAATTAACCATTCTATTTGCGTAAATGTATTTAAAAGATTTGTACACGCTACTGGGAAATGCAGGACACAACTCTTGTCATTTTCGTGTTAAAACGAACACCTCGGTAAAATAAATGTTTACTCCAAGCAGGGTGCAAAGAAAATTAATTTTACAGATTGCCCTTCGGGCAAGCTGTAACCAACATCTACCAGCCCGAAAAACATTTTTCACGAGAATGAAAAATAATTATTAATTATTCTTTTCTTAATTACATTGTAAGTTTAAAAAATTACTGCCTTCATTTATTCACTACAATGAGCTGTAATTACTTAACAAAAGAAATAAATAACCGTAAAAGTGTGAACTATAAGTAGACCTGGTCCAACGCAACACGTGAATGACTAACATACATTTGAGACATTTTACAATTTAGAAGAACATTTTTTACGAAAACAACGGCGTTGAAACCAAACTTCTCAATCGACACACTAAATGACAACGTCGACAACGCGAAAAGCTGCCAGTGAAAGCGCTACATTCTGCAATTTGCCGCCAAGAGAAAATTCCCGCGGGAGTATTTCTTAGCCGTCGACAGGGGAGATGTTTATATGATTAAAGGACATAAAAATTTGAAATCTTTCATCAGTTTGCTTCTCATTCAAAAGTAGTGCATTCAGAAGATCATTTTTCTGAAGAAGGTTTGTTTAGAAGTCGGTTTTCCAAGTCAAGTGTCAAGTTTAAGGGAAAGTGGAAAGTGCGAGTGCTGAGTCACGCATCAGTGAGCAAATATTATGCAGACAAAACTTATGCAAATTTGTGGTCCATAGCACGGAGTCTTTCCACTTCTCGGCTTTCTTCGCTACAATTTTGTCTGTTTTCCACAGCACGGAGTCTTTCCGCTTCTCGGCTTTCTTCGCTACAATTTTGTCTGTTTTCCACAGCACAGAGTCTTTGCGCTTCTCGGCTTTCTTCGCTAAAATTTTGTCTGTTTTCCACAGCACGGAATCTTTCCGCTTCTCGGCGTTCTTCGTTAACATTTTGTCTATTTTCTCGAGCCCGGACTCTTTCTGCTTGTCGGCGTTCTTCGCTATAATTTCGTCTCCTTTCTCTTTCCCGAGCGCGCCTTCTTTGGCGATCTACTTCGCTCATTCTTCCTCAGTTAATTCTTGCTCTCTTTCCCGTTGCTCTTCACCTGAACCCTGTGTTCTGCAAGTTATATTTTCTCTGCTATTGTTTGTTGACATAGCAATAGAAATTGCTTCGTTTATCCTTTAGTAAAACTTTAACAGTGTAGAGTAGTAATATTGTGTCTCAAAAGACAATGAACTGAAAATTTCTTTTTCAGTCGTCAACGCAATTTCCCGCCAAAAATATGCGGGCTACCAGAACAGCTTCCAAATAAATCACGTCACCTCGATGAGTTGACACATGAGCTCACAATATGGTCATGTGATGCTGGTCAGTGGCTATCCCGTTTTGACAGCTGTCAATTGACCATATTGTGAATGTCCAATATAAAAGATGTGGATTTGCCAAGACAAGCCTGAGATACCCCTCCCTTCCTTTTGATAGTCTCCCCTACCCTACCCGTACAATCTGTAGACGCGTACGTACGGACGTACGGACGTACGGACGTACGTACGTACGTACGCTCGGTCAGTCACGTGACAACCAAAAGAAAAGAGGTTGACCATATTCCATGAGTATGGGGCTCTGCTCCACGCGCGCTTCGCGCGCGGGAGCCCCGCTATTATAACAATAAACAGCTCACGTCATAGAAAGTACTTTGTACGGGGTTGTATTCACTCGTTTGTATCAAAAGCCCTCACTCGCTCGTTCGGGTTTTTGACACAAACAACTCGTGAATACAACCCCGTACGTCGCACTTTCTATGAAGTAAACTATATTTACTCAATGGAAGCCTGGGATACGCTCATGAAGTATTAAACAGTTGGGCCAACTCTTGCTTGCACGCGAGCCATTATCTTTATAAACCAAACATCTTTTGTATACCAACCTTTCGACGAGTTACTCTCTGCTTTGATGTCACACGGTGAACTGAGCCCACCACAACCTCCCCCAGTACACATGGCCAGTCTCACAATAAGGTTTTCCAGTGGATTACGATTTTTTAAAACTCCCTCGGTGAACGAACCATTGAAATTTGTCACCGACGCTTTAGACGTTACATTGGAGGGATCTTGTCCTTGCCAGGAGTAAGCAACGACCTTTCTGGGAAGTCCATTCCACGTATTGTTTGGAGGAAACTGCCAAAACCAGAAAACGTCACATATGTACTCTTACTAACTAGGTATCGAATATATTCCTGTTTTTGTTCAACTGAAATGTACCCAAGAATACTCTCTGCCTTCGTATGAAGTAGCGACCTCAAAAGTAATAAATTACGAACGCCCCTCTTTTTACTATAATGTACGCTGTATTAAAACACCATGCAATGTAACTCAATGAACAGTCCTGTACCGCAGTACTGATAGTTTCACTATGCAGTAAGGAACTAATTCTTTTTTTGATCGGATAAAACCACGAGGTGGGAGCATTCTATAAAAAAAAAAACTGGTGAACAGCGACGTGTTGTGGTGGTGTTGTTTTTACCATACAGTTTGGCTCTAACTCTTTCATCTGTACTGTTTGTTTTACTATATACAGTCAACCCACTCTCAACGACCACTCTACTAAGCGACCACCTGTATATTGAGTTTGCTATATTATGAATGATAAGGTAGTAATAAATGTAGGATTCATTAAAGCCACGGTCACGCATTCCTATTTCTAATTTTCATGTACCTTCTTTAGCATCTAAATTTAGCTATATGGAACGAAGTCCTCCTTCATTAATCTCATCGCTCAGTTAATTACCTACTGCATGAAAGACATTTCACGACCACTCTACTAAGCGAACACCTGTATATTGAGTTTGCTTTATTATGAATGATAAGGTAGTAACAAATGTAGGATTCATTAAAGCCACGGTCACGCATTCCTATTTCTAATTTTCATGTACCTTCTTTAGCATCTAAATTTATTTCAAATTCAGTTTTCCTTACAGTCTCACTTTAATTTCTAGCTTGGCAAGGGAAGCAATTGTAAGTACTTTTTCCCGGACCAAAAAGTCCTTTATTGACTCATTTATTCGACTTACCAAAATTCCCCAAATAGCCTTGAAAATTCTTGTTGATAGAATACAAAATTTAGCATTTTGGCTATCGTTATCTTCTTCTCATCCATATACTTGATTTATTTGTTTTCCAGTCGCGGTGAACCAACTCATATCAACTCATCTGAATCAACTCACCTGAATCAACTCGTCTCAAACTACTCAACTCAACTCATTTGAACCGGCTCAATTCTACTCATCAGTTTTCAACAGTTTTCTATGAGTTGCATTCGTAAGTTCCCAATAAAATGCTAGTGATTTAATCAATGTTCAGTCTTGTCAATAACAGTCCATGCAGGTTTTGGCTTATTTTCTTGACTTTTCTATTAGGCGACTACCTCCATTAAGCCAACACTCATTCTTGCACCAAGGGTGGTCTCTTTAGACAGAGTTGACTGTATAAAGTTAGATTCTCATTCTACCTCTGTTGATCAAACCATGCCCTGTAACAGCATTCTTAACCAGCCTGCTTCCTTTGAAAAGCTACTCAACAATGAGTACTATATTTTGGTACACACCAAAAATAGTTAATCAAACTGGTTGATAAAGAAAGTTTTACCACCGTAAAATTTGAAGGGTTGCTGACGGAGGGTTAGCGCTCAAAACGTCAGCACCCCTTAAATTTATATATGTTATTTACCGGGCGGGAGGTCCGTATGGGAAAAAACTGTGCCCGAGGTCTTGCGTACGGCCCGAGGCCGAAGGCCGAGGTCCGTACTCAAGACCAAGGGCACAGTTTTTTCCCATATGGACCGACCTAGACCGGTAAATAACCTTATTTATTTTTTCTGTTTGTTTGCTTTTTTTTTCAATTTACCGCGAATAGCGCGGATAAAAATCCGGACCGTGGTCCGTATCGTAAAAAGCTGGACCGGTTACGAGCGCGCGATTAGCCAATGAGATTCGAGGATTTGGGATTCCGGCCCGCTGAGATGCTTCAGAAAAAAATAATAACCGCTTACTAACCGAGCGCGAGGGCCGTACTGGGGAATATTGGCCCGAGGTCGAGGCAGTACGGACCGAGCGAAGCGAGGTCCGTACTGCCTCGACCGAGGGCCAATATTCTCCAGTACGGCCCGAGCAAGCTCGGTTAGTAAGTTATTTATTATATGGTACTCTATTTCTGATAGTTAATGTTCGTCTTCTTCATTCATCTTTGAAATTTCGGAAAAATTTCAATCTTCTTAGCTTCTTCTGGTAGTTTCACTGTGAAGAATGACAATATTCAGTTTTTTTCGCTGTTTTGTTGCAAATTTTGAATTTGCCGGCTTCGCTCCAAAACAAAAATACACGGGTTGGACCGTTTCCATGGAAACGGTCCGTACTGCAAAATCCTGACCGAGAAAGAACCAATCAGAGCACAGGGATTTGCCTAAGACTGGCTTTGCCATATAATAAAACGTGTTATTTTTTCGCGTTTCTATTTTCCGACGACACACCACCAGTTTCTTTAGAAACCAATTACCTAATAATTTAGGTGCTGTTTGTTTCACATATATTGATTATCTAACTTTCTTTGTGTGGATGAAGTTTTGCAGTGTGCCTTCATTGTGGATACATACCTTCCAGGACAATAAAACATCCATAGTGCGTGCATTGAGCGATCTGTTGATTCCTACGCACTTGTAAATAACAGGGGCTTCAAATGGGGCTGAGGATGTAATGAAAAAAAGATTCCACTTTGTTGAGTCTGTTTTGCTAGCTTACACCAAGTTATCACTTGAGATTATAGCTCGCAAGGTATACTGAATTATTAAACATGGAGACTTGAGAACATAATAATTGAGAATATAATGTTATTCTTTAAGCGAACAACATTATATGGTGGCAGCTTTAAGAGCCCATTGATCGGAAATCCAAAACAGAAAAAAAACGTACGGTAAGTTGGAAAGCGAACTTGAAGGAGCGATTGGAGTACATAACGCGACTGAACAACAGCACGACGCCAAAAGCCGACCAAAGACTTCTAACCACCTGCTCTGGAAAATGCAAATCAAAACCCACGGATTGGCACAGGGAGATCCAGGACCTTGTGCAACAGTACAGGGCATGCGCTTTACAAAGAGACAACAGACCCAAACAACTTATTGCGACAACCCTACAAGGTCGTCTATTGCAACTTGTGGCCACAAAACTCAAAGGAATAAACTATCTGATTGTATCATGAGGTACGTGGAAGTGGTGGTCATGGAGAAGACCACAAAGTCAAAGGAAGTCATCCGGGCACTCAAGTCTAAATTTGCAAGACACTGACTTCCCGAACAGGTCTGATCCGACAATGGCCCATCGCTCAACAGTTCTGGGTTCACCTACTTTGCAAAGGAATGGAGATTCAATCACACCACGAGCCGTCCGCGATTTCCTCAATCAAATGGAGAAGTCAAGAGTGGAGTCCGAACGGTCAAGAACATCCTGACCAAAGAGAAAGACCCAGCGAAAGGCTTGCTCGCTTACAGAACTACACTACTAGTGTGCCAGTGCAGCCCTGCCCAGCTGCTAATGGGGAAGCAAATCCGAAACAGCGTACCTACATTCTACAAGCAGCTTGATGCAAACTGGCCTGACCTGCAATCACTACGTACAAAAGAAACATCGAGTAAGACCACGCACCAGTCAACCTTCAACAGCAGGCACAGGACCATGCCTCCAACCTCCAAGAAATCATGTTCATTTGACTCCCCTGCTACAGCAGAAGCAGCATCAGCCTACGCCAGAGAACGTCAAGATTTCATCGCCTGTTTGGAATGACATTGCTGATGCTGGAGAAAATGTTGGAGGGATTTCCGCGACGCCTATTCTCGTTACTTGACCTAAGAGACTTATTAAACCATCCCCCAAAGTTAGAGAAAACTTAGTTCCGATGTGAAGAGACATGGACCGTTAGTGTCGTTAGTGTTGCAGACATCTTTGTCAAGGGGAACATGTTGAGTTACCTTACATGAAGTAATTACTTGTGAATGACGTTCGCAAGGTATATACCTCTTATTAATCGAGTTCGAGGTCCGTACTGTAAAATACGGATCCTCGTTTTTTCCCGTCGATTTATGGCCCGCGCGCGAAGCGGACCTCGAACTCGATTAATAAGAGATTTATCATATCTCTGGAGTCATTTTGGCGACCAAAACAAACTTTAGCGGGCCGTACAGTGAAGTACGGCCCGCTAAATTGACCAATCACAGCGCGCGTACTAACTGAGAGATATAATAAATTGGATTATTAAACATGGTGACTTGAGAGAAACACGTGTTCTTTACTGTGGCCCTGTCTTTAAGCGAATAACATCACAGAGTGTATTTTCGGTGATAGATTAAGTGAAAATGAAGCACATCAGCAACAAACCCCAAAGTAATTTTAGACTGACTTTACCATGAAAACTCTGAGTCATGTAGCGTTACCCAAATAGTTCTTGTCCTTGAAGGCATAAACACAAAGGCTGCTTCAATTCTCAACCTGTAGTACTGTTTGTCCTAACTATACAGTGTAGTTGACTTTTTCTACATTTAAAGGATGATTCTAACTTGTTCTTTCATTTCCAGAAAACCATGCAGAGAAAGGCATTTCTTGTGCCTTAACCTTCTCATATAGGATTGTGAACGCAATAAACTGCAGAATATTGACCTAACATGGTGCAATCAAAGAAGACAACAGTCAACTTACCAGCCTCCTTGGTAACAACCTGTGTTACCGCCTTGGGTCCATCATCGGAAACAAAGTAACATGTCAAGCTGAACTCATATCTCATGTAGGGTTTGCAGGTGATGTTCCACGTAAAACGGCCATCCTCTCCAGCAGTTTGGTCGTAAATATTAATGGGCTTAGGCTGAACAAAAGAGAATTGAAAAGAGAGACAAACAAAAACTAAAAACTCTAGATGAGAAATTGATGGTCGAGAACCCACATTTTGCTTTTAAATGTGTTGAGGAAACTTTCCCAACGCGTTTGTGTTATCTATTCGACTGAATGAAGATTCGTAATCATACTCGTGATGGACAAATCGGCCTCCCGCTTCGCAATCAACCGACAAGTTTATAATCACGCGTATGATTACAGACAGAAATGGACTCCACTCAGTCCTATTACTGACTGTAGTTCAGTGCGCACAATTGCAGTAAATACTGCGAGCAAGAAAACTCCAACCATGTTTCCACCTACGGTGCAGATATGTGTCCCACTTTTTTCTCAAATTGTTAGTAGCATGCACGTAGGTTCACGACATTCCCATCATAGTTCGCTTTACCTCTCTTTGAGGGGCGGCAGGAGCCCATGGGTTCCTGGGGGCGGCGAATGGCAAATGCGAGCCTGCGAGTCTAGCGTTTTTCTTTGCGAGCCCGAGACATTTTGAGTTCTTAGATTGCGAGACCGAGACTTCAAAGTGTTTTGAGTGTGAGACTCTTTCGTAACGATAAAAATCGAGACTGCGAGACGCACATAACCGCTAGAAAACGAGACTGCGGGACCCGTGAAATTCGACTAAAATTTTGCGAGACCCAGAGTTTTTGAAGGAACATTCACCACCCCTTCTTTGGTCATAAAGACTATACCTTATGGAATTCATCTGTCAGGAGAGATGTTACCGTATATCTCAAACGGAATCCTAATGGAAAGTCGCTTCCAACGAGAGGTGGCCAGAGCCAGCTAGCTTTCAGATTCTTATCTCCGACAGAAACACGGAAGTCGGGAGGCGTTGGGCATTTAGCTGTGATGAAAAAGAGAAAATATCGCAATTTAAGCTTCTAGACAGATGCAATGAGCATGTTGAGCAATCCTATCTCAAAATTGTCAAAAACACCCTCCGGTTTTAAATTTGGTTGATGTAAGTCCCAATTTAAAGGTACACTCACCGATTCCAGCCATATAAAGGAAAGTATAAAAAGTGCTAAGAGGTAATTGATTGCCCCCCCCCCCCCCCACATTGCCACCTCTCCCTCCAACCCCTTACTGGCTGACTGTGAGTGAGTGACCAAACAAATCCAACGCATTTCAATTGCCATAGTATATACTCAGATGGACCAACAAAATAGTACCATTAAATTTTAAATCTCACGTGGAACCACAAGTGGTTTTAGTGGAAAAATGCGTTCAGTTTTCTACAATATAAAAGTAATAATAATAATAATAATATAATAATAATAATAATAATAATAATAATATCATAATTCAAATAATTTTACTGGCAAAAGAGAGAAACACCTGTATGATGGTTTTTGTTCACTTTTTGTGCTTTCTTCCCAGGTAAGGTCAAATGCAATAAATAATACTTAAAGGGAACTTGACATAATGTTGCATCTGCAGCTCAGTCTTCCTTTGTCACCTTGGCACCATGAGACAAACTAGTTATACTCACTCATACGGTTCAGATCCCACCACCTGTCCTTGCTTTGGCTAGATCCAAACACATTTGAAACTCTAATCACTGCACAAATGAAATTCTTCCTATGATCAGTTGCATTCTCTGACAAAAGAATTGATGGATCCATAGAACAGCTAAGCAAGTCATTTCTGCGGACTTCTATTTGTTTACACAATGATAATCTGTATTCACAACGGTAGTGGAAAGACTTTATGAGGACTCCTATCTCCAGGTGACTGGTCAAATTAACTTGATTTGCTATCCATGTGAATGTCATATTCTGTGGAGGGAATCCATACACTGTAACATCTGGTTCCCATTGTTTGGATGGCTTAACTGCAAATAACATGCAAACAACAAGAATTGTTATATACCTAGACTTTTACTCAACAAAACGAGCACTGTGATTGGTTCATTCTTGGTCATGTGCCCATGATCAAATTCATATGTATCCTGGCCAGGATACAATTGTGCAGTTGTTGCCTGCATGCATGCCAAATACAACAGCATGTGATCAATGCACAATGAAATTAAAAATGGTGTGATATTCTAAATATATAACAAGGGGCTTAATGTATGGTCCCTCGGGAAACTAGTTAGTTTTGTTTTGCCTCGAGTCAAGGTGTTTCCCAAAACAAAGTCTTGGGAAACATTGGGACTCTTAGGAAAACAAAACTAACTGTTTCCCTCAGGACCATACATTGAGTGTATATAGTTAAATGTAAACACACATTTGAGGCCACAATGGGGTCTCTGTGACTAAATCTCATCCTTGGTTAGATGGAGGTTTAAATAATTTAGTGACCATCAGTGATCACCATATCAACTGAATGAAAAGCCAGAAGTCATATATCCTTCAAAACCTCTTGAATCATTATAAAAAGATACAAACCTGTCCTCACACATCATGGATTTATAAGCAGCAAAGCTGCAAACCATTTTGCCACTGTGAGGCAGCTCATATCACACATCTAGGTTCACTACTTTACACCATTAATTGGTAGCACCCACCAGACACATGTATTGTACACTAGTCAGGAAATAACACTGTTCATTATTCAGTCAAAATATATTGGCCCAAATGCCATGACTAATTAAAAAAAAATCGTCACTGTTGAACATCATACATCGTAAAAAAACCAAAAGATCAAGAAGGAAAGCATGTAAACATGCAACAAGAATGACTGAGAAACTAGCAAATGTTACCTGACTATAACTTGCATTGAAGTGATATGGTAGGCTTTAAATTTCAAAATTATCTACTAACAATAATAAAAACCAACAAGAAAGCTAGGAAATAAATCAGTTGATTTTTAAGGTGTATGTTCTTGATAAAATCACCCAAAATCCTACAAAACAATTAATAGCAATGACAATAAACTCTGCTTAGAATGCATCATGTATAATAATACCTTCTAATGGTTTGGAGAGTTAAGAGTTTGATCAATTCACTATCCTTGGGTTACTAGTTATAATCTATAATTTAAGGGATGAGTTCTATGTTGATCACCTCTGGGAACAAAGGGTTAAATTCATCAAAGATATCTTACCTCCAACCACAACTGTCACATTCTGTGACAAATACAGAGAAAAATTAAACACTGTGCATTCATAGGTACCACCATCTTGAAATGAAATATTTTCCTTTTTTAGCAGCACTGTGTTGTTGTCTATTTCATTGCTGCTATTGATGAGCCATGTGTTGTTGTGTTTCCAGTGTAGTTGAATCGGCGATGCTAGGTCCTTATGAGAAACATTACTGATTGTACAGTTTAAAACCAGACTCTCATGAATTGCAACATACACAACTTTTGATGGCACACAAAGCTTTAGTCCTAACATGAAACAAAGAAAAAAATGTTTTATAATCAGATTAAACTGGTCTAATGAGTATTGGTCAATTAGGACAGAGCAAGGACCAATTTAGTCTGTGAGTGAATGAGTGGCTATATTCCAAAGACATCCAACGTTAAGAATTACACTAGAATGGCCTCTAGATCTGAGAAATTACGTAATTTAGACTTTCAGGCAGAATCTCCACAAACAATACCCCACAATAATAACGATAATTTTCTATATTATTAAATTTTAATATACTCTATTCCTTAAGTTTTAGTTTAAATGCACGACCCCATAAGCAGCATCGCTTTAATTACCATTGTGTTGAAATAAAAGTTATTAGATTGTATTGTATTGTAAATCAGACAACCATGAATTCAGTCAGAAAGTTCAAACTGTTTAACAAAAGTCAGAATAATAAACTATTATTATAAGTATAATTTTCATTAATATTTAGTATGAATTGTTGCAATGATGTTTATTTGTCAGCCTGGCAGGACTATCAGTATGTATCGATCTCTGGCTTAATCCCAGTACATTTATTACCCCACTCTTATTGGCTTAAAGTACCTAATTTGACCATTTCCATGAGGTCATTTTAACAATCAAACAAGTAAGACAAGTCAAATCAGACAGTTTGGAACTATCAATATTTAGCCAAAAAGGGTTCCTGTGAAGAAATGAATTTCCACCAATGCAGTCTACTTCAGTGTGCAATTATGCAACTTAAAACAAATCCCATAACTATGGAGCAGGCCTTTGACTTCCTTCATAAATAAATGACCTTTTTATATAAAATTGAGTGGTATTCCAAGTGGTAGCAAATTGCTTAAAATTATGTCACACATGTGCTAATATAAATGATATGTGCACATGTGTGATATTAATGTTTGGGAAGTGTTTTTATCACCACTTGGTACTCAGTATAAGACTTAATTTTATATAATAAACAGAAAATTTCATGCATCGTTTGGAGATACAAAAATTGCTCTTCTCAAGTTGACAAATATTTCACATGAAGAGAAATTTTTCATCTCTGCACGGCCAGGTAATATCCCCTATATTGCTGGAGTTAACGTGTAGGATAAACAAGTGGACTATGTTCAGCTGTGAGTATCATTACAGAACTAAAGTTATTTTTGGATCCATTCGTGACTTTTTGTTGACAAACTCTCTTTGGCGTGCTCTAAATTGTTGCCACAAGAGATGTTGCACGTCGATTAACGGCATGCAAGTTCGCACGAAAGCTTTTGAAAAATAGCAATAGGGTCTGTTAATTGCACATATTTCAAGTTGCCTGTTTTGATTGATGTCCGTATAACTCTGTGCAAATTAAATTTTAGGGACTGCACTTTGTTTTATTGTTTTTCGCGTAAGTCATGCAGTTGCGTTTCTGTCATTGTTTGTGTTGTTTTGAGTCATAATTTGTGTGCGCAACGGGTTGAGAAAGTCGGAAATTGTGTTCATTACTTTGACTATAATTCGCAACACCTCAGCACAATTACGGACCCCTGAACAAAAATATTCCCTACAAGTGTGTGTAAATTGAAACCATGATAAGCTGAATACACAACAATTGAAAGGTTTGTGATATTGAAGAAGTACGTACTGACCTTCTTCAATATTCACAATGAATCATGGTTACGGCTAAATTTCCCTACTTTCCCACAACCATTATGCATGCTGTTTCGTTCTTCGAAAGCAAAAAGTGTTTGCACGTGCACATCTTAGACAATACAGCTGCGGCATGTATTATGCGAAGTAAGGGTTGATACGGAAATTTAGCCACGATTACTTGTTAAGGCTTCACTTACATGTGTTTTCCCACTAAATAAGCATACGAGGCAATTTCCTCTGTCACGAGTTTTACATTTCGGGCACTTCCGGGTGAATCAAGGAATAGCTACAGCTAAGGCACGAAAACTCCATGGACGCATATTTGTGTGATCACAGAAACAATACAGCTTACCTAACGTGTCCTCGTCCTGACATTGAAACGCTTCAATAGGCTCGTTCAAAAAAAATACGCTTGTCCAAAATGTTATTTGCATAATTACGCTCTTCACAAAGGAACAAGTACCCACGGCACCCGCCATGATTGAGGACGTCACAAGACCAAACACTTCAGGAGCTAACCAGGCTAACAGAGAAACTTTACTGAGAACGACAAAAGCGTGAACTCTCGCACGCTCATTCGTCGAGAGTAATAATCTAAGAGACTGTAACGCAACGCTGGGATGGTCTGAAAATTGAACCAAATTCTGAGGCCAAATTCTGAGGGGTCAATAATCCCAAAATCAAACTAAAGGGTGCATTCCTTTGGTTTGATCCGGATCTGGATTTGTGATCACACGGATCATGGCGCATGAAAGAAACTCATCAATCCACACTGGACAACGATTCACTGGTTCCTTTGATGCGCTGTGATCCTTGTGATCTCGGATCGCAAATCCAGATCCGGATCACACCAAGGGAACGCACCCTTGTTTGATTTGCTTGATTTTGGAATAGTGGACGTCACGCAAAAGTAGCATAGACTCGACGAGCACCGCAGAAGGAGACAGCGAGTCTGAATGAACTGAAAGAAATTACCGAATAGTTGAACAACGTTACAGTGCAAACGCCCATGGCAAAATCTCGGAAATATAAAGATTTTTGAAAAATGTAGACAACCGTGGGATTCGAAATCAAGAAAGTGGGAAATGTTTCGCTACCAACCTGCTTGATTCTTGGTGAATTTTCTAGAAATCCTACATCCGAAACTGGACAACTAGTTCGACGACCAAAGAGGCTGGAATGACTATGCAGAATTATGAAAATCTCATCATATGATACTCAGCCACACCCATTTATTGCTAATAAATGGACAGTGGAATTTATGGTGTTGAGAATCAGCAGTAGAATAAGACTTGACTCCAAACCGATCTAAATTTTAAAAAAGAGAGAGGTTCGATTTCTCAGAGAAACACAAGAAAATATTGGACTGCCGGACGTTTAATTATTTGAAGAATGTGTCTGGCCCCGCTGCCGGACGTTTAGTCACTTCGTTATACAATGTGTACCTACCGCTACTGGACCCGCTCGGTGTTGGAGGGTCTAACACAGGGCTGAGGGGTGCGGGATGAGCCTTTGTTCGCTGGCGGATGCGGGATTGCAAAGGGTGGGCGGGACGAGGGAATTTTTTTTGTGGGAAATTGGAAGTAAGAAGGTCGAAATTAGGTAAACATAAGACAAAATGATGTAAGAGAACGCATCTTCCATACTGGGTTCTATTACTATGATAAGGGGACAGAATCTATTTTTAGATCTGGAAACTATTTGAACCGACCAATGGCTGATGTCCTTCTCATCACGTGGTTGTGATTTGAATGCACCATGTGGAAACAGCTCAGCTGTGGAACGAGATATAAATAGATTCCGCACTAAAAGTAGATTCTGTCCCCTTATTATATCATACGGGGGTGTTCTCTTTCCTCATTTTCCCTTGGTAAACAATACAGCCAGCACACGGTGTAACTCTCAACATTCTTTTTCCTCTTGTCTCCGCTTTGTCTACTCTGTCAGAGAGTTAGAGTCTGTTAAAATTTCTGATCTTTATTGTCCTTACCAGGTCCCTTTATCGCGCAAGGCCGAATCAAAAGATTTTCCCGTCAACCTCTCATTCAGTAGGCTAGAAGGGAAAAAACAAGATTTTTTATCCTAGGACACAAAATGGCCGCCGTGTGATAAAGATACATTAAATAAATCGTGCGGACACAGGTCAAAGCTCATTAAGTGACCTCCAAGAGGGTGATCTAAAAAAGCATTATTTATAAAACTGATTACTCCAGTTATGATCGCATAGTACACAAACTTTATTCTCGCATCTATTTTGTTGATTTTTATGTATCATTTAAATGACATCATCACTTGTTCGGCTTGTTCATTTTTAGTGACTTATATCCTTCAAATATTAACTCGGCTTTGACGGTACAAGTGAGCTAGAACTTTCGAATATATCGAACACACAGGCCCTCGGATTTTCAAACCGTGCATATATGTTTAATCTTTAATTGTCATAATTGCCATTAGTACACTAATCTGGCATTGGTTGGTCAACGGCTAGCTAGACAACCACATTATACATTGAACTAAATATACTGTTAACTAGATTAGCGAATTACACAAGCAGCTAATAAGAACAGAGAGGTAGTAAAGTAACATAAATTAAATACAATACTAGCTTTGAAATGGCTGGCAGATGACGCATGTATCACTGACAAAGGAATACTGTTCCATACCGGGATTGTTCTAGGAAAGAACGAATATTTATAAGCATTTACTGAAGATGAAAGGGGTAAAAATTTATAATCGTGCGATCTCCTAGTCCCCTGAAAACCCAGGTTTATTTCGGCTGGGAAAATTGAAATTGATCTTATAAAACATCGTCAAATCATTGATAATAAGGTGTTCCTCAAGCGATTGCCAGTTCAGGTCTGCTGGCATTGCAGAGACGCTTTTGTTGTTGCGGGAGTAGTCATTAAAGACAACTGAGCGGGCAGCTCTCCGTTTGATAGACTCAATCAATGTCAATGGCAGAAATATCTTGCGGCTGTATGTGGTGATCAAGCAGCGCTTGCGTACTCCGCAATTGGACGGACAAGACTAGCATAGGCTCGCGACTTGATCGCCCTGTCGCGAGATGAAACTTCCGCTGGAGAACACATAAAATTTTATTTGCCTTTGTTTAACTTCTTCGCATTGCAGAGACCAACTGAGGGAGCTCGTGATGTAAAAGCCTAGATACTTGTAATACTTTACCTCTTCGAGGCCAGTATCACTCAACCGGTAGCTGAAATGCGATGAGTTGGTACGCAAAGTCACAGAAAGTACAAAACATTTAGTGGGTGCGAATCTCATCTGCCACTTAGCAGCCCCATGCTCCAGTTGGTGAAAGTCATATTGAAAGCGATGGTGATCGTCAGGGCAACATATTTGTCGGAATAAAACTGTATCGTCAGCGGACAACCTAACTTCAGAAGATATATGCCTGTATGCAGGTCATTTATATACAGAAGGAACACGACCGGCCCAAGAACGGTACCCCGAGGGACACCTTATGACACATTTGACCAATCGGAGCACGAACCGTTTATCACAACGCTTTGCCAACGATCCTGAAGATAAAAAGTCACACAACCACTCGTTTAACTTGCCACGAATACCATAATGACGAGCCTTACGTAGCAATCTCCCATGGGGCACGGAATCGAAGGCTTTGGCGAAATCTAAAAAGATGACGTCGACTTGACTTGACCGTGAATATTGAGAACCTTAGCCCATTCATTAATGACAGATGTCAGCTGAGTATCACAAGACAAGCCAGGCCGAAAGCCATGTTGGAGTGGAATAATGATGACTTCGCTGAAAGATGGCGGGACAAGTGACTACAGACTATGTCCTCCATAACCTTACATGTTAAGGTGGTCAGTGAAACCGGTCTGTAATTCTTTGGATCAGATTTCGGCCCTATTTTTATAAATTGCGGAATCGTTGGCTTTTTTCCAGTCAGCAGCAGGTAAGAGGCCAGAGTCGTAGGACTGTTGGAAAAGGGCAGTTAAAATAGGAGTTAGTTCGACGACAGCTTCTTTAAGAATTCTAGCCGGGAGAAGATCTGGACCTGCGGCTTTGCTGGTGTCGATACTCTGTAGTAATTTCATAACTCAGACGCAGTTAGCTCCGGGATGTCTGGATAAGGCGAGGGACCAAGTGACGGCTTAGAAAATAAGTCCTCACGCGTAAAGACACTTTCATACTGTTGGCGCAGGGCCTCAGCTTTGGCGCGATCGGAGGTGCAAACTCGGTTTTAAGTTCAGGAGAAAGATCTGTTGGAGGTAAATAGTTTACGCGAAACATATCAAATATGACTTTTTTTTCGTCGATATGAAACTTGTAAAGAGCTCTTCAAAGGTGGACTTCTACTTTCATAACCTAAAAGTGGAAGGAAGGCTTCATCACGTCGAAATTTGCAGACCTGTAAGTACATTGACCGCTATAATTCGCAGTTATAGTTTTGCCGACAGTGAGAAAACTCGACTAGTTTTACAACAAAAAGTGAAATCTGTGGTTTTGAATTTTCACTCCACAAAGTATGTGGGAACTTAAGGTCTAAGTTCTTCTGAAATGTATGTAAAGTTTATGATCTAAATGCCAGTGTTTTATTAAAGAGTTTGTACCTCATTGACATTGCAGTGATTTGATTGCTTACGTAGACATCAAAAACAAATAACTAGATCTCGGTTTCGTCTATGATGTTAAGGTCTGGAGTCTTCTTTACAAGTAAATGCGCACTGACCAATGAGAAATCATCCTTGGAGTAAAAACCTGTTACGTTTACGAGTGACATAGAATAAAGAAAACAAAGGAGATAAAATATAGACTAAGAAAATAGTAATGAAAAACAAAAACAAACTTTACATGGTTTACATCGAGGTAAATTCCTAAGGAGAGATGTTTAACAAAATTTACTTTTAGTTCGATTTTGTTTTTTATACTGGAAACCAACCAGCATACTTATTTCAGTTTTAAATTTTCACTGAGGTACACTGATTTCTTAAGAATTGCAGGTGTTTTCGCTGCTTGTTCTTTACCACATAATAGATATTAAGGATCAGAGCTCAATCAGAACTCAGAAGTCGTGATAGCTGTATTATTCGAAATTTTACTAGAAGATGGTTCGCGGAATATTCTAACGATTGAAGATACATAATTTGAAATTTTGATTTCAGGCTACCCTGCTAGGGTGTGAGTTTGTCAGAAGCATTCGATAAATTTTTGAGGACAAAGAATGATGATTCATAAAAAGCGAAAATGGTTTATCTATACGGTATAGGGTAGTGACAATTGGTGAAACTGTTTAGCCAAGAGTCAGCTTGGTTTATCGAAACATACTTGTTTGAAATTAGTGGAGAGAGGGCTATTTTTAGTAAAAATACTTTCGGAAATTACTGTGTTAAGTTATGAGCCAGCTGCGGAAGCTGTTTTATTGAAATGGCATTGGGCTCCATATGTAAAATATATGTGTAACTGGTTTCTTGAGAGGATGTACCATGCCTAGAAAGGAACCGTTCATTACCTTCCGTGCATCCATACAGTTCCACTCTCATGGACGGATGACCATTTGCTGACTTGACGTTGATTTTGATAAACCGAGCAATGATTGGGTTTAGAATGCGTCCCTCTGTCTGAATGTTGTCAGTGTTGCCTTGTATTATCTGAGAGAAAGAAGGAGTTATTATAGTCAAACGTTTTGAAGAAATTTTAAGGAGGCCCTGTCAGGTATGGCTGCGGGATTATGAGGGAGCCTTCACTGAGAACCGTTTATATTTTGCATCATAAAAACAAGGTTTGATTTAGTTCATTTATCACTGCAAGAGAAATGAAGTGGATACGCAAACGTGATAAATTTAACATGAGTTGAGACGCCGTATCCTGTTTTATAAGTTGGAGCTTGGGAGTGGCTATAGAAAACCCAACAAGATTACGACGTCTCATTTAACTATTTTATGGCTTCTAACAAACGAATGACATCATCGTTTTGAAGTTTAACCGGTCATAAATGTTACGGGTACGGTATAAGTATGAGTAAAAAAGGAAGTTGGAGAGCAAAAAAAATGACAGCAAGGGAAAATTTATATGAAATGAGTCAGATATCCGATATTGAGAAAAGCTAAAATAATTACACTTGAATAAAATGACTCCAGGAGTTGTGAAAGCTGGAAAAACTTGGTAGCTACCCAAACTTCGTGTTTTGTGTGTAGATTGTTTCTTAACAAGTGTACAATACTTAGGTGTTCAGAAAAACTACTTGAAATCCGGAGTAATTGTTATATTTACTTCTTTATTATTGTAGTCCTGAAACATTCCTCCGTCCATACTGTAGGACAGAGAGTAAGTCTTCACCCACCAACCAGCATCAACACGCCCTTGAGAAGCGATCCGTGTTACCTTGGTAACCTCACCCAGGTCAATCTGCAGAAACTGTTTGTCATCATTGTACTGAGCAGCCCAGCCTCCATTGTAACTCCCTGAAACAACTATTAAAAAGATATGTCAGTTATAATCAGTGCAAGCGAATTGAAAGAGAATAAGGAAAAGTAAACTAGAGAAAGTCAATGAGAAGGAGGGGCAGATTTATGTGACATGGTTTAACTGAGTCTGAAAGGCACTCGCACAGTGTTCAAGGCCGAGTGATTAGTTTGGTTGGTGCAGAGAGGCTTTACTGCTTATATGTCTATTGTACTTGCACAACTAATATAGCTGTAAGAAACCAACATTAAGCCATGTTTGTAAGACAGCGTTTTATAGGTTTATTTGCTTATACTTATAATGAACTTTATTGAAGTGTAAATTGTAAGTGGCACTGAGGTACTATTTGGGTACCACTGTAAAGCGCGAATTAAATTAAATCATTAAATCAAATCAAATGTTGGATTTTTGGAGTGAGGGAAAAATCGCGTACCCGGAGAAAACCTTGTCGAAGAGTAGAGAAACAACAAGCTCAGTGCACACTGATATGACGCCTGGGTCGGAAATTGCACCCAGGCCACATTGATGGAAGGCGAGCGCTCTCACCACTGCGCTAAGCCTGCTCTTTATAACAGATTTGGTTCAGTAATTTTACCTTCCTTTTGTTCGTTCAGCCTGCCACGTTCAGGTCCCCAGTACTGATTATAACGAGATGAAGCCACAATGGCCGAGTCTGGTATATTGCCGTTTTCCATTCCTAACGGGGACGCACATTGGACTTCTGGTGGTTTAAAGGGGAACTACGGGATAAAAATGACTTTATTTCAAGTGTTGGGCCTTTCCACTATGTTCCATTTTTTGGCATTATCTTTTTCTGGTGGAGTGTTCAAGTTCGAAAAACTACGGAAAACGAAAGGCCTAAAATGTAAATAGAATGCCGCCATCTTGGAATCGAATCGCCTGCTCAAAGGGCGGTCAGCGTTTAGTTGCCTGACGTCACAACGTCAAAGGCAATGTGATATTTGCGCGTCTTCTAGTTGTGAGCACTATTTTGAGTAATAAGAAAGGGTTACCAGCTTGAGGACTTCGTCATTCTGATGGACGAATCTGGGTCCAATTCGAAAGCTTTCGACGGGACGAGCAATGCTGGAAGGTTTATCATCCAGCCGTACCAGTCTGAGCCAAGGATAGATTCAGACGAAGCTGACAGCAACCAGAAGAAATCATGTCTGGTGATCATGACTAAAGTGACATGGAAACGACAAACCCCCGACTGTAAAATTCAGACTGGTATGTGAGCTTAATGATCGTGAAGGCTTCGATTTGTTGTCATTAATAGATTCACCGACCTTCTTCTTACTGATAAATGGTAAATAAATTGATCTGGACTGAGCTGTGTCATTCGTATTTGTTTATTTGGCTCGCTTTGTAATTGTTGTGCGTCGTGTACCTAACTTGCAAACTGCATTATCGATTATTTATAGAGAATGGTAGATTACACGCTGCGAAGTTGGAATAACAGTTTGGTGACCGATGCTCTAGCTTGAGCTGCGAGGATTTTCGTGCTACTCGACATCGCTTGGGAAATAAATTTAAGAATTATCACGCTTTTGTTTATATCGTAGCCGGCGCTTTCATCTACAAACAGCACCAAACGAAACCGAGCAACGAGAAGGGTATTGAAAAAAGTAGAATCGCCCTCTCGGAAAGTGAATTATTAAATTTGCTTTAATTCTTACTATAAAAAGCAGGGGTTATGATTTTTGCTGGTTACGTAAATGTCATAAATGTAGGGCCATGTTACTGCTCAGCTGTCATTCATTGATTTCACCAGTTTTTATTCACTGTAATAAGACCTAGATGTTTAGGATTGCTCTCTACTCCTTCTGTATCATTTTGATGTTGGGAACGGGAGAAAATTCGAGTTTCATTTCATTACTTAGGTGTGCTTGTGAGAATTGCCAGATAATGAAAGGGCAGAGTCATGTGTTTGTTGCCAAGAAATTGAGCAAGTAAAAAATAAGCTAATTGAGACTGTTACATGTGGTGAATGTGAAGAACAACCCACATGTATAACACAGCACCCGGGCTTTCACCCAGTCTGCATAAATAGATGGGTACTCCAGACTGCTTGGTATCAGTACAAGAAACAGTACAAAGACCCATATGATGGGGCAGAAGATAAAATGTTTAGACATATTGCTTACAGGCAATTGGCTCGATGGTGTTGGGAAAAGAAACACCCTATTAGGAAATTGAAATGCACAGATTCTAGATTTTAAAAAAATTTAAAGGTGACATCTCAATCCATAAGACTGACAGTTGACCTGAAATTACAGCCAAAATCACCATGATTTTTATTGCGTGAATTGACAGTGAGATGCCTAACGAGACCAAACATCTAAAAGAAGGCATACATGTAGAATCACGGATAGTAAAACAACAACCATCGAAACTTCCCTCTGCCAGCAGGGATCTCTCACGGCGTGTGAAAAATGGAAGGAAGGAGAGTAACAAGCATCACATCAAACCAAGACGAAATCGATTATGTACAGGTTTGATAAGTGGCACTGAAAGGACACATCAATATTTACAATCTCTCTTAGTTAGGACTAGAGTAGGACTTGTGTTGTACACGACTTGTTTTTCTAACCAAGTCGTGCTTAACAAAACAAGTCAAACACGTTCGGATGATAGCCTGGGTATTTTTTCTTCTGGGCTATGGCTGTATTTAAATACGGACGGCATTGCGTCGTCCTTCGAATTCCGTTTGCCCGGCTGCCCAGTTAACTGTGCACGGAGATCAGGCTCAAAACAGCTTGGCAAGAAATGTTCACTACAAACATGGCAGTTCTCTAGTGGAGGGAAATTTGTGCGTCTTATCCTGTCTAGCCATGCCTTCCTCCGGTGATCCAGCGGGACGTGGAAGTAACTCACCCTATCTCCAGCTTTTTTCGTCTTCGCTGAATGATTATTGCAACCGGGCACAACGCAATTCACCATTTTCCGTTACAAATGCACTGTTCAAGCGTTGGCTAACAAAACAAGCCAAAATATATCGACTATAAGTTGACCGAATACAGCCACGAACGAGATGTGACGATGTTCTGATATGAAAGTCCAGCGAAAACCCATTGACGTTGTTACGTCACAACTCACTGCTGACCAGCTGAGAACGGCTCAATTTCTTCCAAGATGGCGGAATTCTATTTACAATTTTTACTCGCGTTTCAGGTACAATATCTACATTCTAATAAGCCATATGTTAAATATTTTATCAAAACTTGAAACGTACTGCAAAGGCCTTTCATCCCAAAATAAGTAGATTTTACCCCGGAGTTCCCCTTTAAAACCTGTATTGAGAAATTCAAGTTAGGCACTTCAATCTGTCGCTGCGATGTTTAAATATCAGTGGACCATGAATTAATTTATATAGCCTTAGTATGTTTAGGATTTTCAAACTTCTATCAGGACTTTGTCATTTGGTTGTTAAAGCCAACAGCTCATAGGTTACAATGAAACCAGAAGGTAGATATGGCTTATGTCTATATGCATTATGTGTATCATCAACTTGGTTGTTATTCTCTTGGTTTGTACATCTATGCCAAGCTTGCTGCAAAGGATCGATCGCTTTCGCAAAAAAGTGAAGTATTAAAATGACTGTGTGGAGTACCAAAGCCAAAGCAAGCATCGTGTTTCATTGGTAGGTCTTAAACTTTTTATGTTCCAAGTGAATGCCTTTTTTAGGCAATGCACAACATGTAAAGTTTAGATGAAAATATTAAGGTTCCTGAAGGATTACCTCTTCTGCAACCGTAGAATTCTGTTCGCATCGAAATGTGCGAGTGCCATGTCACCGGATAAATCCTGATAAATCTTGTTATGATTGGTTTGTCCAGTACATTGGTTACCACCGTATACCGGTCAAAGTTGGCGTTATAAATCTAAAAGATTCAAAGGTTGATGTGAGGTAACTTATGAGTGGAAGTGGTAAGTCAGTCCGACTGAAGTCGGCCTTCAGAAAAATGATGTTGTGCTATCTTACCGGTTAGGTAACATTCCATACACTGTTCTTCCAAAAGTTACTTTAACCAGAGGGAAAAGTTCCCCCGAGTTCTTAAGTGAGGAGTATATGGTTGAAAGAACAAGAGTCTACACGTAAAGTGTTTTATTTTCGACTTGATTAACGACATTGATTCTTTTTATTTCCAGTCTGTGAGCACTGTCACTACACAATAGCAGGTTACTGCCAAGGTCTTGCGGCTAAGACTTGCCTTCTTCCTGTCATATTCGTCATTGACGGTTTCGTAAAACACTCCATCGTAGCTGAATGCCAGGCTGTACTTCTCAACCCACTGATCCGTATCTTGTCTTCCCTGTGTTGCTACTGCGGATATTTTTGTCCAGCTGCCAAAATCAACCTGGAACCATTGATTCTCGTTGTTAGATCCAGCAGCCCAGCTACCATATTTTCCACTGCCAGACGAGAGGAAGTGAAGTCTACCGACCGATGGTGCGAATGAAATAGCGTTGGCTGAGGTTAAGGCGGTAACGGAAGAATCTGGAATCTGACCAGATTGCATTCCAAGAGCTTCCATACACTGAGGGGTCTTCGGCGTAGGAAATCCTAGAGCAGAAAAGAAAGTTAGAAAATTTGAAAGAAGGAAACTAGAAGTAATGGTTGGAATTGTTACAAGAAAAACGAAGGTAAGCATTTGCTTAGGGGACAGTTGTCGAGGAATACTAATAGGAACTTCTAATAGTCGGTGATAATGCGTTTTCAGGCCTGCGATAAATGATATACCAAAATATTCCTTGTTGTTATGTTTTAGTGCCTAATCATTTCTGGCAGTTTTAACTCAAGACAGACCCTTCAAAGAATTGAAGGATTAGTATCAGGAAATAAATATACCTTCGGTGCATCCAAACAGTTCCATTCTCATCGATGGATGACCATTTGTTGACTTGACGTTGATTTTAATAAATCTGGCTATGATTGGAGGATCAAGAATTCTCCCTTCTGCGTTGATGTTGTCAGTGTTGCCTTGTAAAATCTAAGAGAAATAATAGAAGGTTTTAAAGATTCTGAGTTCTGTGCACTTGAATTAATTTCAAATCGTGACCAGCTTGTAACACAGTGACTACTTGATTTTTGGTTGACTGAGACAAGATGTTGCAGAGCAGTATTTCGTACATGTTCAGTCGAGTTATCCATGAACGGTTTGATGAAAGTACAATTGTTACATACAACACACTCCACAAAACACGAAACTTTCCTGTTGATTTCTTATTTCTTTATTTAAGCTCTCATTTTTCCCAACTTCTTTCTGACTAAACTCTGAAACAGACTGTGCTCACAGTGGTTGTAAAATTTAATCGTGTGGTGTCAAATTGTACAAAAGGCAAATGACGGGTTACCCAAATAGAATTGTTTTATTTGAAAGCATAAGAGAATGCGTATGGAATCACAGGAATCAAATCGTTAGTGATTGGCATTTTTAACCTTTAAAAAAACAAGGGCCAGAGAAATTCCTATGACCTGCTTTAAATATCAGCTCAAGTTTAGATTCTATAGGGACCACTAAATATATTTAACAATTATTTTCTAAAAACGTGGTGAATAGTGGAAAAATATTTACTAGACCAGTAAGCGGCGAAGCAAAAGTTTCTCACGGCAGTAATTACCAAAAGTGGAGAGAATAATTGCTTCAGTTTAAATACCAATGAAGCAATTTCAGCCACAAAGTGACGGCCAAACTTCCATGACTGCTGTTTCACATTAGCAAAACTCACTTTTACAAGGCTTTCACAGAATCCCCGGCACTATTTGCCTCGTAGAAGTCGAATAGTGTTTTAAAAATTTTTCGAAACAGTGAACCAATCGTATTAATGAAAATGCTTAGTACCACGCCTTCTAACTTGTCACCTGGCCCTCTGAGTATCTGACTTGCCTGTCCATTGTTGTACTCCACAAATGTCGTGCCATTCACGCTGTAAGAGAGAGAGTAAGTCTTCACCCACCAACCAGCATCAACACGTCCTTGAGTAGCGATCCGTGTTACCTTGGTAACCTTACCCAGGTCGATTTGCAGGAATTGTTTGTCATCATTGTATTGGGTGGCCCAGCCTCCAGCATAACTTCCTGGTATAGTAATGAGTGAATTGAGAACGAATTAGGAAAACAGTAGGCAATTTTCCAGAGGGTGGGGGCTGAGGGGAGGTTCATGTAAATATGCGTTATAGACTGAGCTTATTCGGTGAATATGGCTGCATAATGGCGAAGTTCTTTTTCGTATTGTTATTGAACGAGACGTAGTCGAAATAAATAAGGAAAAAATAACGAGGGCAATATCCAGCCAGTTTGGCTTGGTGAGTCAAGAATTCACTTTGACTATTTCGTGTCGTTGTTCCGCGGGAGAAAGCAGGAAATCCCGAGGGGCTAAGGAAGGCCCATGATGCCAGCTCAGGTCGCGGAACCAGCTTTATGGCTCTGATTTTTTTATTTGGAAACCGTTTTGTTTTTATTAAATTGGGTTTAATTTGAAGTATACTCTAAAATCAATATAACCCCCGTTGATGGCGTACTCCGCATTGCATATAGTCGAGGGAGTTGAAGAAGAAATTTCCCGAGTAGTGATAATTCTCATAATTGGTAGAATAATTCTAATTACAATGTTTGTATACCAGACAAATACCCTTAAAAGTTTACATTTCACCTTCTTTTTGCTCGTTCAGCCTGGCACGTTCAGGTCCGTAGTATTGGTTATAACGAGATGAAGCGACAATGGCTGAATCTGGTATATTGTGGTTTTCCATTCCTAGCGAGGATGCACACTCAACTTTTGGTGGTTTAAAACCTGAGACAGAAAAGATTGATAAGATTTAAGCTGTTACCACAGTGAAGTACATTTGCGTTCACTTTCAAATAAGTATATTAAAACAATTGATTGAATAAAATTATAATTGTTGTGTCGCACATGAAGTTAGCTCAGTGTAAACTATATGTACAAGAATGAGAAATGGGTAGCTGATAATTAGTTAAATTCTACAACGTGTGCAATTCTTATGGGTTTCGAATTTTCTAACTAGTGTAGTACGTTTCAGGCAGAGTTATCTCAAAAAAAAGTTTTAGTAGCGTAAGTAATGTTAAAATAAACAATACAAGAACAAACATTTAATACTGCACCCAAAAGCAACAGCTTGTAACAAACAAAATGTCCACACTCTTTCATTGAACATAGCTGTGGAATATGAATTTTCATGTGATTGATAACTGATTAATTGATTGTTTATTAATTGATTGAGTACTTAGATGGTTGTGTTATAACAGCAGGATAAAATCTCACTAGGTATTCTTACCCGATTTACAGCCGAAAAAACCAGATCTTAGGGCTATGGCTCCATACCAAGCGACTGGAAGAATCCGAATGTACCGTGTGATAATTGGGTATTTGAGGAGATGGCTGACAACAGTATACTGGTCTTCGTTTCCAGTAAATTCCTAGAAAAAAGAAATTCACCAGCCAATTTTAAGCAGTTGGTACCAAGGGTTTAGTGGATGCACACAAACGAAAGGCGAAGACAAACCATGAACATAAATGTTGACTTGTTTAACTCTGGAATCGCATGTACACGTTGGCAAGATATTCATATTTCTGGGGATATCGGGTTAAGGACATCGACTGAAAGCGTGGATCGCATTGAAATCACAATGTGCGTCATGACCGTTATACCATGAATTAAAGTTGTAATTCAAAAATTCTGAAATTCTGAAATTACTTAATAGGTGTCTTGTGACAAATATCCTTTTATACAAAATCAACGTCGTACAATCTCAAGCCTGCTCTCTTTGCGGTGAAATCGACGAGTCCCTAGAGCATTTTTTTGTGTCTTGCCATTATTCAAAGAATTTCTGGGCTGAGGTCATCAAATGGCTTGAAAATCTTGACATAAAGATTAAACAACTCTCTGACAAAGATATAATGTTTGGCATTCTGAAATGCGAGGATGAGTTATTTGTTAATCACATTTTATTAGTCGCCAAACAATATTTATATTCTTGTAGACAAAGTAAATCTTTACCTTCAATAAAAGTATTAAGCTCAAAGATTACATTGATTTACCAAATAGAGGCAATGATATCAAAATCAAACAATAAGTTGTCAGCTCACAATAAGAAATGGAGCAAGTATAAAAATAAATTAGTATGCAATTCTGCACCGTTAGCCGCAAATTAATAATTAATAATCGCATTATAAAATAACTTTTAAAACAGGTAAATAAGGACTCTGTGTAAACACCGATTAATTTGTAGTATTTGTAGTGTCTGTTTATAGTTATTATTATTATTATTATTTTTTTTTTTAGTGTTTGTAAATAGTGTTGTAACTTGCATGTATTTTTTGGAAAACAAATAAAAATTATTAAAATACAAAAAAAAAAAATGAATTAAAGTTGTCATATTCAGGTATTTTGCTGAGCAAAGCTAACTTTAAAATTTAGAGAGCAATGCAGTGTAAAACGGTTCCCTTTGTTGAGCAATCGGTATGGGCTAACTAATTTGAGATATAACCGTAAGGTTTGTTTCCGAGTTAGCGTGACCCGATTCTCGAGATTGACCTTGAGCAGCTTGCAACTATGTCCGTGTGGTGGGGATACTCTTCCCTGTTACCGGTTTGTGCTCCAGAAAAAAAAGAAAACATTTATAATTACTCCTGTACCTTTGGCTGTTGTCCGTCTTCCTTATATGGTTTGAAAAATACTCCGTCGTAGCTGTACCATAGTTCGTATTTTGTAATCCACTGGGCAGCATCCTGTCTTCCCTGAGTAGAGACCCTTGTCACTTGAGCCCAGTTTCCAAAATTTACCTGGAACCACTGCTGGTTGTTGGTAGTGCCCGCTACCCAGCCACCACGGATAGAACCGGATTGATGGAGATGGAGACGACCGTTACTAGCTTTGTAATAGACGTTGGCCTCGAAGGAGGCTGTCACAGAGGAGTCAGGAATGCCGTAGTTCTCCATTCCAAGGCTTGCCATGCAGACCGGTGGTTGGGGCGTGGGGAAACCTGAGGTAAGACGCAGAAGTATGTAACAAATTTGCTTAGAATGGCATAGTTTTTGGGCAGATGTTCAAGGTGAGTTTCTTGGTAACAATGAATTTCAAAGGAAAATTACAGTATACCTGCCAAGTAGGAAAAAATCCAGGGCTTTCATTTAAGGGACAAACAACCATTGGATACTGACTACAATGAAAGTATACTTGCAAGTAAAAGGTAAGTTGGCCTGCTTTCAAATTGCACATGGAAATGCAGAGAAACAATTCACTACAATGGAAAACAAAGTGAAACAAGTTTACTGGAAATGGTGCAGTAAATAGGAGGAATTCGATTTTATAATTGCGGTTTTATCGGCGTCATTGTCGTGTTTTGCACCTTACCTGAGCGACAACCGTAAAATTCCATCCTCATTGAAATGTGGCCATTCCATTCTACGGGGTGAATTCGGATATAGCGGGCCACAATTGGTTGATCCAAAGGGTTGATAACGACACTCGAGTAGTCCTTGTTAGCAATATACACCTAGAGTAATGCAGAAAGGTTATAAAGAGTTTTGGTGCAATTCATCCCTTGCAGGGTGATATGTTGATCAAGATAGTATTAATGCTGAACAGAAAAAAAAAATTGACTGCAATTCACTGCTATATAAGCTGTTACTGAAAAAATTTGATAAGTAGAGCAAGGCAATGTTCAAACTTTAAAACATTCATTCTAAATATTTCAAGTTGTAGTCCATTTAAATGCTTGCAATTGACAACCGAAAACAGTTACAAATAGTTTTAAAGTAGGCCAAATTTTTTTTGTGAATGGTAGTAAGGGCATTACCAAGCCTAGAATGAGTTCACGCACTCGATTAACGTTGTATGGTAAATGTTTTTGAAACTGGAAGTAACCGCCGTGAATGCTGTAGGAGATGCTGAATTTGGAGACCCACTGTGAGGTGCCTGCTCGTCCTTGCGTGGCAATCTTGGTCACTTTGACCACTTTACCAAAATCCACCTGAATCCACTGTCCCTTGTCGTTAGATTTGGCGATCCATGCGATACCCTGGTTGAGCCGGGCGTTGCTTGGTCCGTAGGTCGCGCTATACTAAAAGGGAACAAATACCAATATAATGGGGTTTTAATGAATAGTCGAACTAGCTCTGCCGTATCTTTGGTTTTGCATTTGCTTCAAGTACCTCGCACCACTTTTTTAATGAAACAGAAGTAAACTTTACACCAATGAGAAAAAGCTTGCACCTGTTTTACCCCACGTGATATGCTGGCTATCTGTCCTTGCTTCGAGTTTATTGGCTTTTGGGGCTATAACTATCAGTTGCGATAAGGTAGACAGATTTCTTTAGTTTTGGTTTTATGACAACTTAAAGTACGCTCCAGATTATTCAATTCAACTGATGTTTCTCGAGGATCATTACAGTATATTGTGTATATTTAAAGTGAACTGTTATTGCTAAGTCTAATCAATTTTGTGATTTGCTGATTAAGTAAATACCTGCGAAAATGTTCGGCCAACGGGTGACTGGTCGACTAAACCATAGTTAGCAGAGGAGACTGGAGACTAACTATGGATTAAACTGTGCGATCACAAGAGTGGGCTGGTTGGTGATAAAAACTGTTAGTTTGAGACTTATCAAATTTATTGAAGTTATGGCTATAAGGCCTAAAAGAACAATTTTAGTGCTAATTCCAATGGCAATTGATGGACAGAAGGAAGTTATGAGTAAACATTAGTTGCAATGCAAACTGATAGTTCATTGAAGAGGCACATCAGAGACTCAGTTACCTCTGTTGTGGCTTGTAAAGCAGAATTAGGAATCTGACCATTTTGCATTCCCAGTGGTGAGTCACAATCCAGCGAGTCATCGCGTATGAAGCTCTTTAAAGCCTCCAACAAACCTAATATTTGACGACAAAGAAAAAAGGTAATGAAATGCTTTGAGTTCTGCACGTGCTCATGAGAGCAAGAATTCAGTTCAGCAATAAATTATATTAATTAATATGCTGTCAATTATCCTCCAGGGAATCAAAAAACATTGCATGATTATCCAATCAGGCATTTGAATCAGCAAATCCCAAATTAAAAAAAGAGCAATCTTTATTTTTCTTATCTACCAATGCCACTTTGTCATTGTTAGGGCCACACTGTATGATATTTTATGGCTACCATAAAAATAATAATTATAATAATAAAAATAATAATTTGTGGAGCCCCATATCCGTAGGCTCATGGCCCAGTTAATTCTCACTCGATGACTGGCGTGATGAATCTTTATAGGTGGGTAGAATATATTTTCGAGCGCTTTTTCCCCCTAAACGGATTGGTGTAGGTTTTCAGCTTTGTTATTTTTGATAGAAATTGAATTGAGCTTACAAAGTGGCTTTCCGGTTAACTGATGCCCAACCGTGGTTAAGTTGACTATTTTAAATTGCCATAGATATACGTACCTCCTGCTGAGACCAGTCCTAGCAAAGAAAATAAAAATGTATTAATGAAATAAAGTTTTAACTCACTTTTAATTGCCACGTAGATCTGAAAAGTTACTTTAAGTTTAATATATATTTTATTAAAAGTTAAAATATATTAACTATAACTGTGGTTACGCTACAGAATCCAACAAAGTCTATAAAAGTCTGGGAATGATAGTCTTAAGTACTCTCCACTGAATCGGCTTTTAAAGTCAACTTCCACTCATCGCGAACTCGCTTAAGTTGGTGAAGCTTGATCTTGAATATAGACCTATCTTTATGCATCATTATGTATTATAATTATTACCAGGAATCTGAATTTGTGACTCGTGCACCTGCGTGATATCCTAGTCCATATAAAGGTAAACAAACTTCTAAAAGGAATTCATTGAACTACAAGTTCTGATACTTACCAATTCCAAGAAACAAATGTAACAGGACTATCTTCACCGTCCCAGCCTCCATGGTGATCAATCCACACCACGATCCCAATTAAAGAACTCAGTTGGTGATTCTGACGAAGAAATTTATCTTGGGCTATTCTAAAATATTGATTGATTCTGAACTGAATTGACAATAAGTTCAGGTGGCATTTGAAATTAATTATGTCAGTTATTTATTTCTTTATTTTCTTGACATTTTTATTAATGAAATGCCATACATAAAGACTTATATATAAGAAAAGAAAAAGGATTCACACGCTTAGCTCCGAGAGGACTCCTCCAAAAATGTAGAGCTAATTTGTCTCTTTTCATGGCGACATGAAACTCGATACAATATGTCCGTGTTGTTTCAGTAATGCAGCCCTTTAACGAAGGTTTGGTATTCTGCCACTCAAAGTAATCTATAGCTCATTTTGTTTTAGAATTGCTCATACTCTACATTCTGTTGTAATTGTTCGCTATAGAACTCAACATGATTAAGAGCGCATTTGTAAATAAATAGCTCAATCAGGTTTCAACACCGAGTTTAAAACACATTTGTAGAAACGTTTATGGTAAAATCTCTTAAATACTCTTTAATAGGAAATAAATGATTCGTTGCTTGTCGCGCATCATCCTTTTCTTAGGTATTCGACGACTGTGCGAATGAGATAAACTTGAGCGTTTACTTTTTGTCAACAAAAACCGAAAATTCCGGTTGGAAGTTTAGATGGTACAGTTCTTTCCACCAAAAAGTTTCCGGAAAAGATGACCTCAAACGTATGCTTTTCCCTTTCCAATCGAAATGACCGAAAATTCCTGTGCCATTTGAAAAGTCTCACTTGAGCCGGTTCACCTCGGCTCCTTTTCCCGTCTTTCCTCACCGCCATTTTTATTGGTTATTGTTTTCTTTCAGGCGCGAGATACTCGGGCCTGGCGAAATGCCATACCGGGAAAATCCTGTACTATTACAAGAGCTCCATTCCAACCGGATTTTCCGTGCAAATGGCCATGGTAAAGGCTCCTTGTGTTGGCAGGATTGGGGCGATTAAAAGTTGTACAATTCAATACAGCTAAGAAATAAAAGTTCTGCGAATCAAGCTTTTAAGAAGAGCAGAAATATGCCTCCATTTTACAGTGCAACGAACCTAACCGGGGCCACAAACAGTCAACGGTTCCTGTTTTTGATTGGCTAATGAACTACTGATTTGTTGTAGACGTGATCTGTGATTGGCCGATTAATGTCAGATGGCTCCGCGTGAGCTCGTGGCACTATAACAAATTTAATGTACATAAAATAAGCAATAGGTCATCTTAGCTCCTTTGTTATATGCAAAGTCAGAAATTACAAATGCATAGATGCATGGTTTCTCTGTGCCCAGTCTATGATTAGAAGTTTTCTTTGCTGCCTCAGTTAGTTTTAAGCTTTGAAGCTATTTGGCATTTATTTTTTAAAACCGCCTGTTTCTCAGACAATAAGGGAAGAGTCTATTAGATTCCACTGCGGTGGAAAGAAAGGCGTTCCAAAGAGACGTTTATCTCGCCAACACACCTTAACGACCACCCTAGAAATACTGGCGACCATAACGAAGAATTTTTCAAACGTCCTTCGTCACTCAGATAGCAAAAATGAAGTTCCTGTACACAACAATCGCTTCATACTCAGCTTTGTTCTTCAGAAATATCGTCGATATGTCAGCGATGTACCATACGCTTTAAAGATAATTTCGTGTTCAAACAAGAAATCATTGGATTATCGTACGCAGCTATGGCTTGCGATGTTTTGCCGAAGCGATTTATCGAAAAGTAAAATACAAAAATGAGCTAGTGAGCTTTATAGTCTAAATAATGGCCAGTGTTTCACTTCAAAGTAGTACTCAGCTATACTTGTGTACATTCTAACACAAGCGGTGGTAAAGGATGTTTTAAAACAACAGAATATTCTTTTGGGGACCATATTCATCTCTTTTAAATTTGCAAATCACCTTGAGAGGCAAACAATGTGACCCAAAGGGACCAAAACACGTTTGTGAATGAATGAATTATATAGCAGCTGGAACTACGACCACATAATAAATTCTCGTGATTATTTCACAGCCTCATGGTTCTAAGGAAGGCTGAGCATGAAATGAAATTTTTACATTTCAACCAGGAGTAAGATCAGATATAGATTGATAGTACGGTGGTTAAGTAAAGGAATTTATAATTCAAAAAGTTAAATTCATCGACCATGAACCTAAAGTCACCGACCAGAAGGCAAAAAAAGTCTGTTGAAACTGCCAAAAGAGGTCACTTCGCGATATTACTGCAAAGTAGTTAGGCTCAACCACTCGCAAACCCGAGCCTCCCATGATGGAATTTGGGGAGTTCATGCAGTCTAGAAATTAAGGGTTGCAAACATTAACGGACTGGTCTGCATGAACACTGGAATATCTCAAATGACTTCCGAGACTGCAAATATCTTATATGCAATCTCGAAGCATTAAGCATGAACA
The DNA here is from genome assembly GCA_949710005.1 of Ricordea florida. Lineage (NCBI taxonomy): Eukaryota > Metazoa > Cnidaria > Anthozoa > Corallimorpharia > Ricordeidae > Ricordea > Ricordea florida. The sequence goes on from OX453275.1 coordinate 15,282,536, forward strand.
TTTGGTCTGAATGAATTTTGGTTTTCGGCGACCTAAAAAATAATTTAATTTAGTCCGAAAGCTGACTCCAATCAAATCAGAGAGGTATTAACTGCGTTTCTGACAGAGCATCATAGGTGATTTACATATCTTTATAATATCTCAGCGCAACTTTCCCAAAGGGAAATCACAGAAGTATTGGTTTACTCTAAAATAAGTAAACTTAGACTTGATTTAAAAGACCCATTATTTGGACGCTTCACTTCCTCTGAGCTTCGTAGTCCTGTTGAACGAATGCTATTCTATAGCATGATGACGGTAACTTGTCATATGGTAAACGCTTATCCTGTAGTTCTAGTTTTCAAGGCTAGCCGAGAGAGAGAGAAACGTTAATACAGCATAACATTATGTGTAACTGTGTCGACGACGGTTTAATAGGCGATGGTTTACATAGTCAAGTTCGCCACACCCAGAAATCTATTAAGAAATCGAGATCATTTCAGTTCACTAAATTCACTCTTTCCTTTGCAATATCAGCGACTAAAACTGCGACGGCTAACACGAAACTTAACACAAAAATATAGCTCTGGCCAGGGGCTGGTGCTCGAAACGATCAGCTCCCTTTTACCCTTAACCAGAGTAAAACTCACTTTATCAATTCGTTCGATCACCCATTTTTGTGTTTTAATTTTCACTCTCTACAGCACCAGTTAATCCGGAAATTAACTCGCTTATACAAGAAATTGCAAACTTCAGCACAAAAAAATATGATAGACCTTAAAGAGGACAAGATCTGCGAGCAGTTCACGGAAACGTTTAAGTCTACTGAAAATGGTGCCTATTGACTCGGCAATCTAATGCATCGCGGCAGGGTGATTCCTCTCCTGATTGCGGACGGAGCTCATATATAGAACTACGCCTTATTTCTCATATACTTCTTTTCAGGGCATTCATGACAGGTTAGAAACTTTCCTATACTAGTTGTTGTTCCCTACCTTATCTGCTCCCTTTGCTTCTTAACGACTGCGCCACACGTTCACTGCTCGATGGCTGGGGGATGAGTGAGGACAATAACGAATATCATGTCATTTATAGGACATATCAAATCTCGAGGGTGTACTAACTGTCATGTCCTGGCAGAAATGTTTTGTTCCTGTGATTTAAAAGGCGGCATCAAATCCCAATGGCTTATGTTGTTAAGCTTCGTTTAGTACTGCTGTCCTTTCTTCTAACGAACAAGTAAATTCTAAAGAAAGAAGCGTTGCACCTCTGGGATCCCCAAATGGCGAGTTAACGCTGAAGAATTTTCGGAATGATTTCCGCACAGGTCCCTACCTCATTATGCATTCTGTAACTATACTATTTCGTTCTTCAAACACAAGAAATATTTGCACGTGCATTACACCAGACAAGACAGCTTCAGCATGCATAATGAGTAGGGACCTGTGCTGAAATCTTGCCGAATTTTCTCCACCATTAGTTTGAAATAGATTCGTTAATTGTTTCATTTAATTTCTTTGCCCAGTAACAGAACCTTAAAATCCCTATGGATCATGCCACCAAGCACTGCTTAGCATGCTGCTGTTCTGCTTTTTTTTATCAGAAAATCCTAAACGAAGAACCAAACACCGCTGGGTTTTTCCAATGGCGAGAAGAATGGCATTTAAGAATTTTCTCCGCCAATTAGTATAAAGTAAATTAGTTTACCATGTCTATTTCTGTTATTACCGTAGCGTCCGCTTTCATTCTTGTAAGGAGTTACGGTCCCTTTTTTGCTTCTTTATTTTCTTTGTGCTTGCTAAATACCATTGTGCATACTATATCGCTGTAACGTGCAGTTCTGCAAAATTTAAGCTTTGTCTTAGTCTGAATCTGCTCACTGCACCGCTCGCTATCCTTATTACCGCTGCTTAATTCGTCCCTTTTACGTCTTCTGTTTGTGTCCTGAAAAATCGAATTACCAAGATGAATCATTTTTGTGCGTTTCAATTTCCCTCCGACGCGGCAAATGTTTGTTTAAACCAATTTCTTTACAAATTTTCAAAAACTGCCAAGTTCAGATACCTCAGGCCTAACTCGATTCCCATGAGTGCCATAACGGAGTTGCCTAATCAGTAAAACTACACCTAAACACATAATTCGGGCCAAAACAAAATTATACAGGAATCACAGACTTTTCTGATAGGAAGAAAAACAGTACTTAGAACAATCCATGTGAAATAAACAAACGGAACAAAAACAATCGGCGATCCCTTTCACAGATATCAAGCTTTAGCGGCACCCGTATAGTTCAGGTCGCAAGCATATTCGATTATGCCAAGTTTTGATATTTTGTATCAGGAAACGAGAAATTATAGGTGGGTCGAGGAATTCGTCCTTCAGCTGTGTCTCTGTCGTTGCTTGGAATACCTAGAGAGAATGCAAAATTAACAGCAAGATTGAACAAATAGATCAAATCTGAGTGACTGCGTTCTGTAACCTCGAAGTGTATATGTGTGTGGCCAGCTTAGATAACCCATTAATTGGGAAAAATTTTTTTTCTCAGCCAGTATCTCATAAACAGAGTGATATAAAATAGGTGCACACTAGCCATGGGGCCAATACGTCAGTTGAGAACGTATTCCAGTTTCTTTGGCGTTAACCACCTTGGATTATTGCTCTCCCCCACCCTCCCCTCCCCCTCCCTTGGATGGGATGTCAGTGCAGCACAGGGTCGCCTCTCAGCATTATATTACCGACACCAATTTATATAAGTTGCAAGAGACTGGGTGGAGCAATTTTTCTTGTCTGAGGAAATAAAAATAATGGTCGCTCAAGAAGTTATTGCTCATTCCCGTGTTGGCTGTAACGCTGCACGGGAAGGAAATTTTTTTTAACATTGCTCAGTGATTACGTCTTTGGTGTTATAAGAGCATTCATAGACCGAAGGTTCGAGTTTTTTATGAGTTACTAATGGTTTTCTACTGATGCAAATCTTTCAGGGTGCTATGTTATTGCTTGTTGTAATTGGTCGTTTGCTTATGACCTTTTATAGTACTGTCACGTGACGACGTCATGGAGAAATTGCTTTTAAAGACAGCGCCCGAGTTAGTAAGAGCATCTGTGACGATTTACTATTATTTTTGTTCCCTAGATTTTTTCCGTTGAAAGCTGATAAAAAGTATTAGATTCTAAGGCATCTAATTAAAGAGAAAAGTGGCAAACTCGATTCTGTTATACAAACTTTTCGTACGTGATTTTTTGTTGTTGTTAATTACTGATTCTTGTCACCTGAACGTTTATCAATGATAGTAGCCTTTTTTTCTCCTTACCTGACCATTCTCATATTCCTTATAATCATCTCCAGTTGCGCCATAGCTCAAAGCGTGGCTCGCGAGCGGCGGGTGGTTGACACGTAGGTCTAAATTTGAAACCTAGGCCAAGAGTTCGAGACTGCGTCGTAGTGAGTGTAAAATGTGAGAGATTATGGGATTCCAAGTCTTCCAAGTTTCGTGGTAAAAGGTCCAGAAGCGGTTTGTTCGCCATTTTGTCGAACAACTTGGTGAATTGGTTTCGTTCATCTATTTTACGGGTCCGTTTGCGGGGCTTTCTCGTTTTTTGGCAGCTGGCGACGCCGGACAGATTGGGAGCGATTACCAGAGAACGCTCTGTTTACGCGGCACTTGTGACTTTCTGGTTCTCGAGCGACTTGGTCTTTCTTGCGGTGTTGCAGCTTTAGCACCCCGACCGGTGTTAGATGGATTCCTGTTTCTGGAAGAAGACCTGGAATTCTTGCGTTCTTGGCCTCTAGAAATAGTTGATTTCCCGGAGAACTGTTTGGATGCAGATTCCACAGAGTGGCGCTTGGATAGTTCTTTTTGGAGTTGACTAGCGACCATGTCTTTAATTGACTGCTCGTTAACTTGGAATTCGGTTTCCATTCTCCGTTTGCTTCCTTTGTGGCTTTCCTCATTTCTCCGGCGACTTTCTTTCAGGTCCGTATCGCAATACACTGGAAGAAGAAGTCGTTCGCGAAACATTTTGCCAAGGTGACAACCTGATCCGTGTCCATATCCAGGTTGGTTTCGCTGGCTTGAGACGAGCTTCTCCATGCCTTCTCTATGCCCATAGTGCATAGATCTCTATACAGTTGTTCATCGTGAGTAAGGGCGTCGATGGTGGCGTCTGGGAGTTTAAGTTCAGCCTCTCTTAGAATTGTGTCAAATCGTTCTTGCAAGGGCTGAACGTTGTTTCCTTTTGCAGTTACGCGATGGATTTTTATGCCACCAGGCACCTTTTCAACGCTTTTGGAGTCTTGAAGCCTTTTAACGCGCTCCTGTACGGCGTAGAGCTCGTTTCGACGACCTTGCAAGCGTTTGCCGGAAGTGATCGCCAATCCAGAATTCGTCCTCTGGAGATTGCCCATCTGTGTTGCGGACATCTGCGACGGCTTCTTCTCGCGCACTGCTTTGCCTTTCCAATGACTCCGTTCGTTTGTCAAACAGTCTTATCTCAAAGCTTCAGCGAATTCAAAACACATGTGCTTGTTTGGTTTATTCAGTGCCTGAATTCTGTCACGTCACATCAATATTACGGGACTTGCACTGGCTACCTATGAGACACAGCATTGATTTTAAGATTATTCTAATCACTTTTAGGATTTTAAATAATAGGGCTCCCTCTCATCTTTCTTCTCTTATTTGTGTTGCGACACCTTCACGTTACAATCTTCGTAGTTCTTGGGATGGAATTTTACTCCGCGTTCCACCAATGAAGTCATCAAAGACACTTGTGGATCGTGCTTTTATGTTCGCTGCTCCAAAGTTGTGGAACAGCCCACCGCGTGACATACGGATGACCATGAATCCAACAACTTTTAAAATGAAACATTTTTGTTTTCCCAAGATTTTAATGACTAGTTATCTATCTTTATTTGCATATACTTCTATATATTTAAATTAGTTAGTTAACTTATGTAAAGCGAAATCGAGCATTTTTATGGACATTACGCTATAAAAGAGTAAATTATTAAAATAAAATTAATAGCTCCATGCTGTCAGGCACGAACTCCTCTCGCACTCTGGCCCGAATGTTCTTACCGCGCCTCTCCAGCTCCTCCACGAAGTCCCGTATGAGCTCCCCGGGGTCCTTTTGACAAATTTGTGAGGGTTCGCGTTCCAGGGTTTCCCGACGCACACTGAGATGGGTACCTGTAGGCTCTCGATTGTGAACAACCCCGTTGGTTGTACCCGTCCACTGGCACACCCTCCACCCAGCACTCGCCACCATACCCACACGCTGCCCCTCCAACCACCTTATAGGTTGAGGGGACTAGTTATGGCTTGGGTAGAAGGCCCTCTCGTAAAAGATCTGTGGGAGCTCGAGCTTCTTACCTGGACAGTCCACTATCTTCTTTGCTTGGGCACAAGTACTGGCGTGCCGTTGGAGATTGGTAACCCGTATAATCCTTGCGTGTCCGTTCGCAGGCCTGGTCACTTGACAACAGTACCGCACGTGAATTTTCGCCATCAGGATTTCGGTGAACGCTGTTATGAAAATAATGACAATTTTGTCGACACCGATTTTACTCGTCCTGGAAGTACATCTTAGACTAAGATATACAAGAAAGAGCAGCGAGAGATCGTTGTCGAATAAGTTTGAATGCCGTAAAAATCAGCACACTGAAAGTCCGACTCGAAGCATAGATATGGAAACGACGGCAGAGAAACTGAATAACAATAGAGTAGTTGTAATATGCCGATACTGGGACACAACGATTCTCTGTTATCAAAATCCCCGTCGGCCCTTTTTCGTGCGTTCTAGAGCGAGCGGCTTAAACTGGTGGAGATCCCCCTGTGGCCGTGTTGGCGCGTTTATTAAAATCGTCTTCTGACCATTCTCGTGCGTTCTAAGGCTTAATGGCCAACGCCCATGATTGGAATGTAAAATGTCACGTGATCAAGAGTTTTGAGAAGGTTGAGAATGTTGCGATTGTGTTTAAGCCAATGCCCATGCTTGGAATGTCACGTGATCAAGAGTTTCCTATCACGAGGATAGGAAACTCGGTATAGGAAGGTTGCGAATGTGCTGAGTTTACCGATTAATCAAAGAATCCGGTGCACATGTCTTCTTCTTCCTCCTCCTCCTCCACAGGTTCTTTTGAGGGTGGTGATATTTTCATATCTGTGATGAAGAATATCAAAGAAGCCCCATGTGGGTTTTGACCATGTTTCCCGAAGTATATATCTTTGAGATAGATGACAAGGTGAACGTCACATCTTTCCTAAGAGTAATCTAATGGTGAAATCTTCTTTTTCTTCTGGTTGACAACTTTTGAAGTGCATATGAATTTTCCGTTCTCGTACTTCGACATCAGCTTAATATTGAACCTGCCGTATCTAGTCAAAGGTTTCAGAAAATTTCCCCATTCGTGTGCCTTCTTCGCCTTTTTATAAGAATTGATTGTTGATTCCGGCAGGTCCGTTTCTTCTTCTTCGCAGAGCTTCTGGATTTCTTCAAGACATTTATCATATATTTTATCCAGAAGTTCTCTTGTCGTGCCTTCTCCATGAACCGGATATGGGATGTAGAGGCCACTGATATTTCCCTTATTCTTTTGCTTTTCCTTCATACGGTTGAGAAAGACCGACAGATGGGATCGTAACTTGTTCCAATTCGAAGACAATCTTGTTTGATTACCTTTCCCATCAGATGCGAAGATGTTGGATGTGCCCATAGATCCTTTGGAATTTGGAGCATCCACAATCAGCTTGTCCATATCGAAAGCGGTTCCGAGTTTCACAAAAGTTTGGTTTGCCATAAGAGATTTTTTTTCCCAGCCTTGAGAAATTACACGCATTTTATTTTTCTTGTTATTACTCAAAAATTGAGGAGTGTGTATTGAAAAAATCTGAGGATTCTCAATACCAATCATGCCGAAGTCAAAACATTACATGATGTGTACAGTCGATGAATTTCTTTATTTACAAAGAATTAAGGGAAAGAATTGGAGATCCGGAGATGTCCTTTCTTTTTAAAAACAAGAAAATAATTCTACCTATCATGAACGCAAAGAAATTATAGAAGGTTATAGTCAAAATTCAGTACGCGATCGTCTCCGCAGAAAGCTCGAAGCTCGAAAGAATCAGCAGTAAATCTTCCTCCCTCAGAAACCTTCATAATCTCCATTCTGATTATGAAAACAAATACCACCCTACCCCTCCAGCGATAACAGCCAGCGCCGCTAGATTAGCCTGATGAGAACTCTCTCCCACATCCTCCTCTTCCTTCACAATCTTCGGCTTCTTCTTCTCCACAGGTCTCGCGATCTTCTCAACCACATGCGGCAGAGCAACCTTCGAAAATCCCAAATTATGCTGAATCCCCACCGTCTTCATCTCCTGATTCACGTCTAAATTAACGCCGAACCTCATTTCATCCGTCGCCTTCATCAGCTTATTATTATACCCAACCAAACTCTCCGTATTGATGATCATGTTACTCGGCATCAGCCACACCCCCGGAGCAATCGCCAGATCCAGCCGCAACTTCGCCTCCTGAGCCGCCATCTGATATCTCTGAACCGAGCTCGTGATATCATTCTCAATCACACTGCTCTCGAACAAAGATAGAAACTCCTGCTGCGTCTCGATCGCTCCACCACCATTCCCAACGATCGAATTTCTCGTGTTCACCTGAGATCCCAATACACAATACACGAAAGCTTCTGCAGACCGATTCAATCTCCCGAGAGAAGCCTTCGTCAATCCATTTCCATCGATCGGTATAAACCAGACATATTTGGAATCGCGAAAATCATCGTTCCTCATAAACGAAATAAGATTCCCACTTTCCTTTTTTCCACCTTCATCTGAAAATTTGCCGCCATCACCCGGCCGCTGATTCGCAGCTGTGTCATAACTTCTCACCAGATGGACGTTCTGAAAGCCTCCACCCCTTTCCGTGATATATCCAGCGCCATAAGCCAAAAATATGTCGCCCAGGCCATGATTCCTCCCGCCCTTCCAGCTGAAGTCAGAGTTATCCGCTATCCCGAATTCCCGACCCAATCTCTGATACGCGACTTTGCTGTAGGGATTGTTCGAGACATTGAAAGGCTGCTCATCCGGCAACGGCACACTCAGTTCATACAAGATTCTCCTGATCGTGAAATAGATGTGAAACTTGATGAAGCCGTTCACAACATTTGGATACTCCAGACTCTCAAAAGGACTCACCCCACATCCAGCAGTCGCACGCCAAACCGCGAAATTCAGCTGCTGTGGCCAATAGTTCAGGTCAGGACCATTCAACCATCTTCGACTCTGTTTCGCAGATTTGAACGTCGCGTCTTGGGATTTGAAAACATTCCGCATCTTAGCAGTGAATTTCTGACCCTTCGAGACGTAGATATCCAGAGAGGACAGCAGACCTGTAACGTCAGAACTGAAGCTATCGAAAGGAATCGCGGGGATTGGATATTTCTCATTCGTCAAGGTCAAACTCTTTGAAAAGGGTCTTCTACCTAGATTAAGGTAGAGGATTTGATATTTTTAAACTAATAATAGACCTTCTCGAGATTCACCGTGATTATCCGCCGCTTAACTCTCTGAGTATTTCTTCTCTGGCCTGATTCTTCAACATCACGGAATCGTACCTTTTTAGCGGTCTTTTTTATCTTTCCGCCGTATATCAGCCTTCAGAGTCTCAAACTTCTTAAGCTTCTCAATGATCAAGGAGAATTCCTCATCAGATATCTTCGCCCTCGCTAGAGATACAGTTCTCTGAGGCTTCGTCGCTTGTCTGATAAGCTTTTAGAAACCTGCTCACACCCTATAGATGCGCAGACCAGAATGCCACTCACAACTCCCAACGGAATCGCGACCACGACACCGAATCCGCTGAGTGAACTGGCCAGGCCTGAAGCTGCCAAAACTCCAGATAAGATGCCGCAGACCGAGCTCGCTTTGATGAGCGCGCCCTTCGATCGATTATATTTCTTCAGAAAGCTATCATAGTGCTTCAACTCATTCCTTAATCTGTCGAGAGCTTCACAACATTTCTTCAATCTGGAAGTGTTCCCATTATCCACAGGAGTTTGAGGAGGAGGAGCCGTCGGATTAAATGCGTTTAAATCTGGGTAGATTTTCGAACGTTCATCCATCTTTATGGAATGTCTTCCTTTCTTTTAAATAATTATCCAAAGACTTTTCAAGTGGATTTTTGTGATTCTTCTTATAAGGCGGAATGGTCTTTTGGGGATCACTCTCTGGTTTATCTATGATTGGTCCTACCTCCAGATTATATAGACTATAGGCCACCCCATCGATCGAAGCAATCTCCCCATCTTCATCATCAACATCGTCACTCCCCAACCTTCTAGATAGGAAGCCGAATTTCAGAATATGATAGACCACCTCAGGATCGGCTCCCACATCATTAGCCTCTTAGATCGCGAAATTCATAAGCTTCTCATCCCTAACGATGGTTGATCTGATTTCTTTCCAAGACATTATGTAAATCTTGAATTAACTGTAATCACCGATCCTTTTAAGTCTAACTTTCTCCCCTCGCTATCCAGAATGCGGAGAGTGAAATAATTTATAGGACCCTTCACCTTCTGAGCCGGCAACGTGGCATAGTTTTGAGAACGCACATGAGCGAGCAGAGATGAAGAAGAAACTTTCACCGCCTCATCGCCGAATCTCCCCGAGTTCATATAGGACGATCGATTATCCACCAGACTGCAGACCAGTTTCAGAGGCTCCTTCATCTGCACAGATATCGGGCATAATTTGCCGGGCATTATACCTTCGGGCGCCCCCAAACCAAGCTGCAGCCCTCTCGAAAGATTCAGCTTATAGCTCTTATTCGAATACAGATAATCCATCGCATCAGTCTCTATGATCAAGAGCTTCGCATTCTCCGTATCGTTGAGAAAGATCGCATGAGTACTCCGCAATGAATAGTTCCCAGGCTCGATTATCAGAAAGGACCGATTCTCCTGTTTGAAAATGGTTTGCTGCTCCTTGAATTTCACGAGTCTTTTGGGAATCTTACAATCCAGAAGCTGTATTTCTCGAATCATATCCAGAGGAGGATCCAAATAAACTCGGGTTTCAGAATCGAACATCGTGACGCTCAACATTTTGGATTATCCTTTGGAAGTCTTTAAATATTTATAGTCAGCCTCTGAATGGAATCGAGTCTTCGTTATCACACAGCTCGAACATCTGCACTTCATCATGTATCTCCCATTAGAAGTCTTCGAATACCTCTGCGGCTGGTCCGAGACTTTTTGCAATCGTTTTAGGCAATCTTTTATTCACATCACCATATTGATCAAATAACGGATGCAACGTACATTTGTTTAGATCTTTGTCAAGAATTTTCACAACGGTTCTGCCCCATTGATCATATCCGAAACTAAATTAAGGCTTAGCATTTGGGAATTTGCGCGGGATTTCAGCCCAAACTTCATGTCGAGTTCCTTCTTTATTCATGATACTCATTTCAATCTCTTCAGTCGGCAGTTGCACATATCCGGATTTGGTTTTGGGTCTCGCACCCTTACTTGTGGATGTTTCTACAACTTCACCCGATGTGGACGGCTGCCTTCCGAGCAATGGACTATCTTCGAAATCATCTTCCTGTTGGTCTTCTTCACCCAAACCGAAAGGATCGTTTTATTCTGGAATTTCTGCATGTTTCTTTACTTGAATCTAGTAAAGAAGTTCTCTAAGCCGCTTAAATTAATTTACTCGCCGCATACGCCATCGCCAACATCCCACCGCCCACATACATCATCTCACCAGTCCTCTGTTCGTCGCTGGGTCTATCATAATCGGAAAATTTCGCCTCAGTCAGAGCAATTTCAGGATGAGTCTGATTGTACAATCTCAAGGCCTAATCAGTATTCGCGATATCCTTATGAGCCCTATTCTCATCACCCGCCCTCTTATTCGCCCAATCGATGAACGCCAATCTCCTCTCTTGGAATTCGGGATAATCCTTCTGATATTTCTACAGAGCTCTATCGTGTCTCTCCCTCTCCCTCTCGAGATCCGATGCCGAGCCGCCGCTGAAAGTCTTCGCGAGATAATTGCCGCCAATGAACGTAGTCGCATTGAGAATTGACGCTCCGAGCATGATCGCTATGGTTGCCATTTAATTTATTAGTGATCTATCTTTTTTAAATCTGTAGTCATCCAACTTAGGCTCTACGTCATGATCACGATTCCCATCATTAAAATACCAACTTACCATCGCATCTCTACTAGGTATATTCAATTCCTGCCATTCATCAATGGGCACTCCATCGTTCAGGTCTTTTTCAGCATCCAATAAAGAGTCAACAAAAGTCTTTATGATATGAAACATCAAATCTCGCTGATATATTTCCATCACATCTTTGTAACTGCTCATATTTCTTATGCTTTTAGGTAATACGTTCTGATCCTCTAAATAGATTTTGAGATACATGCTCCATCCCAAGACGGCGACCCATTTCACATAATTCATGATGTTCAATGATGGATCCGAGAGGAAGTTTTCTTTCAGAGCTTTCTTCGCGACCCATCTCACACCAGCGGAGAGGCCAACGAGAGCCGCAGAATCAGTGGCGGTTTTCACGAGCTTATTTTCAGACATTTTTAAACTACATCCAGCTATCGTTTAAATTGTTTTTTGGAGGCTCTTGAATCACTCGCGTCTCCGGCGCCTTAAAATCACCTTTCTGCTGAGCCTGATATCTCATGAACAGATCAGCCGCGGCGAGGCCAATTCCAGCCAGAGATAGGACGGTTTGGAAAGATAATCCTGGAAGCCAAGCGTGACCTCCCCCTCGCCCTTTCTCTCTCCCTACCTCTCGCTCTCCTCCTCCTCTTGCCTCATCAGGGCCTCCTTAGCCTTCTTATTATAGCTGGCCAATCTTTTTCCAGCCGCGACCTTCTTGGGATCTTTTATCTTCTGCGGAGCCTCAGGTTCCTTCGTCATCTGTTCAACAGAATCATTCTTCACCTCTTCGGACATTTTCTAAGTCTCCTTTGGCCCCATGTTTGTGGTGGGAGTCAGAGAATACACATGTGTACTTTTTAACCTCTTTATTCTCAATTGCTCCTAGTTTTTCCATCATATTGCCGAACTGGGCGATTTGTGCCTGGAGGTTAACAGCAATATGTTTTACTGTTTCGATCGTTACATTGTTTTCAGCTTGCGCTGCGCGCGCTGGTTCGATCGTACTACAGTTCTTAGCGTTCAGTGCTATAGCAGGTGCGGCTCGCTTTCCTTTCTTGGTTTCGGTTTTAAAACGGCCGATTTCTCGTTGATGGAATCGTATAATCGCATTGAGTTTTGCTTGCTCCGCGTTCTTACGGATTTGTTTTATCTCTCTCTTGAAGTCCTCGTCCGCTGCTATTTTGGCCCTCGTCCTATATTGTAGGGTTTCTGGGCAAGTTCCCCTGTCCGCATGCCTTTTCAAAGCTTTGATCTTACTCTCGGCTTGGCTAATCTTGTCCTCCGCGGATAGACTGTGCCTCCGTTTACGATTCTCTGTGGATGGGCTGTGGCGGCGACGTTTTCGGTACTGTTCTGTCCTTGGTTTTCTGGTACTCCTTTGAGGGCGCCTGTTGCGGCTTTGGCGTTGCTGTTTAGGCTGGTTAGGTTTTATAGGCACTTGATACGGAGGGATTTGTTCATCGTCATCGGACTTGTCGAGTAGGTCATCCTCGCTAGCGATGTCGTTTGAGACTTCCATCTTATCCTCATCTCAAAGGCATTGTTTGTGCCAGGGGCATTTAGTAGCCCGTCTGACGTTATAATGTTTTCCGACATTTTCTGTGAATGGTCAGGCAAGACCGCGGTTTCGATCCTAGTCTTGTGGATCTCCTCAGTTGCCGATTGAATAAAAAGACTGATGGAGATGTGTTCTCGGTATCAGTCACAAAAAGAGTGTTTCTTGACCATTTTATACTCATTCGAAGGATCGAAAATCCTGTGTTTCTATTGGCTCTCTATGTCTTGGTCAATTGTGTGTTTACATCGAGGATCCTTGCGAGACCAGCATGAGTTGTGTTTCTTGTGTAGGCTAAAATGCAAAATTTTGAGCAGATACTGTGATAGTTTTGCACGGAGAGAGTTTCCTGCATTAGTGTAGTGTTGTTCCTCACATATTGCCCGGTTTTAGGGGCCATACGTCGTGTATTTGTTGGCAAAAATTGATATTTCTGCATTGTACATTGTATTGCTCAATGTAATTAACTCGGTGTACGCGATATATCACTTTCTAGTAATAGCGCATGTAGAAAGGGTTAGTCACTCTTCACCAGATCCTATCCATAAACTCCTGTGCTACATTACCCCCCACATCCTACTTATAAGCCAACTAATGAAACAACAGCCTGTCCTCACCTCCACGTCCTCCAGAAGCTGCTCCTACGTTTTCCGTTAACAATGGCTCCGGAAACCTGTTGATTTTGTTACGAGACAGTCAAATATAAATACATAAGCCTGTTCTTTGTCCGTACAGAAAGAATGACTAATTTACTTCCGCTACGGACTGAACAATTTATTTGAGACTGACAACTGAAATTGGAGTAGTCTACCAAGGGAGCTATCGCTAAACTTATATATACGCTAGCAAGCTATCTCACTAGATAACTTTCGTCACCACTGACACTTCACTTAAATCACAAGCTCCGTGGAGATATCCACTTGAGGGCAAACAACTTCAATTCTTCTTCGGATAGCTTCTCCAGTCACGGCAAACGCGATCTCCTAACAACTCCAGACTACTTCCGAGCGTTCCTACGTAAGTGCTAAGACTCTGTGATAACGTTTCTTATATATATTTACAGGTAGTTCAAGAACATCGAAAGATTACAATAATAACTACTTATAGAAGAATTACTTAACTTGTTTACATTATGTTAGTGTGTTCTAGAATTCCCTAGAAGGAATGTTGCGTGACTACGCAAACATCCGCATACTCAGCAGGTTCTAGAAACATCTCATAACAATGTCGTCCACGTCCTCCTCTGTCATCTCGTCTAGCAAGTTCTTGACCCTCTTTCGATCACTACTCATTACTCTTGATGGTGGTACTGGACGATCCTCTTCGGTGTCTGCCATAACTTCTCTATAATGATAGGGCTTCCTTTCCCCCTTAAGTGCCCTAATTCAAAGGTCATACTCCCTACTATACCATATTTGTTTAGGTGTCATGCTCCCTGATAACCTAGTAGGGCACCTTTGTTCAAATGGCTGTTCGCTGATATTCCCTGATACCCTAGTAGAGTGCTCCTGTACAAATAGGGTGACCCTGAAGATGAGGGTAAAAAAGCATCCCTCCCACGCACTTCGAATCTCGACACACAGGTATCCCCTTCATCTCAGGGGCCGACATTACCTTACATGGTGTGGTGTAACTATACTTAGAGGGCGCAATTTTCTAAATGGTAGCTTGCCCCTATGTCCGGCTACCAAGGTAGTGCCCCCCAATTAGGTAGGGTGGACCACCGGGCGCGGCACGAGGTCATATTCAAATTCCTTGCGCGTCTTTTGAATCCATGGAGGCTAGCATAGCAAGCACAGCCTCATCGTTCTTGAGTGGCGCTCCCCTTTTTCCGGGAACTCCGAATAATATGCTCGCAACCTCCCTTACGAGTCTTGCTATGACGTCCTCAACCAGCACAGCTGGTAACAGCTCTTGCTCTCTAAGTGACAATAGACGTGCGTCCACGACCTATGCTATCACAAAACCATAGAGGGGATCCTGTTCAAATAAGGTGTCATCCATGGGTGTTGAGCCTGAAGAGGGTGTGAGAAGGACTACAAAAAGGATCCCATCCCACTCTACATATATCACCCTATTCTCTCAATCACTTAAGCGATCACACATGAGAACACACGATTCACCTCAGGGCCCGACCGCATCTTATATGGTGTGGTGTGAATACACTAAGAGAGCGCACTTTTTAAATGGTGGTTCGCCCCTATGCCCAGGCACCAAGGTGGTCCCTCTCAAACTGGAAAGGAAACAACCTGGATTGGATTCCAAAAAATGTTTTTTCCATCGCTTGTCTGGAAGATCCTGGAGAATTGTATACATATCTCCAAACATCGTATCCTTACACAATCAGTCGCGACAAACCAGTACGAGTATGTGTCGCAACGTTGGCTTTCCTCGACTTCTTCTTTCAACTTCAAAGACCTTTGTTTGCAACTGTTTCTCACCTCCACCAATTTGGCCAGTTTTTCTTGCTCTTATGTTCTTCTTGTAAACGCTTTTTTTCTTCGTCGAATGTTTCCAAGACCTTTCTCCTCCAATTTTCAGTGTTCCCTGGATCTTAGATTGCTTGAAGTATTTTCTCTCAATTTCGGAGGGAGAGCTTGGACATTTTGTGTTCTCGCGCGATTTCGGGAACTTCCACAATGGTGAAATCCGATTTGTCTCGGCCTTTTGCTTAGCAATAGTAGCAATTTGCGTGTTCTCCGGACCCACGAAACTGTTTTCGTTAGGCGAAGCAGTATCGAGAGGTCGAGCCCTTTTTGGACAGAGCTGCTTTAGCTCTTTGCTTGCAAGATTGCAAGATTGTATGCGAATTAGATTCCTTTGTGTAGCAGCGCAAAAACCCGATCTCCACACTTTATTCGTTGAAGGCTATGGCACAAACTCGAAAACCAAAGTCAGCCGCCTCCCATTCTAGAGCTTTATTCCAGCTTGGGTCGTCGTCCGCATTGGTTTGGGTTAGTTTGCACGTACCAACCAACGAAAATGGAGGATGAAGGTCTGTCGGTCAAGACTAAATATCGACATAGGTTGGTTGCAAGGTTTTCCCATTGCTTTTTGGTGATTGGACAAACAGATCCTCGTCCTTCAAAACTAGGATTAAAGCCACTTGCACAACCTTGCTGACCGAGAGATCTTCTGTTTTGCAAGCATACAAAGAAACTTCGATCAGAGTGCATCCTAGGGCTTCTGCATGAATGTTCGTCGCAGACGTGTTCGACTAAGGTTTCCAGGAAGATAGTCAACATTTTCAATGTCTGGAACTAAGTTGCTGCCGTGCGCGTTTTCTACATGGAGATGAGAGGAGAGAGCTTTTCTCGAACGTATGCCCGTGCTCTGGTAGGTTGCTTGCACTGACATTTTACCTCCTTCTTGTCGCGCAATGGTTTTGGCTACTATACTGTTCAATTGGAATTACGATGTGGTAGCACGTTGTCTGAAAAGAAAAAAATACGCTTTTCGTGCAAGTAGGCGACCAAATACCACCTGTCCAATGGAATTTGTCTTTGCAGCCATTACAAGAAGTGGGAAAAATACCAGCATATCGAGGGAGCTTGTTCTTGTAACCCTTCTAAGTAGGGAAAAAAAACACCTGTCTCAAGAGCTTGTCTTTGCAGCCCTAGCAAAAAATATATCAGCAGACCTATGGAGCTTGCTTTGGCAAACCTTGGCGATTGCAGGCCCCTGATCTCCTATTGGGGGAGCTGGCATGACGTGAGCTCAATCAAGAAGAGTAGAGGACGTCCTTATGTTGCCCACGCTCCTGGTACGAAACAATAGGCAAATCATCAGGTGTGTATCTGAGTTATGTGCAGTTCCTTCTAGCGTTATCGTTGCAAATTATTAAGTGGGAATAACAACCACAGACTCCTGAAATGGTGGCGATTTGCGGAAAAGCATCAAGTTTTCGCTGTTGATGGTCCTTCAGGAAACTGTCATGGAATCACATCCAAGTGCAAATTGCGAAGTAAGCCGGATGGATGGAGCGTGGTAAAGGTGATGTCGGGAAGCGAGATTTGCAAACCCTATTTTAGAGCCTCATATTGCTGTTTTCCTCACTAAGTAGCAGGTGTTTGCCGAGTCTTACCTGGTACCATTGGGTCAAATCAGTTCTTTTTATTCAATGGCTATAATGGCCTCCAATTAACGCTCCACTTGTGTGGCTTTTCAACGCCGTCAATTTTGCTATATAAGAGTTACAACACTCCTTGAAAGAAGCCACCATGAGGACTCTCGATTGTCAAAGAAAGCAAAACTTGGACGAATTTGGCTTTGGGTGGTTCAATGTTGTTGCCACGGCAACAACATATGAGGTGACCCCTTGTTAACTTCAGTTTCCAACCAACTATCAGTTAACTGACCCTACCCTGCACACCAATGTTTGTCTACCATTCCTAACAATCGCGATTTGCGAAGCCTTATTGTATTCGCCTTATGAGCTGGGAGACTTAACATGGTAAAATAACGGCATGAGTATGAGGTTGTATTTGTAAACTTTCCTATCACTTCTTGGTATTTCTTCTATTAAGAGCCTCGGTATACACTGTAAAGTTCTATTTGGACAAAAGTCATGTGTGAGACATGCATTCTTATTGGTTTCACTGAGACGACCCACGAAGTCGAAATAAGATACTATTCTACGGACAAAAAAGGTCACTAAGCTCGTCGTCCCTTCGTGATTATCATTGTGAAGCTTGTGTCAAGACAGTCGCGCAGCATCACACACTTCGTTCTTACAGGAGATACCATTGTAAAAAGTTAAAAACAGAGGAGTCCCAAAAGCAAGAATGTCCAAATTGTGGTGAGACGTTATGCAGGACGGCAATTTATCAGCACTCGAAAAAAGGCTGTCCATAACCTGAGGATATAGCGACCGTCATATAAGGACGTGGGCTTCGCCAAGGCCCTCGTCAGACTTGTATGAGTGAGCCAATAACGAAACATCCGTCCATTTAGAGAGATAACCATTTAAAGAGAAAGAAACAATTAGAGAGATACAACCCTTTAGACATTAAACGTTTCCTATTGTATATAGCGGGAGTATGGTGGGCAACATCGCTTAACAAGACCTTGAAGAGTTTCTCGGACAGCTGCTCGCGAAAATGGACCTGGCATTGGCGCAGCACGCTAAGCAACTGACTGCAGCGACGCGGTTGAGAACGTGGTATCCCCCAGAAGTGCAAGAACGCAGCAACATGAAGTTGCTCCACGGAGAGTCGCATCACGCCCACCTAAACCCCTCCGAAGGGGGAAAAGGACAGAAGTAGGTAACAGAAGGCCGTCACTACATTCGTTGACGTGTCAGTCAAAGTTTGCAAGAGCTCGTTAAAGAGGCCTTCATGGATAGGATCTGAAGAAAGGTTACCACGGCTTTCTACCTGAGTGACCACTACGCTTATTGTTGGAGGAGAGAGAGGATGCTTGTGTTGGCTTAGAGACCGTCCGCGGACCAGACACAAAAGTGGGTATTTCGTGGTTTCTCTGATGTCGACGTAAAGGCGGTGCTTGACAGGCAACGCTGTTGGATACAAGGCCATTGCCGGACTGGCTTCGCAACTTTGCGCACGAGGGAACGATGGTGGCGCTGGATACCTTTCCGCGATAACTTGTGCCTCTGGTTTGCATCGCTGTGTACCTAGGAGGCAGGCCGGATCGAAGCAGCCAAACCGCTCGTGAGCTTGCAAGGAGTAAGAGTTTGTTAAACCTCTCGACGGTTCCAAAAGACTGCCCTCGAACATCACTCGATGAATTAGATCGGGTTGAATTGTTTCTGAATCAGGATGTCCCTTACTCTGACTGATTTGGTATCCATGTCTGTTAGCCTGAGTACGAGGAAGGTGAAGTGGTATAGAAATTCACTGGTCAAGCTGAAGAACTTTCTGACAATTGGCATTCATGATGGACACTCGTTCTTTATCAAGGACGTTGCGAACGTACGTTTACGTTCATTACCGGGCAAGATTTACACAGGCTGGCCATCTTCAATGACATGTCGAGAGGTGCACCCAGGGGAAGACGATCATCGATTGCCAGGGCGAAAGACTCGAAGCGCCAAAGACAGGTTACGAGAGGTTTTTTCATCCAAAACATGCGGCCTCTCCCAGCTCTCTGTGGTGGTTAGAGCGACAAACCACTTGTCGGAAGATTCACATTCACCACGCGTAATGCGGGCACGGAAGCGAGCGTTAGGTAGAGGCTACTTTTGTGGACGGGTATGACCCTAGCACAAGGACGGTGTTTCAATACCACGGCTGCTACTGGAACGGGTGTATCAAGTGTTCTCTTGAAGGCCGCAAAAGAATTATAAACAACCATGGAAAGACAAGCGAAGACCGGTAAAGGGCAACTGTGGAGCGCGCAGGAGCGATAAGGCGAACTGGCTATCGCGTGATCGAGACGAGGTTTCACAACGATTTGGAAAAACAAGCACAGCGACCACTACCACAGCCTCAAACACACAGGCACCCGCACGCGATCTTGTACAGTTTCGAAGCGTATGGGGACAACTATCAGCGAAAGGAGTCTACGTCAATGCTGGCGTTTGAGAATGTTCACGTACCAATTTTGGTAAGGGTCGGAGAACACACGACCACGCAAATCTGTGAAAAAGATCCCACGGATCTTGTCCATAAGTTTGTGAAAGAGCTGAAGCTGCGTTGAAAAAAGGATTTAGGTCAAAGTACGAGCGGCTTACATGCCTGCGATGTGAAGCTGCTTCCAAAAGCGCAGCGTATTAAAGTCGAAGAATGGTGCAAACAGGTGCCAGTTTTCTGGATTAACTCTGGGCGATACGATCTGAACCTGATCAGAGAGCACTTTGTAAAGCGCTTAGCGTACACAACCTTCAAAATCAGAGTGGCGAAGAATTTGAGCAAGATCATGCTCGCATTCACAAAGGGATTCCGCTTCCTTGGCGTAATGAGCTCCCTCGTGCCGGGGATCGTCAATGAAAAGTGAACGAAAACTTATGGGTGCATGGCCGAGAAATCGAGGTTTCCGCACGAGTGGCTCGACACCCCCGAAAAGCTCGACTACCTCAGGCTCGCAAACTATCTAGCATGGTACTAAGAACTGAAGGGTGATTATGTGCTCACGCGGGATGAGTGGGAGGGGTGCCAAAATCTATTAAAAAAGATGAACTAGCTGAGATGCTACAGCAGCCTCGAGGTGGCCCCTGATATGAAAGCTTTGCGGAAAATGCGAGCCTTCTACAACGAGAAGAGGATTGACATCCTGAAGGACACGATAAGCGTTCCGGGGGTCAGTTTGCATTATCTGCTCCCGGAGACAGTTGAGCGGGGCGTTGAGTTACACAGTCCCTGCAAAGAATTCTACTGTTCACGCAGTTTCACGAAGTCGGTATCATGAAGATAAGATCTCATGAAACAGCGGAACAGCGTCTTTGCAAACGCATCCTTCGTTATGACGTCAACGCCCTCTACCTGTCAACCATGCTTAGGGAGATGCCTTGAGGTAAGGAAAGGGTTGTTCACTACACGGGTGGCTGGGCAGTTAGAGCCGCGACGCAGTTAACGCAAAGGCTCAAAGACGCGACCTGGTTCGGATTCGTCGAAGTTGGCACAGAGATCCCAGAGTCCCAGCAACCAAGGTTTGAGGAGATGTGCCCGTTCTTCTACAACAAGGAGATGCTTTCGAAGCCGTGAAGTAACAAAAGCTTGACTACCTGAAGCGCACGAGGCAAAACCGAGATGATAGAAGAAAGCTGGTGGGCGCCTTGTCCACCGAGAAGCTGCTGGTGTACGCCCGTCTGTCTTGCTGTTTTTGTCGAGCATAGGGTGGTGATTACGGCTGTTTATCGAACGATTGACTATCAAGCGATCTAGATCCTCACCTGGTTTGTGGAGTGGGTGACGGAAGCTCTCCGTACAGGGGATGTGGATAAGCGCAAGGGGTTGCTTGATGAGGCAATCAAACTTTTGGAAAACAGCGGGTACTGGAAGCTCATCGATGCGTTGAAACGTCAAAGCAACGTGATCTACTCCAAAAACGAGAAGGTCGTTGACAGACCCTTGCGAAGCGCATATGTCATTGATCTGGACGATGTGCGGTTAAGACGTCGAATAGTTGTTATGTGGTTTTCCATCTCTTCCCTCAATCAACCTGCACCACTTGAGGCCACTTGAAAGGCCCGCGCTTATAAGTAGTCTGAAACGCTTTTGCAACCTCTGCAGAATCCTTGGAGGTGAGGGTTTGGCCTCTTTGTGGCCACTTTCGTCCGGCGAGGCAGCTTGGGGAACCTCATGTGGGGTGAGCGCATCGAACTTTGGACAAAAAATGCGCCACAGTGTGGGTAGGTAGATCTGCCAAAGCGACTGCTTCAAGAGCCACTGTCTCACGTCATCTTCAGAGACTTTTGCGGCCATGGCTAATTTTTTGTTGGCGCCAAATACTTTCCAGTAACCCTTGGAGCTGTGGTATTGACCTACTAGGCGTTTTGCCTTGGACTTTATGTGTGAATGGCACAAAAGATGGAGAACGAGGCATACAGCATCTTGCTGGGACTGTGACAAGAAGATGGTTGGGGATACTGACACCTCCGAGCTCGTTTGTCAATCATGTGCATGGGTAAAGGAGCTGGCATGATTGGCGTATCATTCGTCGACGAAATCCGGGCGCCTACCACCTCCGTTACTTATTTGCTCAATACTCTTAGGAAACACAAAATACTAGACACCGTCAATACCCTCATATCAGACGGGCGAGAGGAATACAATCCTGAACAGTGTCGTCTCTTAGAAAATGTTATCGATTACTTCCGTCCTGACGATGAGTCGGTCAACTATGTGTTTTTTGTATGAGCACTTTTGAGCTGTTTCTTCTAAGGGCTTACAGCGCAAGGAAGAAATCCTCGAACGTCTTTCCTCCACCTTTTAACCCGACGTCGCGAGAAACAAAGGTTTTATAAGTGGTGAGTAACGACGTTATGATATTCATGCGATGGTCATTGATAAAGTCGTCAACCATTTTCATTCTGTTGAGGCAGTCTTTTTTGTTTAAAGATTTGCCTCTGAGATAAAACCAAATTGCATTATGCATTTTCATGTACTCCACCCCAGCGAAGTTGGCCCTTTTCACAATGGGATTCAAACTAATACGCTTGAAACCGCGGACGTTATCACAGCATTACCTGCAACAATATTGCAAAACAGATTTTTTCTTTGAAAACTGCGGTAAAGGTTTTCGTAACCGTAAAGTTTCTTGTGATAGTAGACATAACGATTTTTCAACATTTCAATCGTACCTTTCGGGAGAGTGGTGTCGATGTTGTTGAGATCGTAAATGATTAGCCTTTCGTCAGCCATGACTTATATGATTGCGGAAAATTTCAATACACCGTATCGTAACAGGTAGAAGTTTAGTTTGCAGCAAGCGCGGCGGTGCGTTTTCTCTCACGCTATTGCAGCACGCTTGGTCGTTCTTTGGAAGTTTTGCAAGGGCAAACCAAAAAGCATTTGTTGCAGCAGTGACACCAAGTGTATGCGCAAAGATGGCTATCGATATGTGTGGATGACGTGGTATATAATAACGCTTAATTTCTTCAAAATTCACCACACCTTGTATGATATCACGGGAAACAAGGGTAGTGTATATATTTGTATTCAAAAGTTTTCATCGTGGCATAAATGTAAAAGGGAAAACCGCTTATTATTGCGGAGGGTATCTGGGGGATCCTGACTCCCAGATTTCTTGTAAATCCTGATCTCTTTTATACCTCACCTTTCGGCAAAGGTAAGACACATGAAAAATCTTGTCTCCGTGAATTTTCGTTCAAAGCAGCTTCGATTCCTTTCCGCCTGTCCACTAATTTCTACCAGTAGAGTAGTCCGGTGATCATTACTCTCTGATTCACCAAAGAAAATTTATTTTTTTGCGTTAACATGCGATACGTCTCGTTGTCGTGAGAGATCGTGAAGAGAACTGAAACTCGAGCTGTAAGCTCTGGCAGCTATAATGAAAAAAACCCACAGCTTAACGCTATACTCTATGTGAAGTTCCTTTTTTGTTAATTTTGCTGTCGACGATTAGTCGCCAATCCACTTCCTTCCCAAAACCTCTGTACCGTGTTTTGCAACATTCACCCTTTCACTACTTATTTGCGCAAGTTAGCTGTAAAACAATTCTGCGGGTGCAAACAACGATATCACCAGCATTTGGCTCCAGCCATCACGAATTTCTTTTTCTTGCATACATATCCCCGCCATGGACTTGGTACCACTGTATTTACAGTCAGCCAGAGGTGCGCCCACAGAACAGTACCAGTTACTGATGTGAATACAACAGCCAAAAAACGCAATGACGTCGAAGCGGTCTTCGGTGCAGTGAGTACCTTGTACAGTTTCTTTCATGTACACTAGAAGGGTGGGCTGGCATTTCACCCCGCGTTGCAACACTTAAGCAAGGTTTCCTGTTGTCCTTAAAGCACTTTCACAGACAAATTCTTTCTCTCCCTTACCATTGCTACATCATCTTCTCTCAGGGCACTCACCCTATTGTACATTTACTTTTTATGACGACTATTGGGAAATAACACAGACAGAAAGTGACGTTTAAGTCACGCTTGTACTTCAGAGGTGAAAATGACCACATCTTCACATCTGTCAGCTCCTGCGTGGGTTCAATGTGTTCGTAGGTGGCTGATAGGGCCAATTAGGGAGTTTTCTCTCACTTGTAGGACGCGTATATAGATGATTAGGTGCTCTTGACATTCGAATGCCCTCAGTACGCCAATGCTTCTGCGGCATGGAACGCGGTGGTAACTCTAGTGCGCCAGAGAGGATGATCTGTTATTAACATCGGCGCTAGGGCTTTGCAGTTGATCTTTAAGAAAGTCTTTCTGTCTTTTCTTCTGTCTTTCAACTGAGAGTTTGTCTTTGCAGAGTTCAGCGTACAGCAGCTGTTCAGGTAGGTAGTTGGTAGGCATGTGGACTACCGGCCCTGCTCCTTGACTTGGGCTTCAATAGACAGGTCGAGGATGCTTGGAACAACCGCTCCGTTGAGGACTTCCCCGTCACCGATTTTATACTGCCACCAAGTTGGCAGACGGCTCAAGTGGATCGGTTGAGCTGTTTCGCTTTTCTACTATCTGGGTCCTCGAGAAGCTCCGGTGACCGACGAAAACCGCCGGCTAGTCGTCACGCCGGCAACTCAAACAAATGAATTCCTAGAGGGATATTAAAATAAATCCCCCGTGTTTGTTCGATAAAACCAAATCCTTGACAGTGGGAAGATAAAAAAGCAAATCAAATAACCATATACTGATATCTTTGGGCCATGATATTCACATTTCCTCAGTCGTATGTTTATTTAGCGCCTCCCAAATTAAAATTCCCTCGGGTGAGACCCACCAAACTCACCCAATGGGAGGGGTGCAACTCCCTCCCATACCTGTGTTGAGTGAAACTCACTCAGCGCATTTTATATTAACCCATTACCGTTTAATTCCAATTTCGTCTCCTTCGACTTAAAATTTTTCTGGAGAGCCCTCAACGACATCCGGTAGGGTACCGGTTGTCAAGATCAGTACGCAGTCGACCTTTGTCTTGAACATGATAGCGACTCCTCCCCGTTCAAACAGTATCCGAAAGTGGTGTTGGCCTTGGAGATTCTGTTGTTGACCTCTACATTGATGCTCATAGATCTGGACAGTGATCCGCCCGGGAAGATGAAAGCTGTCAACTACCTCAAGTCGTTAACACCTCACTAAGGCTCATGATAGGGGTTTTCATTACTTGGCTGCTTGGAGGCGCAAGGCGTCGAAGAGCTTTCCACCCCTTCAAAGGCATCTGCCAGCCATGCCGCCAAAATGTTGGAAACAGACGGAGCCAGAAGCCCAGAACGTGGCCTAGCTTAACGCCATTTGTGACTGGGAATGCCTTTTTAAAATGCTTCTCCAATATCATGTACAGTGACCACCATGCCGTTATGAAGCTGACTGTAAACATAATTTTGAATTTCCCTAACTATCTGGACTGACGTTATGGAAACCCTTATTAAGGTCCACAAAGGTCGTAAAGAGGCCAACATGTTGCTCTTGGCACTTTCTTGAAGCTGGCGAGCGGCGACGAGTATGTCCACAGTGCCACGTTGAGCTCGGAAGATGCCTCTCCATTTGTTGCATTACCATCCGTTGCCCTTTCGCTTCTAGATAAGGAGGACGGTTGCATATTTCAGCTGTTGGTGGAGCTTGCCTCTAATCCACATAACTTGGAACAGTTCTGCCGGCTTCTGTAGCATCACAGTCCCACCTGTTGCAGATTTCAGCCTCAATGGTACCTAGCCCTCGTGCTTTTCCACCGGACATTTTCCTGATCGCCTTCCTGAGTTCTTTTTCAAAGGAGGTCCTATATATCGAGGTTTTGGTTAATTTCTATTTGTAGCAGGCGTGCTATAGCCGCATTGCTGATTGATGTTGGACTGCCAAGAGTACTAGTTTTAAAAGTACTCAGCCCATCTCTTAAGTATCTTAGTCACCCCTGTAAGACATTTGAAAGTTTTTATCCAGTTTAGAGGGGTGCAATCCTGAGGACTATGGGTAGTATACAACGTTGAGGACCTTGTAAGTTTGTTCGCTGTTGTTCACGTCATCATGCGCTGGTACTTCCTTTCCCTTTTTGCCTAGCCAGGAGCTTCAATTTCACACTGATGAGGAGCCATGTTTAAACGCCTTAATTAAGGGGAATTTTTTTCGCTAAGAGTGCTTGGATATCATGGCTGCTTTAGTCAAACCAGCCTTAGTGTTTGCTCGTGGTTGGTCTGAGGTGCTCAATCGCTGATACGTAGACAGTATCTGTTGTGTTATTGAACTTTGACCTTTCATGTGTCACGCGCGTGTGTTATTCAGTAGTTAGGCATGCTCATTACAGGAGTGAATTAGAGG
This sequence comes from Ricordea florida, assembly GCA_949710005.1. Taxonomy (NCBI): domain Eukaryota; kingdom Metazoa; phylum Cnidaria; class Anthozoa; order Corallimorpharia; family Ricordeidae; genus Ricordea; species Ricordea florida. Next base: position 15,308,179 of record OX453275.1, read on the forward strand.
ATTAAACATGGCAGCCTTGTGAACACAGACTGTTGTCTCTTCAATGATCTTCAATAACTCGACAGGATCTCTAAGAGATTCCCAGACGTTTGGTAGTATAATCGCTAGATGCTTATAGTTACTTGCTGTCAAGGTCTTGAAAGAAGTCTTTGTTCCATTGCGGATCTTGGAGACGCTTAGTTTCTTTGCAGTCTCTTGTCCCTTAGATCTTCTCTTGGCTTGAATGTGCAGGTGATCTTTGGACAAAATAAGCCAATGAGCAATCGGCACTATACAGGGCATTAGTTACAGTGACGTCCCTCCTGTCCCTCTTCCTAATTATGACATAAACAATAAGATGGGAATGCAGTCAACTCTGTCATAGCGACCACCTCTCGTAAGCGACCACTTTGTCAATAACCGTTTTGTGATACGGATGAAGTAAGTGCGAAGGATGTTGAAGCAGGAAATGGTGCTGTAGTCTATGGAAGTTCCCCAGCACACGATTCCTAGACTTGGTCGAGATATCCGGCTTCGAATCGTTCCTGAATCGCTTTATACAATCTTTCATTATTACTTCCCTCCGAGAAAAAGGTTATGGGAGAGCTTTTCAAACAGGTAGGTAGGTTTGAATATTAAATTTATGCGAATAAACCATAAAAGAGGAAAAAAACAATGTGTTAGAATTGGAAAAAAAAAAAATAGAAACGTAGTCGTTGATCGCGCGTTATCGATTTATTCTCTTTCTCAGTCTGCGTAAGGTTGATATATACAACGGATCAAATTTAGCACCACGTGGCGTACATGCAAAACAAGCGCGTGACAGGAGCGTGACCTTGGATTATATAACACACGGTGTGTGATTTGTTACAAATGGCAATATATTCCACCATCTGCGCCCGAAAGTAGAAGAAAAAGCCGCCTTCTTTCCCAAACCGGTTTGTCGTTAATCGTCTCCCAAATGCTTCCTCTAGTGTAAACAAAGGATCATTGAACGGTGTTGGGCGGTTGATGCTTTTGCTGTGTCAATATTTCCTTTATTCTCTTGACATATGTCGTCATGTCACGTGGCGAACACGTGAATTCGCGGAAGCCAGCAGGCCGCTTTGGTGATAGGTGACCTTGTTTAACTGGTTTGGATCCTGTTTTTCAGTCAACACCGTTGCTAACGAAGGGGAGAGCGGCCGCGGAGTCACGAGTCGGTGCTCAGTTGCCTGGGTTTCTCGTTAATGACAAGTTCAAATCGCCTTCTTCTAACTGAAGCAACTGCGATTGTCGGTATAGTTGGAAATTGTTAGTGCGAAATAATTTCGCATGTTCATTCTTCGATCTTCCTCACTCGTCACGAACAAAAGGTGTCCACTATATTGCCGCTGGTTTACATTGCTCTTTCCTACCAAGTTCTTGGAATAAGTGGATAGCCCGTAATACCGCTGGGAGTGAAACAGACTTGACCTTAAATTGAGTGGTATGTGTTGAGTCTTTTGCCGTTGTAAAATGTCGAGTAAGGTCGCATCAACAAGGCGATCACAGTAACGCTCGATACAATGCAGTTATTGACGGGCTTTCGTGAACGGGTTTTTAGTGGAGATTTTTTCCATTCTTTATGTGACCACACTGCCTAATTGTAAGTTGAAAGAATCAATAAGCCGTTATATAGAAACTGTGTAAAGCAGCCATAATCGGTGTAATTTTTGAGTAACAGAAAACGGCGGCCATTGTTATACATATGGCTCTTTTGATTATGATCGTTTGCGAAGATATTAAGTTAGTGGAATTCTAAAAGAACAATTACATACGGAATCTCAGTGTCCTAAAGCTAGTTGTTCGTGCTCATATATGATGCCACGAAGAAATTTAACTTAATGAACGTGATGAAGGCAACGTACGTGACCGCGTGAATTTGGCCCTGCTGAAGTCAGAATCGAAGGTCAGAAGGTTGAAGTCAGAATCGCGTTTCTGAAAACATGCTGTGCTTGTCAAAAGGCCTTTATCATGATCATTAAGTGATACACTCTACAGTATGCAGTGTAAGCTTCTATTGATTTTTAATGGGATCCCTCATCGTTATTTATTATTATTACTAGAAATACGACTCTCGCAAAAACCTCGCGAAGCTAGTTTTTGAATAAGTCACAATACTTTATTTTATATTTTATTTTTTATATCAGCGTAATCCCCATTATTTAATTTGTTATGCTGTGTTTGGTACACAGTTAGTGACACCTGGTGAAAATACCGCTCAACACAGGGCTTAAAAATTGACCTTCATTTAGCTCTTTCACTGCCACTGAGATTGCACGAGAGGGAATAGAAGTAAAATTATTTGTTTTCTTTACAGGGAATACAGAGTCAATGAAGTATCCAATAATATTTAGTTAACACAAATTGAAAATTATTGTAAATATTTTGAAGGTGAAATCTTGAAGAGTTGATATGAATGCTTGTGTTTACCACGGTGTAAAAACCTGTTTTTTTTTAGTTGTATTTTCTTAGTCTCTACTGCTTTTTCTTCTTTGTTGTACGTCACTTTTAAACACAATATGTTCTTACACCGAGGATGAGTTGAATGCTCCAATTATTTTTTGTTTATGTTTTTTTTCTAATAATTGCATGAGATTCATTGTAAGAAGAATCTTCTGATTACATATTTTATTGTCTACTGCAGTCATTATTTCATTCCTTGGTAACCACAATTGAGAGCATTATGAATAGTGCATGTTTCAATTTGTGTACTCTCTTCAGTTGCAATGGTACCCCTAGTGGTAGATAGAAAAATTCCTCTTCCCTCAAAAGAGATGCCATATCAACAGAAGTGTGAGATACAATGTCATTACATAAAAAAATGGGGGTAAAACAGTTGGATTCTACAAAAACTTTGAATAAAGGTTTGGTAATAATGAGTGCTGACTGTATAGTATGTGGTTGTGCTATTTTTAGGTCATATCATAAAAACAATACATGTAAGAAAAAGTTATTGAAATCTTAATATGTTGAAAAAGATTGCTGCACTACGTACTCCTGTAAGAAAATAATGTGAAATCAACATAAGTCACATGTATATACCACATGAAAGTTTAATTGTGCTGTTACCAAACATGCAAAATATCCATACCCAACCAGAGAATAGTATATTATTTTGAATATATGAAAATTTTTATTATAAAAACTGCAGAAGAAAGATTTAATATAAGGATGGTATTTCATCGACAAAGTCATGGCAGCCAGAGGTATTGAACTTGAAACCAATGACATATAGTAACGAGACGAACTATCATTATATTATTATCATTATTATTATCATTACTATTATTATTATTACTGGTATTGATATTATTATTATTATTATTGTTAGATTTTTTACGTTAAACATAATACATTTTTATGGGGTGGGATGCATGTCCTAATCTTGGTAAAGTTATTGTTACTCTACTACTACAAGCAATACAAAAATCTTCTTAATAGGCTTTCCAACAGAGGTGGTAGTAATCAAACCAGCTCCAAACAATACCATTTCTTCTTTAATGCTTAGAATTTAGTGCAGTAATTTGTCTATAAAGTTTGTGTGGAAAATCATTATTGAAAGCATACTTTAAGGCATTTAGGAAACTTGTAACACTTGTTACTACATACAGCACACTTGCAATGAATATATGAGAGAGATTATAAACATTTTGGCATTACAAAATTTATTTTCTTCTTTATAGAGTTTTTCCAATGTAAAAGGTTAACTGTATGTTGTGGTTGTTATTAAAGATTGATATTTGACATCATAAAAATGAAGTAAACAGCAGAAAGTAACAAGGTTAACATGTTATGTCTAACTTTACAAATAAAGGCTTGAATTAGCATTTCATTTGTGGGAATAGGGCAAGGGTTCTAGATAGCAATATTATCAGGGGGGTCATTGAACTCTAAGGTAAAACTGACCCATTGTGAAAAGGCTATGGAACTTGTCGTCTCTATGCAATATTATTGAAACCTTTCAATCAGAGAATACATACATATATATATATATATATAGCAAAGAGAAATACTACTCAGAAGTAAGTAATAACATTTGCTTTATTTTCAAATTATCGCATTGATCACTGATAATATTGCAGAACCAGTACTTTATAGTGGTACTGGGTATATATTCTGTTGAAAATGCTAAACACAACTGCTAGATCAAGAAAATTTACAATATTTTCACTAGTTCATCTAGTTTGATCGTCCGGGTGAGGGTAGTTCTGAAAAGAACTGTTGTTGGTGACTGACGTTTCGACAACCTGAGCGGAAGTCATCTTCAGAGTCAAGTGAATAATGTTTGTCAGACGATGATGTTATAAGTCTGGTCTGTTAAACGTGATTGGTCAGTTTAGCCATGATGGTATTGGCTGAAAGACTCGTGTATAAAGTTTGTTACCAGTCATTGGTCGGTTTCGATCCGTCTATTGTTTGTGAAATAGGTCGGTGTTTGGTCCGTCTATAGTTAGTCAAATTATGTCAGTTTGTTAGAAGTCCGTTTGTCGGTTTTGTTTTCGTCATGGATAAGTCGTTTGTAAGGCGCCGGTAGTTGTTGACATCTGTTAAGAGGTGTTCGTTCCAAGTTGGTGTACCAGCTTTCCAGAATATTTTCACTGTTGCAATGATATCAGATCACATCGTTATAAATGATTGCTGTAACAACTGCAACTCTCTGTGTTGGGAATTTCTTAAAAATGGAAACGCCATCGTTTTATTATGACAAATACCAACTTACATTCTCTTGTAATCTGTTGGTCGTCTTCCGATTCCGTTTTTAGACTAATAGAATTATTTTCCAGAGACATCTTCAGTCGTTGAAGTCGTTCCTACTCGGTTTCCCTTCTAAGTCGTTTTGCTAAATTTAGTACGCCAATATATTTCGTTATGTAATCGTTCACTCATGTCCTGCATTTCTATCCTGCATTTTCCAGGACTCATGTCCTGCATTTCTATAAAACCTTTAAATCCAACACCAACTTGGTTGAACTCCTTGTCCTTTTCCCTGCTGTTTCGTTTGCCTTTTTTCTGGAGCGAGCGGTTGTTGTCTTTGCTGCGATTTCTGTTGTTATTCTCCCTGCTGTCGTTTCTCTATTCCTGCTTTGAGTCGTGCTTTCCTTGTGTTGATTTTCACGGTATTCGAACTTACTCGGCGACGATTTCGGGGTAATCTTTCTGGAATATCTCGGAGATCATCTTGCTGGGATGTACTTCCAGGACGAGTGAAATCGGTTTCCACAAAATTTACATTACTTTCAAAAAGGCATCACCGAATTCTCAATGGCGGAAATTCAGCAGTTCTGAAGTGCGCTACTATTGCCAGGTAACCTGGCCTGCGAACGGACACCTTTAAAATATAGATATATATATATATAAATATATATATATATATATATATATATATATATAAACTCTCGGCTCGATTTACTCGGGCTTGCGAGCCACGTGGTCTGACCGGAACCGACACGATTAGTAACCTCGCTTCGCGAGGAATTATTATTATTATTTGGAAGTGTTCAAGAGTCGAACTTTCCACTATCAACCTTTTGTAATTGTAGGCTTGCCTCTGCAGTATTACACAATTTTTCGCGTTGTGATTTAGCCAGACTCTTTTTTGGGTATTCGAAATTGCCAATCCTATGACTTACAGATATTTATGCAGCTGTTGGTGTAAGAATTGCGAAATCCCTCCTTGGTACCATAACAACATTTTGGTGCTAAATTATTTATGCCTAGCTGTTAACGTGTGTAGTATTAACAGTTTGAATATTGATCTTGTTTTGTTTTGACAGAGTTTTTAATAATGGATGAAGGGAACTCCTTAAAGCGAAAGTAAGTTGGAACATAATTATCATAACACTGTACCTTTCATTAGAATCATGGTCATTTTGCCACCAGTCGGTCTTCTCATCACCAACCATCTTGCCGTCAGGCCAAGTCATATCGCTACCAAGCCATCAAATGAATTTGACACAGAAGCATTGCTGCATTTAATTTGTGTGTATACCAGTGTGCAACACATTCTGTGTGTTCACGCGAACACAATGTTGATATGATTGAATACACAGATACATGCTACGTCAGATTTTATGCAGTAATGTTTCTATATTAAATTCATTTGATGGCTTGGTGGCAAGGTGACTCTGCCTGGTGGCGAGATGACCAAATGGTGGTGAAATGCCCAGATACCACATCATTATCTGGAATTGTCTAGGATTTCTGGAATGGATTCAGGGCTGTTAAGCTTTGTTGTTAGGGAAATGAAACTAAAAACCAAATCAAGAATTTGATACTTTTGTTTTGTAAATTAAAAAATGTCAAGTGAGCATTATACTAGATATGTAATGTATCTTTCCTGTACTTTTTGGGACTTATTCTGGGGCAGACATAAAATGTGGCCCTTTTTATTGATTTAATAATTTCTTTGTTTGAATTAATTTGAACTGTTGAAGTGAGGGAAATCTTGGATCATGTGTACCACTAGGTTTATGGCATCTGTGATTGACTATCGGTTGATACCCTTGATTGATATCCACAATCAACGTTCTGATATTTGGTTGATACTCGGTGGACACTTGATCAACAGTCGGCTGAGTGTCGGCCAACTAATATGCATTGATCTAAAATTAGTCGACTGATGACCAAGATGTCAGTGGAGTGTGAATTAATCAAGTGTCAACTGAGTTGTTGATGGAGGGTCAATCAATGATATCGATCCAGGATATTTATCGATACTCCACCCCAGATGCCTTAAGTACATACAATCCAAAATCTTTGCTCTTGTAGAGGTTCTTAGCTTTTAGAAGGATTTGAATATTCTGATCAGTGGTTTCTTTGAATCTTTGTGACTGTTCAGTATTATTGTTCATCTTAATTCTTGTGCTTTGAGTCCAAAAAGGATGTACAGAATTGTGAGTCGGAAAGTATAACTTCATCAAACTGGAGGCTTTAAATTAACTCTTGCATTCACAAATTACCGTATTTATGCGTGTATAAGACACTTTTTTTTTCAAAATTCACATTGAAAATTGCTATGTGTCTTATACACGAGTTCTGTTGTTTGCTTACGAGCATCCTACTTAGCATTTGGCACAATACAACATGGAATATCAGACAAAAGCTTTCTCATTACTGGTTGTTAATGGTTCTGATAAAATTAACTACGAATGAGAAAGTTTCAATTTCGATCCATGGATAAATTTAGCGGACTATTTAACAAACACCTGGTAAGTTTAAACCTATACTTCACTGTCAATTGCGATCAATCAATCTGAATTTCGAAATGCCAACTACACTTACCACTGCAAAGTGCCAAAGCTACACTGTGGCGGATAAGTTGCAAATTATTCAGTTTGCCGAGCAGTATGGAAACCGGGCTGCCAAATGTGAATTTGGTGTGTCTGAGTGCAGTGTGAGGATGTGGTGAAAACGTACAGAAAACTTGGAGGAGATGCCTTGACTCAAACGTGCGAACCATGGAAAGAAAGCAACGTGGCCACAGTTGGAGATCGATTACTGAGAAAAGGAACAATGGCCTGGCAATTCTTCCATCCATAGTAAGACTAAAAACACTTGAACTTTGTTAAGGACGAGAAGTATAATATTCCTGATGGAAAGTTCAAAGCTGGAAATGGTTGGTGTCAACATTCCATAAAAAGACATGGCCTGCCAGTTCGACAGAAAACGACCTTTGCGCAATAACCTCCCAATGATTACGAGGTAAAGATCGTGAGATTTCATAGCTACATCAATCACCGCAAAGAACATAACTATCTGCTCCACCTCACTGCTAACATGGATGAAACTCCACTCACATTTGACATGCCACCAAATCGCACAATCAGCAAAATGGGCGATAAAACTGTGAAAATTTGCACAACAGGAAATGAGAAGAATCACATTACGTTTGTACAAATGATGGAACAGAGATAAAGGCCATGGTTATATTCGAGAGAAAAACTGTTCCAAAGATCAGCAACAAGAATGGAGTTGTAGTTTTGGCTCAGGAGAAAGGATGGATGGATTCGGAACAGGTGAAATTATGGATAGAGAAAGCATGGTGTTCACTGCTCGGTGGCCTGGGGAGGAAACGTAGCCTACTTGTCTATGATGCGTTCAAAGCCCACCTCAGTGATATGATAAAAGCATCTTTTTCTTAATTAATTAATTATTTTGGAAAAGCATGCTCAAAAATTAGGGTGCGTTTTATACACAGGTGCTTCTTATACACACATCAATACAGTAATGGTTAGTAAGAAAAAAATTATTAGAAATACCTTAGTACATAGTAGAGGTAAATACTGGGTTGGCATACAATATTATGTAATACAATATTATGTAACTGTCAAAGTCTTACGGTCTTCATTTAATGTTAACAGGTCGCCGGGTAGCATAACATGGAAAGGTAAGCCTACCCTTCATACCCTTTTGATGGTAAATAAAGCACTTTGGATACACTCATAAGGACCCCTTTGACAGAAAATGATTTGAAAAAGGTATTTATGGTATACCCATATCTTTGTCAAGGCTCAGTTTTATCCTTGGCAAAATTTAGGCACTTTGATCTCATCCCATGTCCACTATGAAACCATATATTGGTATGTTATAAGAATTGAACCAAGGGCAAAATCGAACCACATCTCAGAAATAGAAAATGGCTCCTTGTTGGTAACATAAGGTGATGCAAACATGCAAGAGGGAGTTTATAATCTTGAACTAACTCCAATGTTCACTATATCTCAGAATTCCCTCAAACCCATTTGGGTGTTTGTATAAGCTTTTGCAAACCAAAGAAAGCCATTTTCTTGTTCTTCTATCACAGTGTATGTACACTGTACAGTTTCCCTGGTAGAAATCCTATCCAGGATTCTAAATAGGATCCTACTAAGATCCTGATAGGATCTTGATTAAGATCCTTTCAGGATCCTGCTGATCTTCCTGTTAGGATCCTATGGGATCGTACTTAGGATCCTGTAAACTCCTATTCAAGATCCTTTAAGATCCTGTAGGATCCTACAAGATCCTACAGGATCCTGTTGAAGATCCTGTTCCTATCCAGGATCTTAAACTTGCCCTGTGCTCAATTCACAGGATCTTGTACACAATCCTAGCAAATGTGTAGGATCTTGTACAGGATTCTAGTAAATGTGTAGGATCTTGCCCAGGATCCTAGGAAATGTGTAGGATCTTTTACAGGATCTTAGCAAATGTGTAGGATATTAATTTTTACAGGATCTTAGCAAATCTGTAGGATCTTGTGCAGGATCCTAGGAACTGTGTAGGATCTTGTGCAGGATCCTAGTATTTTGATTGATTCTGATCTCTGCAAATCCCTCTGATGTCATGTTCCCTTTCAGTATATTAAGCATCCATTTGAAAAAGCACCTAACTTGATAACGCATTATTTTATTCAATCCTTATAATACAAGTTATGACAAATATTAACTTTTCAGAGAGCATGTAACTGTTGTTTACAAAGCTTTAAACTACACAGATCTGATTTTGCACTTAAAATAATACACTAAACACAAGGAATTGACAGTTCTAATTTCTATTAACCCTTTTTGTCTTTTAAGTTAAATTTAAAGCTGCAGCATATAGATGTGTGAACAAAGGAAGTCGTTGTTGTACTCACCACAAACTGCGTGCTTGTGAATGATTCCCAAATGAATCTTGATTGTGACTTTCCAAAAAAATTCTTTTTAATTTATTTGGCTTTCCCACCAAGCCATTAAAAACGTTTGATTCAATCAACGTACCATATGTGCAAATTTCCATCAATTTTCAAATTCCACCGCTTGAGCTCGCTGCATGACCAGGAGTGTTTACCGCCATGAAAACTTGTATGTTCTGATTGGTTCAGCAACCAAGCATCTTGTTCCAGGGCCTTGACGGCAGTCTTGTCTCAATATGGCAGACTATTATTGAGGTGTTTTAGCTCTTGCTACAGAAGCAGTTTATGGGAATTACAGAAAGACGAGGTTCTTTTAAGTGCTCTGTTGGTCCTCCATGCTCAGAAAGCGAATGGAAAAGGCCTGTTTAGAATATTAGCTTTGAGTTGTGCAGTGCCTGTATTTTGCTAGCGATCGATGTGAAAGTGGTGGTTGGAGATAGCTTATGAACTCTAGTTTCAGCTGACCTTGACTTCAGCAGTATGTGTACACATGAGAAAGACAACGTAAAAATACGCCTAGATATTTTCTTCTACAGTACATCCTCTGATGCATTATGTCCCAAGTTCCTAATGATAGGAATGGTCTACAATGAGCTACAACCGCAAAGATGACCTAATAATTGACATTACTAAGCTACCTGAAACTACAGTGTCTCAGAACTACAGTGTCTTACACCCACAGTGTATACATGAGAAATGCACAACCCAACAAATTGAAGTAATGCCTCTCTTGTCAATTTATTAGAACATCACTTTAGAAACTTGAGTTTGAGGAACACATGTAGCATGTATTTGAATTTGATAAGGTCAGTTTAGTGAAAATGCATTTGCAATTTCAAAGTTATATTTCAACTGATTCCACTGTACCCATCAATAAAATTTTGCCCCCTTTATCCCCTCCCTCTGTCAGTGAACCATGTAAATGGTATTAAAACTTACAGCTACATAATATGATCAGAGGAAAAGTGGAAATGGGCATTTAAGTCACAAAGGATCAATCTGGAGACCCATGCTTCAAAAGCCATGCACCAACCAACACATAAAGTAAGAAAACAATAGGATTCTTTTAACGTCAATTAAAATTTCTATGGGATTGCAAGATCTTGAAAGAATCCTATTATGGTCACAAAAACAATCTAGTTGATAAAATCCTGTAAGATTTTATCAAGATCCTATATTATCATGTTAAAATCTTGACAGTATCCTGTAGGATTTTGTCAAAATCTGATAGAATCTTGATAAGGTCTTGACACGATTCTATGGGGTTTTATCAAGAACGTCCAGATAATACATAATGTAATGGATCCTATCAAGATTCTTTAGTAAGATCCTATAGGATTTTATCAAGATTCTATGGATTATATCAAGAACATGCATTAGGATCCTTATCCCATTCAGGATCCTGATTAGGATCTTTATCCTTTTCAGGATCCTGGTCAGGATCTCTATCCTGTTCAGGATCCTGATTAAGATCCTTATCCTATTTTGAAATCCTGGACAGGATCCTAATCCTATTCGAGATTCTACAGGATCCTATGGAATCCTAAAGGATCCTGCAGGATCCTATGTAGGTTTTCTATCAAGGTTATGGTATGTACCATTTTGTTTGCATTTTGTACAGATCCATTCCACATGTTTCATACGTAGTAGTGGTATTTTGCAGATTTATTGCATTTACTGTATTCTACAGTAACCATTCGTGTACGTGCTCAAATTGTTCTGCATCTACCTGTCCCTTTTGTAGGCCTCCAGATGACATTATAATTATCAACCAAATTCCAACAAATGAATGAATATTTAAAAAGTCTGCTTCTGCAAACTTTGTATGTAGAATTAAATGCAAGTTATGCCCATTACTGTGCCAGAAATTATGGTGCAGTGCCACTAAAAAAAGTTACCACCTCTCTTGCAAGGTCTGTGTCATTAACCTTGATGCAAGTCTTGTTTCTTGCGAGAACCTGTGAAAAAACTGTTAGTATTGATGTGACTGACATCAAAGGTCTCTTGTGAGCAAGCCTGACCTTCTGGCGAAACAAGCTGGTGAGAGTATTGTTTATTGGATTGCATCTCCCCAAATTGTCAAGTCAGATCAAAGCTTCCATTGCATGGTTTAATAGTTTACAGGTTTCTTTCTTTTTCACTTTTTGATGCCAAAGAAACAGCGTGAGCAAAGCAAAGAAAAAAGTAATGGTTCTTTTGCCAAACCAACAATTTTTTCGACCTGGTTGTTGTAACTGCACAAAAACAAAGGATCGCTGAATCGATGAACTTTTGCTTGTATTTCACAAACACCTTGTCTGACAAGTCAAAACATCAGTTTGAAGATTCATTACACGGATTAATAGTTTACAGGTTTTTTTTACATTTTAGCACCAAAGAAAGAGCACCAGCAAAGTAAACAAATGGTTCTTTAGCCCAAGACAATTTTTGGCAGTGTTTCATTGTTGTAACTATGCATAATTTGGATAATTTGGTGTTAGATCAACTCAGTATCAATGACTTGATATTTCCCTCTATTCTTATCTGTTTGCTTGTGACTGTATTCATATTCCAAGTAAAGGTTGCATGTTGATCATGTCATGGAGTGAAGGGGTTACTCAATGATAAAACATAAAGTAAATGTCATGAAAAAGACAAACTAATTACTACGGTGTTTAGACTCAATCAAACCCAATTTAATAAAGATTATCTATATATAAGGCTACAAATATTAAAAATTCACGTAAAGTTTAAAAAGTATAAAAAGTAAAAACCAAACGTTTTCGGCTGTCTGCCATCATCAGGGTTGTAATAAAGATTGTTTTACCTTATTTGCCTAATAATATTTGATTCTGTCATTGCTATACTTTGTCCTTAAAATACAGTGTTGTTTCATGCAATGACACACAGTTATGAAGATATGTATAAAGTTGTTTTGCTCCTATATCCTACTGTTTCCTTTTTCTCAAGTGTTAAACTAATGAAGTAGTCTCCAACGATAAAGTTACAGTTCTTATTATCCACTGTCTCAAATACTCGCTTAGTCTCAAGTATTTTTCATCAATAGCATTCCTGGATGGAAGGAACATCATTATTCACATCTTGCTTTTGTCTTCTAAACCTTAGGCATCAATTCCAAAATTTCCATCCAAATTATCAGAGATTTCTTTTCCAGTAAAATATCTCTTATCTCCAGACATCAACAACAACACTTGTAAGAACAAACATAAAAGAGACTGAGCACTAGAATTTCAAGGATGTTTTGGGCTAACAACCATCACTTTTTATAATTCTTATCAAAGCAATCGTGGACACAAACAAGTGTCTTGGACCAGTCCATAACCATTAATTGCAATTGGGTTTTGCCCTAGGCACATGTACACAATGCAGACCTATTTTTTTAATCTTTGGTGTGAAAGAAGGAAAGATGAAAAGGGAATATGCAAATCAATTAAAACTAAAAACAAGTTGGTAGTCTCGGGCGACAGACAGTTATACAAATTTTATAGAAATAAAATTATAACCCTCACATGCTTGAGCAGGGGCCAGATTTTTTTCCCTGCGGTAGCAATTTCCTATCTCTTTTCTTACTTTTAAAAGGATAAATCCAAGAAAAAAATAAATAAGTTATTTACCGGGCAATGTTGGTCTGTATGAGGGAAAAACTGTGCCCTTGGTCTTGAGTACGGCCGGAGACTGAAGGCCTTGCATTATCAACCAGATCTCACATGGTCATTTTCTCATACCCAGGGCTCACTTGGATGTTAAAGAGATTATTGTTTGGTCCTCCCCATTTTTTTAACAAATGAAAGATTTCACAAGTTGATACCGGTAATTACAACTTTGCCAATAGCAGTTGCTATTTAAGTGGGAAATCATAATGAACAACTCCAACAATAATAATAATAATAAAAAAAGAAATTCTAGATATTGCTGTGGTTATTAGGAATAACTAGTCGCTCCCCAAGGAAGACCAGGCCATCAGCTATTGCTCGCTCATCTCTGATACTAAAATAGGGTGTGATGAGGGCAGAAAGGTTTGTCTTCTAATCTGGCCAGCCCTCTTGGATCACATACTTCAGCTGTTGCAATGCAGGATCTTTGCAGGTGTGCTGATGGATCTCCTGTACTTTCTCTTCTGACGTGACTAGATATATCAGTGCATTGATGATTTCAAAGTCATGTTGATCGTCTCCACTGCTGTTGGGGAGAGATGCACGCCCAACTGAGTGTGTCTGCAAGGTGCACTTCCTTGCCTTTGCAGTAGTGGATTTCAGTGTCATAGGTTAAGGCACATACTAGCATTCCTTGTGGCTGTTTTTGAGCGCTATCGAAGGGTTTCTTGATGATGCTTTCCAGGGGTTTATGGTTTGGAGGACACAGTGACATGTCGGCCATGCATGCATGCTTCTCTAAGGTATATATCACAGTGAGCATCTCTTTCTCTCTAGTTACATGGCCAGATTTGGTTTGCCGAGGGCCCTACTGGCATACGCTAAGAGACGTCCTTCCTGTATTAAGGCAGCCCCCAAACCTTCTCCATTGGCATCACACTGGATGGAGAGTTCCTTGTATGGGTCAAAGTAGTCCAGTACAGGAGCTTGTGTCAGCAGTCGCTTGACCTCATCAAAAGCTCTGTCTTGGACTGAGTCCATGTCAATTCCACATCAGGGCAAGCCAATGAGTTGATAGGTGGCATTACGTCTGAGAGCTTAAGAACCAATCGTGATAGGTAGTTGACAGTTCCTCTCAGTTGCTCAACTCCAGCCTTGTCCTTTGCTGGTTCCTTGTTTATGATGGCCTCTATCTTGGCTGGGTCTGGCTACAGGCTTGTCCTGCTGATGATGTGGCCCATGAATGGAATCTCATTCAGTCCAAACTGACAACTCTCTTTGTTGAGTGTTATGCCAATTTTGCAGCAGCAATAGAGAAAGCTACACAATTGCTCATCATGCTCTTCATCAAAAACGGCCCCCAGATTATAACATCATCTGCTATACAGCGGATTCCATAGAGGTCCTCCAAAGCCTGGTGGAGGCGTTTCTGAAAAATTGCACTACTCATGGTCGGACCAAATGCAAGGCAGCACCATCTATACCTCACAAATGGGGTCACAAACATGATCAGTAAGCTAGAAGGGTGGTCAAGTTCACATTGAAGATAGCCAGCCTTGAGGTCACAGACAGAGAACTTCCAGGCTTGGTGGAGTTCCAGTAAAACATCTTCCAATACAAGTAACTTGTAATGTTCACCTTTGAGTACCTTGTTTAGAGGCCTGGGGTCTATACAGGTCCTTACTCCAGACTTCTCAGTGACAGCCATCTGGCTTACCCAATCAGTGGGCTCATCTACAGGAGACGTGATTCCAGCATGAACAAGACCCTCTGGCTCAGCCTTCACAATCTCATTTCTGGACTCTTCCAGGGTGCAAGCACAATGGACCACAGGTGCAGCTCCTTTAACAGTGGTCAAGAGATCTTTCTTTCCAAGGAGAATACCAGGGATGTCCTCAAATGCATCAGAATTGCTTGACATAGTTATGATCAAGTACGGGTGTTGATACAGTATTCACTGCTCTGAATGTTTCATAGATAACGGTGATAAGGCCCATCTTCTGAGCTGCTTTTCCACTAAGTAGAGGAGTGAGATCCTTATTCACAATAACAAAGTCCACATTAAATTTCTGCTTTGTCACATGATATCTTCTATTGACCTTGCAGTTTCCAATGGCTTGTAAAGAGGTACCATTCTACATCTTCAGACATACTTCAGACTGTTATGTTACAATTCGGTAATTCATCCTATAATAACCTATGCTTGTGTTATCTAGTCATGTGGTGATACAAATTCTTTGAAGAGAGTATGGAAGCTGCAAAAAAGGGTGGCTAGGGTTACTTTGTCTGCAGATAGAGATTCACCATCTGTACAATTATTGAATAAGTTAAAATGGATTCATTTTATGAAGAAAATAAGATAAGTAGTTGTTCTCTAGTTTTCAAACTTATTCAGGGTACCTTACCCAATTATTTAATGAAACATTTTACTGTTAATAATCAAGTCCATTCAAGATATAGTAGGTATGCTAAATTTAACGTAGTTTGTCCTAAGTATATACGCAACACAGAAGGTGTAAAGTCCTTCTTAGTTAGAGCTTGCAAACTTTGGAATAAGTTATCTGTAGAATGCAAAGATTATGTTAAATACTTAGGGGTGTTGCTACATAGCAATTTAAGCTGGAAGTATAACATAAGCCATATAGTATCCAAAAGAAGCAAAAGCATTGGAATAATCACTTGTTTAAGACACTGTACCCCTTTCACAGTTCTGCATAACATCTATACATCTCTTATTTTTCTGTACATCTCATGTGGCCTCATTGCCTGGGTTGCAGCTGCTAAAACCCATCTTAAGAACAAACGAAAACCATCTCAGAGCTTACATGTGTACAGCGATGTATATCAGGGCTGTTCTTTGGTAAATGACCTAGGTCAATTCCTTTGAGCTTTGAAGCCTTTGTGCAGCGGTTTATTATGAGTAATATATGCCATTCGAAACGGTTCAGTGAATGTCGCGAGAAACAAGACTCATCGAGAGAACCAAGACAAGACTGGTAACTTGCATTTTAAGCAGTATTGTAGCTTATCAAAATATAACCATATCATTTAGAAAAGGAGCACAATGTACATGCAATGATTTTCGAGGGTACTGTATACATGTTATCTTATTAAAATATAACCATCTTATTAAGAAATATGCCACATGGTACATTATTAAAATAAAGCAACTTTAAGAACTTTATTCACTCACTCATTACCACATACAATTTACAATCTCAAGATAGCTTCCGCCCGTGTTTAGGGGAGCCTAATCAAAGCGGGGGGAGAGACACAATTGAAAACAAAGGAAAAGAAGAAAAGGAATAGCTTACAAACAGTATCATCTGTTTTAAAATAATAAATATATTTTGAATTAAGCTATTGAAATTACAAGGCAATGATCTCATTACAAATATGGCACAGTGTGCATGCTGTAATTTTAGAGGGAACTGTTTGCATTTTACCGTATTAAAATATAACCATGTCATTGAGATGTATGGCACAGTGTACATGCAGTAATTTTTGAAGGTACTATGTGGATGGTACCATATTAAAATTAAACCAGCTCATTAAGAGATATGGCACATTGTACTTGCAATAATTTTGGAGGGTACTGTATGGACATTTTTACTCGTTCCTGTTTCTGACTGCTTTACAACATGGCCAGAGTTCTGAATACTACATGAATGGAAATATGCCTTGAGTGTTAAGTACAATTTTGGCATAGCCAATTAAAAAGATCCTGCAGAAAAAGCTTTGTGAATTTGGCCCAAGAAACACAGGAAATTGACTGAAAGAGAGCACAGTGCTGATTAATGCCAATCAATAAATAAAAGTCAGCGGCTTGAAAACATGCAGACAGTCATTGCATATCTGATTACAACTACTGGTACTTGTCAAGTGTCCCAATTTTGTGTCTGGGAAGCATCTTAACTTGGACAACTTCTAGGTAACCCCACCTGTGAACATGTCAGTAGGTGGGGCTTGTTTTTCCAGTGTGAATTCTTGAATTCTTCTTTTGTTGCATTTGTACAGGAAAAATATATCAGTTGCTGGACATGAAGGTTAAGATTGCCAAGATGGAGTTAGCACAACGCAATCATGGTTCCTACAATTTCTCATCGAAATTTGATCAGCGCCATTATGTACCTGACAATAATAGGAAAAATGATTTGGCTCCTGTAAAGGCCGTTTGTGAAAGCCCCAGCAAACACTACTTGTCAAGTCACCTGGATTTAGGAGACAAAGAAAAACAAGGTGAAAAAATTTCTGTAACAAGTATCGATGAGGGCAAGGAAACCAGAATATCTAGTGTGGACGATTTAGTGGAGAATAGTCTTAGCCATCACAACTTGGCAAATATTCCAGCTGAAGATAATGAAAACTCTGTGTTAAAAGATGAAGTAAGACAACAACAAACACGTTCTTCAGATGATATCAGTGAGAGCAACATAACAGTACAAGTACCAGCAGTAGGAGACATTACTGTCGAACAAAACCTGCATTCTACCTATGGTAAAGATAGTCAAGATCAAGCATATAGCCATCAAAGCCACTCTTCAAGTGACCCTGGTAAGAATAAAGACATGCCACCATCAGACATAGGATTGGAAGGTTCTATTCAATGCAACCTGTCTAGGTCTGGTTCTAGCTTGGATGAGGGGAATGGAATGATTTTTTCTAGGATCCAGGTATTACATAGAAGCTTTTCTACAACTGACAGAAGTGAAAGCCTTGAAATGGCTGCAGAGCTTGTAGTGCCAGAGAGTCCTGTTACACCCAACTTGTCAAATCTTCTGAGATCTGGGTCAACTGTCAATGAGGATAATGATGAAACGTTAACCACAAATCTGGGGAATACTGGAGGCTGCATAGACGTCATGGAAGACATTGAACCATTGTCACCTTCGACATCCAATGGTAGATATAGTGTTCCACCTATAACAGTGCCATGTTCCTTTGATGTTGTTTCCAAGACATGCTTGCAGGTGCAAGGAAATCATGATGTGGTCCCTCCAGTTGACAGTAGCCTAAAAAGTGAGAATGAGTGTTTACAAGAAATTGACGACCAAAGGCAGAGTATACCTGAGCCATGTGCCCATGTGAAGAATTCTGAAAAACAGTGTAACCTGTCTGAGGTGGAGGATGATAATGGGGTTACAGCTGTAACCAGTACTCCTGCCCTTAATGCTGTTGACTCCCCTAAAGTAAGTTACATCTGTTGTCAACATTCATGATTATTCTCTTGGAAGAGATGTTGTGGTATATTGTAGCTAGAGTAACACACTTGTGGGAACACTTGCCTCACATTCGGGTTGCCTGTGTTTGACATCCATGCTCAACAACTGCAAATTGGATGATTTTGATTGTTTCCTAAACCTGAGGATTTCTCTCTATATTACAGCTTACATCTCTTGACAACACTTCCCACATCCAAAAATATCTACATAAAACAATTCTGGGAATCACTTTAGGAAGGTGAAATCTTTTGCTTCCAAAAGTGGATTAGCAATTATCTTGGTCAAATGTTGTAATGAAAACTGCAAAAAAAGATTCCTTGTAGATTTGTTTAATTGCAAACATATGATAATATGATACAAAATGGTGATTATTGTAACCTCCTTGAAGGTTCCAGATGCGGTTTTGAGGCTGTCAAGTCAGAAGGCCCATTTAGAGCAGGTGATATCAGAGTTGGATACCAAGAACAAGGAATTGGTGAAAGATTGCATAAACCTCAAGAATATAGTGAATATGTTGCTCTCCAAAAAAGAGGTAAAAAAGGTCATTTATAGAACACATGAACATTGTTGTAAGCTCTTTGGACATTGATGCGTCTGCTCCAATTTTTTTTTGTAAGAATTGGACTTGAAGTTCAAGAAAATGCTTTAAATGTTATATATGTACAGGGGCTTGTGGTCCCAGTAAAGAATGTTGACTAATTGATAGGTATCATTATTTCTGAACTGGTCAATAATCTTGTTCTTGCTACTTCCTCCCAACAATACAAATGATTTCATGTAATCCAATACTCAGAGAGACTGATAGTTTGTTGTTGGGTTGATATTGTTATTTGCACAGTTGACTTTTCATTAAATTTTAACTTGTCAGGGTGAAGTGGAGACTATTTCCAGAGGAGTTCAAATAAACATGGACTTGGTGAGTAGAAATATTATGGTATTGGCTATCCAACTCACTGGTGTGGTATAGTTAGTAAAAAAACCCTTCTGGTGGATGGTATATCAGAGGATAATGCCAGTGGCAGGGCTTTGTCCAAAAATGAACAGCCAAGAAAAGAAGCTTTGAGGGCATATTATGTGACATTTTGAGGACAATCTCTCGGCCAAGGGCAATATCTGATCATCCTATATACAAGCAGGTTAGAAAGGGCTTTATTACTGGTGCACGCATAAGGCGGGCACGAGTCTAGGTTTAAGTTGCCTATCTAGCCATGTATGTTGCAAATGTGCCGCCGAGTAGGGACTGAGAAGAGTCATCAACACAAGTTGAATCTCAGTTGAAGCAGCATTAAGAGTTCAATTCGAAATAATATTTTCCAACTTCCTTACCTTGTGAGACTCTCAAAATGCATACATTAATCAACCTCCTAACCTAACTTCAACCATAACTTTTTAAGTTATTATAACTTGTTGGGTTAGGGAATGGGTAGGTGCACAGTTGCCCAGATACTTACATTGATCCAATCTTGGTCCCTGTACAGTATTTGATTGCAAGAAAACAATTTATGCTCCATGTTGTCAGGGTAACATTGCATTATTTGGGTTTAATGGTGGTGGTGAATGTGTAGCCATGTCACTATGTGCATTAACACTATACACTGTAAGGCTCCCAATAACTTCTTGTGCAGACTTGGTAAACATTATGAATATTGGAAATGAGTTATACTCTATCATATCAAGACAACACAACCAAGATTATCTATTGTTTACAGAATTACCAGACATGGTAGCAGTATTAGAAACCATTTACCAGATCCAATTCAGTCAAAGTTACACTGGTGATAATTATACACAATTTCTCGTCTAATGTTGATTTCCCTTTCTGTGTGTATGCCCTTTGGTAATGCTAAATACAAATTTTAATCAGTGAAAGTTATAATTCATTTCTATGAATATAGAATGCAGTTGATATTTATTGCAGTGATAACAGCAGTTTTGGGATATTTGACTTACATGGTAGTGATCCCTATAGTCTCCCCACCCTCAAGGTACTTGTGTACTATTAGATGGTACTACCTTGAGTGACTTTAAATAAGCTACTTTTGGGCATTCTATTACAATGCAACAGATACATTTGAAATCAGAGTTGTGCGTATTACTGAAATGTGTGTACAAAGTAATGCATGTGAAAATTCCTTTAGTCCACACACACAGTTGAAAATTGGAATAATTTCCCAACCTATTAATAATAACCAGCAAAGCAATTAGAGTGCTACTACAGATTTAAATTCCAGTACAAGTAATGATATTTTACAACATTGTTGTGCTTTATCATTTTATTATCTGTGTTCCCTTTATTAAGCCCTGTAGCTATTGGAACTCAGATACACTGGATTCAATTTCTAATCATAAAACTTTTTTACACTCAAAATGTGAGTTGCAAAATAGAGTATCTTACAATCAAGGATTACCCCAAAAGTCTTCAAGTATATGATGCAGATATCTGTATCACCTGTAATTTCCAAAAATAAAAGGAAATCTGTATCCTTCTTCTAAGACCACTGAATTTGAACTCCAAAAGATGATAATTAATAACTGATAGATGATAATACTGGATTTATATCATGGCCATCAACATTTTTTGCTGCATTTTTCACCATAAAGATAGAACAACTGAGTTTTATTTCATGGAATAAGTTGTCAGTGGTGACTTTGATGTATTTGAAAAAGGTAACAATGTGCCCTGGCTGATACAGAAAATACTACATATTTAAAACAAAAAACTGCTTTCTGTAGTGAGGAGGATTACTGTATTTCATTATTATCATGCTCAACTGACTTACAAACACTACAAGCTAAACAAAATATAAGAAAACACAAATCAGTAGTACAAAAAAGTTATTGCTGAAAAACACAAATTCAACTATGCAAACATGAAACATGCACTCGAGAAACAACATTCGTGATATTTGCGGTGTAACAGTCAAACAGTGTATAATTCCATAAATGCCACAGAAAAACAGACGTTTGCGTAGCACCTAATCACACAGCTTGGGCTGCCTACTCTGTATGTGTACGAGTAACCCTTGATTCAAGGTTCTAGTTTATTTTATAACACTCCGCCATTTAATTCCTACATTGAACATGTTGAAGAAACGGAAAAGAAAAAACAAGTGGTGTTCTGGCTGCTGTTGCAATTGATGAAAACAGGGACATTGACTGCTTGAGTTTCACAGGCTGTAATGCCAAATTTACTAATGCAACGCCCCTTACATGAACATTTCGGAAACGGCAATTTTGGTTTCTTTTGCCTACTGCATTGTTAGAAAACAAGTCAAAGTGGAATTGGATTAGAAAAGACTAGATGCCCTGTGATTGTAAACTGGGTCGCATGTTTATTTGTGTTACACAAGGCAGAGGAACACTTAGTTTGGTGGTATTGAAGGCACTGAAACTGGATCTCCCTCGGAGTAATGCTGGATGGGGCAGTCCGAAAAAAAAATATAGCTTAGGAATCCAATAGGAACTCCTGCTAACTCCTACAATGGAAGAAGCATGCCAGGGGTTCGAGCTCTAATGTGGCATATTTGTCAATGTCACAGGCATATTTCACTAATGTTTTTCCGACAAGAAGTAGTAAGATATAAATCCAAGATCGACTCAAGGTAGCTCTTCAACCCGTCAAGTTCAGTTTCAGTATAGTCACTCCCACCGCCCTCACTTGAAGCTTTGTAAGTTCATTAATTTATGGGGCTTGCTGGGTCGGGAAAAAACCTACCGGGCTTTGTATTTGATGGGGTTATGTTTGCGAACTGGCCTTGATTTTACCATCAGAAGTGGGACTTAAATGTAGACAATTGATTGAATCTAGTAGCTTGTTTCGTGTGAAGTCACGCTACTTTCTGCGCTGGTAAAGGAAGATTTGTTTTGTTTTGTTCTGGCAAGCAAATTCTTGTTAGTGCAAATCAGCGCGGGGTTACCGTTCCTTCCTCGGCTCACTAGATCACTTTGATATTTGATGGTTCAATTGACGTCGAAGTCCATTATTCGCTTTAAGATTCCAGATGTTCATTTTTCACCGCCTGTGTTGCTTATCGAATTGGCGTTCCATTCTTGAACCCTGAGGCCTACCAAAGATACGCGCATAAGAATATAGGCTCAAAAGAGAGTAGTTACCGGTGGAGTGACATGAAAGACCCTATTGCCCAACTTTTCCGATTTTTGACAAAGGAAAAATGAAAAAACTGAGAAACGCTACCAAATTTTCGGAGCAGGGAATTTGAAAACTTTGGCGCAGGTGAAGGACTTGCATCAAAAGTTGACTGTTTTCAAACTTAGCACTGTTGTTGATTGGCAGGCGCTGAGGAGATCGAAGAAAATAAAAGTTTGAAGAGAAGTGTTTCGCTTGCCATGTAAAATTGAGCGGGAAAGCCTAGACCTTAGCCACAGAAGACTTTCTCTTTTATGAGCGTCTGTTCAAAAGAGCGGCCACTTTCTTTCCCCAATAACTGCGTGTCCGAAAAGTTTACCTCTACAAGCTAAATGCTCTTCACGTGTAGGCCACATAGCTGTTGCAGACGAAGACATGTCTTTTCAACCTTCCAAAAGGTTTTGGGAAATCCCTTGATATTAAAAAGCCAAACCGTTTGGGCAGGGGGGTGGGGGGCACTCTTTTCATATTGTCGGTGGTAGTAATTTCTTCAAGTACAAAATTTTACACGTACATGTTTATTCAGATAAATGCATTGAATAGTAATCGCTTTGGTGACTGTTATACACATGTTTTAATATGTATTGGTCAGAAAGTAGTTTTAAAATTTGTCTCTGGAAGTAAAACATTGGAGGCGCCTCTTAAATAACTGGTATATTAACCTATGTTCTTAGTAAACAGTCTTTCCTTTGTTTTTGTCACTTATTTTCTTGTTTCAATTTTACACCGTTGATTCAAACCGTAGGTAGCTGCTAGCACAGCTGGACATTCCGCTATGCAGTTAAATGCTCGTTTATATCATCAAAGTAATCGTAAACACGGAAACTGTGCAGTCGTTAAGCTGTCCATGCTAATTAGGGCTTGATCTTATATGCTTTTCCACCTTTTGTGTACATCAAAAATTCTAGATTCTCACTATTCATCAGTTGTCTACCTGTCATTTACATGTACTTGTAGGTAACACGTGGCTTGTTAGAACTAAAATGGTCATTTATTACCTTCCAAAACAACATATCAGCACTGTCGGTGCTATTTTTCTTTCTCGTCTGTTAATGTACTCAGTGCACCATATAATGTGTTACTTAGGAGTTCGCTGTTTTTGTTGTTTGATCAGAGTCTGCGTCGCGAAAGAACTGTTGGAAGGGCACCATTGCATGGCATGACCATCGATTCGTGTACTGTCGGATGTCAAACCAGTTTTGAGGACATTGCTCCTGCGGTACCACCTCTAAGTGGACAGAAAGAGGTGCGGTCTACTGCATGCCAGACCAGTGCTGAGATAGAGGTAGTGAGTCAAGGAGGGACAAACACATCTCACACTGGTGGTCTTAGGGTGATGCAAGAACGACTTTCATCCAGTGACCATGGAAGTACAGTGACCATGGAAGTCCCGGTACAACCTCTGCGTCTAGCATCCACGACTTTACTTAAAGAACGTGCTGATCTTTCTTATCAGAACATTAGATTTCCAAGCAGTCAAGTTGTCTTGCATCCTTCTACAAACTATGCTACGAATTTATCTCCACGAGGCCAGGTTCAGTGGAATAGAAGTTATTTTACGTGTCCGACTACTTATAATTATCTTGCTTTCCATTATACTCCACTGGCGGTCTCAACAGCCTATCAACTTGGGTCTTATCAAAATATGAGTGCACCGGGAACATCACCATTTCAGCATATGGGTAGGTCGGTTAACTCTGACACGAATGCAAGTTGTGGGCTTCCCAGTGATACCGTGCCAATGTCTGTGCCTGCAAACTATCGCTTTTTGGGACATAATTTGGGTGTCCATATGCAAACAGTTAATCAGCACATCGCTGGACATGACCCTTCTGTGTCTTATGGAACTCAAAGACCAAATGTGTCCAACTGTTCAGGAGTATTAACCAGTCAAGCCTCTCAGCTGGCGTGGGGTTATCAAGGTTTTGGTCAGAAAAATTCACATCAAGTACATATGTCCCAAACACAACAGACATCTCCAAATCATGGCTCTGCTTACTTACGTTGGAAAGGAGAAGAAACTAATAGTCAGAGGCCATCACAAGTGGCCTTACCTGTCGTCACCACTCAGAGGGTAGGGCAAATGATCAGCCAGCCAGTGCCCTCGGATATCAGCCACCAAGCATCACCAAGCACAGTGAATCTCCCTATCCGTGCAAGACAGCAGCATCCGGTCTTAGCCCACGCCAGACAAGTGTCTCTGCAGGGTGTCACCTCTTTGCATGCTCAAGAAAATCACCAACCAAGAGGTCTCCCTAGGCCAGAGACTCTTAATGCCCAGCACAATGGCAGTGGTCCTCAAGCCGAGGAATCTCCGAGGCAGTTGACCACCGACATGACCCTTAATACCGAGGTTGTTGACGCTACTGTGACGAAAGGACCTGAAAAGTCTCTTTTAAATGGTATGCCAGTTGTAATAGGCGGTAGCAAACAAACACTGGGTAAAACTCTAAACAGCAGTAGTTATAAAAGTAATTCTGGGTTTGCTTCTTCACGGGCTGAGTTCAGTGCGCAGTGGCCCGAACAGCAAAATACACAAACGTTTTGTCAATCCCTGCCAATGGTTTTAAACGGTGAATCATGCCGTCGTCCTGAACATGTCGGCAAAACACATAATGTAGGAGGCAGTGCTAAGCAAAGTACTTGTTTGGAAGTAACAAGACGCTCACCGGGAACTAAACTAGATGCTGTGAACGTGAAAGAAACGTCATCACACTTGACAGGCCCTGTCACTTCAGTATCAGCCACCATTCCGCAGTCTCACGCTGGCAGTGTACCTTTAAGCCAAACACAATCCTTCACCCACCCAGTTACCAAAAGTGTCCTGACCTCTACCATGGGTAGAGCACCAGTCTCCAAGGGAAACCTAACTGGAGATACACAACAAGGCAAGACGATAAATGATCCTCTCAAGGCCTCTGTTACTTCGCTGGATGACACCATAGAGAAACTAGTTGCACTCCAAGAATTGACTTCCTCTACCGATGGTGCAGCTTCTCAGTCTGTAGGGCATATAGCTGTGATAAGTGGAAAGAACACAATGTTAGGAGGCGATGTCACTAAGGATGTCCAGTTTGCCTTTCCGGATGCAGCTAGAAATACAAAGTTTACGAGTAAGTTTACTACTGTCACAGCTACTGCGGATGCAAGAGATGAAAACGCTGGAAACATTTTAACTGTCAGTGGTGTCGGTGAAGCATCCCGAACTGAGAGAGCAAGCACAGATATGGATGTGGAAGAAGCTGCTCGAATGTCTGAGAAACAAACAGCTAATGTAGGAGATAGAGATGTTGGCTGTAAAGGTACTGAGGAAAAATGGGGAACACGTAAGACTCTGGAGGCCGGCGTTGATGGTGATAAACTGTGTCGTCCACTTAAGATAGGAAATATGGAAGGAATACATGCAAACAAGATGCAAGGTGATCATAAATTAGTGAGATGCATTGAAGGGGTAAGAAAGCAAAACGGCCTGCAAGCTTTACGTAAAGAAAACGTAGTTAGCCTAAACTGCAGATTACCAGCTGCATGCTCTAAAGTAAGCACTCATAATATCCCAGATCTACCTCAGACGTTTGAACAGCCTACAGGGCTAGGCAATAGCACTGAAAGCGCTATTTGCAATAATAACTTTAACTGGAATGGTCACAATGGTCACAGTAATGATAAGGAAAATTCAGGGTCATTCAATAAATTTCTTCCAAGACCCATCGTGACAGCTAACGTGGTGAGTGGTGAGGTTGTTCTTATGTGGGACATACCAGACTCTCATGATATTTCCAATATTGCTGCATTTGAATTGTTCGTGGCTATCTCACAAAAAGAAAACAATGAATTGCCAGTTGGAAGACCAACGTGGATTAAAATTGGTTCTGTGAAACGCCTTCAACTTCCTATGGCTTGTAAACTAAGCGATATTCATCAGTCATCATCACAATACCTATTTTTTGTGCGAGCAGTGGGTGTAAGTGGTAGGCTTGGCCCGTCGAGTGAACCCTGCGAACTTTAGTACTCATGAAAAGTTCTTGGTGTTTTGTTTATATTGAGTGGATATTGATCATTTCTATTTTTCAGAGAAGACATTTTACGAGGGTAAAGTATATTTAACCGGTAATTTTTCAAAACTGCGCTTGACACTGGTTGTCACAGCACGAACGTTATCCTTATTCTCCGAAATGTTGCTCGATTTTAAGGAGATAACTTTTCTTAGATCTTTTACCAGCCAGTCATGTGTTTATTTTTAACAGCGAATTTATCAGTTGGGCTTGGTCAATCTCGTGAATAAAAATATTGTTTTAATTTCTTAAATGTACTTGAATTGTCGTCCTTGCTTCCTTTTTCTAAATCATTCAGTGCAAAGTAATGGATTCGTTATTGTGGAGATTTCACGTCATTACAGAAATCGGTGTCCACGGAAGTAGCGGCGTTAGCAGAAAACTGCGAAGACGTAAGCGGACGTGACGATGTGAGCAGCCCCTGACCTTGTAACTTCATTTCCAATATAACCAGGCAAGCCTTTTAGCTTGGCTGCCGTGCGTACATGTTGCTACATAATTGCCGTAATAGGCAGTCTCGAGAATGCCTGCAGTGCAATTAGAACGCATGTTGCAAAAGAGTAGACTAGGGAGACAATGCTAAAACCCATCCTCATATTGGTTCCATAGTCATCTATGGTCCATGAATATCGAAGCAGAAAAAGCCATGTAATAATGCCTGGTTCACATATGATCGCACTCGATCGTCAGCGGTCGTCTGCGATTATATGTGAACAGCTCTGCGATCGTGTGCGATCACGATCGCAGGAATAGAACCATGTTCTATTCTTGCGATCGAGTGCGATCATATGTGAACAAAGTTCTGCGATCGTGCGATCGGAATGTGTCCCATAATGCTATGTTTTTCCAGCGTGCAGCACTGCAAGCGGCATGATGCCATGACAGCCCGTTGTCTATCACCTCTTACATGTGTGTGAGTTTTGGCAAAATGGAAGGTGAAATTGACACCGAAAAGTTTATGGAAGATACAAGAAAATACGATTGTTTGTTCAATCGCTTTAGCAAAGACAAGTTAGAAAAGATGAATGCCTGGTCCAAAGTTTTCAGCATTTTCCCAGCAGCTTCTCAATCAAATCGTCGTAGCCCATTAAATAATGTATGGAAAGCTCCATAGGTTTCTTTATCTCTTAAGACTTTCCGCACCCAGAAGCGACTTTTTTTCTGGAGATTAAATCGCGGACTCGGTCGTCACTGATCACTGCGATCGGCTGCGATCATATGTGAACATGCTATTCGCGATCTTCGGTTCAGTGGTTTCAGCGATCGTGTGATCACTTTCGATCGTCTGCGATTATATTTGAACCAGGCGTAACCTGCGTGGTGTCATACGTAAGTACAAACAATTCTAACAGTCCGTAAAATATAATGTCTGTGCTACCGGTAATCAGTGGCTTTTTCAGTTTTTGTAGTTTTCCTGAGCACAAAAAAGTACCCGTTTGTTATGTCATCAATCTGACTGGTTTGGCTTGATTGAAATGTTCCAGTGTAGGATCATTGTAGGTTTCAAGTCGTAATTTCTTTTGTACTGGTGATGTAGAGGAAAATCCTGACCCTACCACTCAGTACAAAGGAAAATGCAATTTGCCGATTTGTGGCCAACCCAGTTGGAATCCAGATTGTCTCAATTTGGTAGAGTTGCTTATGATGTTGGGACTCTAGACTCTCCTTTGCATGTACATATATACTCCTTCCAAGTTGTATGCTTTTTTTTAATAATAATAATAATAATAATAATAATAGTAATAAATGAAATTTTATTAACAACAATGCTAACTATTAAAATCCTATTTACAATTAATTCGCTTGAAAAAAAAGAAAAAAACTATTAATTCAAAACGCTACTTACAATTCCTGTCGATTTAAAAAAGCACTTAATTTAGCTTAGAAAAGAGTAGATTTAACTAAGAAAAATTTATTCGAATTAAAAAACATTTCATGTCAATAAAAAAACTGAAATAACAAAGACAATAAAGCATCTGTAGCTGTTGAGTCTTGGGAAGTCCCGCTGGACCCTATTTCTAGATCCCTGTCCTTAACATCTAAGTTCCTCCTCGGGCTTCTCGATCCCCTTAGGCATAGGAGCGCCCTCTGCAAAATTGCAAAATCCAAGTTGTATGCTTATTTTAAATTTAAATTAATTAGCCTATTTATTACCTTTTCTATTCTACTTGTAATTTATGCTGTGTGGCGAAATAACAAAATAAAACAGAAAAATGTACATTGTTAAGTAATTCAGTATTTACTGGCCAACCCACTCATGGCTATAGTGGGATTTAGGTTGTTTCACTTTTTGTGTACATACGTTGTAGAGGTAAAAGAAAAATTAATGCATCTGGACCGGTTTTATTTGAGGAAATGGTTTGTGAAAGCAAGGCACAATTAAAAAAAATAAAACTAGGTCCGCCATGCGTACATGTGTGGCTAACCAGACAACGTGACAGGCTCTCGACTCATGGACAAAGATAAACCTGATCGTGCCATAATGTGTCTACACACTTCCTGTAAGCCACTCATAACCAAAAGTATGGCTGTAGTAGTACTGGTGAGCTTGGGGAATGCCACCTCGCCTCCTCGCCTTGCATTGTGGTTGTATTCATTTGACTCACCAGAAGTAGTTAGACCCACCTAGCCTATACCCCACTCGCGAAGGGGGCACTCTGGGCTAGGGGCTGTGGTGGTACCTGAGCACCCCTGCGCGTTTTAATGAACAAATGGTACCCTTTGTGTATGATAGGGAAAGATGGGTCACGGACGTAAAGGGGTTGAAACTCAAAGTATCAGGAAAGCCCTGCACCATGGACGTCCCGCACAGAAGTTCTCGGGCAATTTCGTCGCGGTCAAGGTACCCATTTACATTGTCCATTTGGTAAGATTTATGAAGGTGGCCAGGTCGCTAAGTAGGGATGCCCCATTGAACAGATCATTTCCCGTCTACCTGGCTAGAAAATGGCTGGGAACATTACTCAACAGGAGCCTTAAGAGTTCTTCCAGCAACTGTTGGAGGAAATGGATCCAGCGATGGAGCACTGTGTCGGGCAAATGACCGCAGACGTCGTGCCGTCCGCAGGGCCCCTCCGCACTGATGTCCAGAATGTGATAGATATGCACAATTGCAAGCACCAAGACGCAAACAATAGTCCCCTGGACCCTCCCAAAAGGGCGCCCGCCAAAACCCCTTCCGAGGAAGAAGAGAGCGGCGGTGCTGTGTGAACTCGACCAGATCCCTCTGTTGAAGCCCGAGCAGAAGCAGAACTACCGACATGTTCTTCAGCAAATGGATCAATACCCAGAGATCGAGGGGAGGGAGGGGGCCAGAAGAACGTCGCCGTTGCGTTCGCTGGCGGATCTGTCAAGGTGTTTTCCCTCACAGGAGTCTTCATGGATAGGATCTGAGAGAAGGTTCTCACAGCTCTTAACATGCATTACCTCCTCGCTTACCCGTTTAGGGAACATTGAGGATGGCTCCATGATCCATTATAACTGCCTTTCCACCGGTTCACCTTGGATTGACTATTTGAGTGAAGTGGAGGCATGGTTGGAGGAGAGGGAGGGAGGCGTGCATTGGTTTGGAGACCGTTGCCCAGCCAAACACCAAGTGGGTATTCCATGCTTTATCTTGTGTTGACGCGAAGTTGTGCTTGATCAGCAACTGTTGTAGGGTACAGGGCCATTACCAGGCTTCTTTCGCGTCGTGGACCGATGGTAGTGCTGGACACATACTGGTATAACCTGTGCCTCTGGCGATGCATTACTGTACACGGAGGTTCCAGGCCGCATCAAAGCACCCAAGCTGCTCCGGAGCTTGCTAGGGGCTTCCTCGACCTCTCTCTCCTTAGTTACAGACCACTGCCCCAGAACATCGCTTGATGAATTGGATTCGGTTGAAACACACCTGAATCAGGGTAAACCTTTCTCGGATTGGCTTGGTGTCCGTGTCTAAAAGCCTGATCGGGCAGACGGTGAAGCGGTGTGGCACCTCTGATGGAACTGTCCAGTTAAACGGACGAACATCCCAACCATCAGTATGTATAAAATGCATGCGTTCGTTATCAAGGACATGACAAAGTTGACAAGGATATGCGCTTGCATCCATTGCTGTGCCAGATTCACAAAGGTCTCAAACCTCCAATGTCATGCTGAGACCTTGGGGAAGACGATGGTGGATAGTCCAACATGTCAAGTGGAAAAGGTTCACATTCACTACTCGGCATTGAGCATGGTGGCGAATGCTGGGTAGAAGGCGCCCCTGTGGACCAGTGTTGTCCTGGGACAGGGACAGTTTATCTACCATGGTTGCCATTGGCATGGCTGTCCAACGTGTTGTATCAAGGATTGCAGAAGGAAGGTCATGCATAACGACACATGAGGACCGTTATCAAGCAACCGCTGCACATACAAGCAGTTCTTGAAGCCGGGTATACTCTTGTTGAGGCTTGGGCTTGTGAGTCGGAGGGGCAAGCGAAGTGCCGACTACCGCGATCCTAAATGCAGCTACCCTCACGCCAGCATCTATGATTTCGAATCATATGGGAATGGGAATCAGTGGAAGGAGCCTACACCCATGCTCACATTTGCGAACGTCCATGTACCGATCTTGGTAAGTGTTTAGGACACCCTTGAAGGGGAGGCCACACACCTGTTTGAAAGGGACCGCAGTGCTAAAAGAGCATTCGAGCCAAGGTGCAAAAGGAGTGGGGATGTGGGGATGCTTTCGAAGAAGTCATGCCAGGATCGAGGATTGGTGTGACCAGGGGCCAGTCCTCTAGTTCAACTCTGGGAGATACAATAATGCCCCTGGGCAGGACCACTTTGCGGAGCGCCCAGCTGACACAACCAGCAAAGTCAAGGTGGCAAAGAATGGGATCAAAGTAATGTTGGTGCTCACTTATGGATTCCGTTTCCTAGACATCATGAACTACTTAGGGCCAGAGACCAGCTATAAGAAGTGGGTGAAAGTTTATGGATGCACGGCTGAGAAATCATGGCTCCCGTATGAGTGGTTCGATTCCACAGACAGACCGGATTATCACTCCTGGTACTCAAGACTGAAGGGTGATTATGTGCTCACGCGGGATGAGTGAGAGGGCTGTCGGCAGCTATTTGACGAGAAAGGTATGCGCACCTTTGCGGACCGGCTTTGCTACTACAACGATCTTGACATGGCCCCTGGTCTGGAGGCCTTGGGGAAGATGTGGGGCTTGTACACTGAGAAAGGGATAGACATCGTGAAGGACACAGTGAGTATTCCGGGGGGTAAGTCTGCACTATCTGCTCCAGGCGACAGCTGACGGGGTGCCGAGCTCTGCAGCCCTGGCAAGAAGGCAAACGAGATGTCAGTGGGCCAATCCTCGTGTTGCACAGTGCAACGAGGTTGGTGTCAAGATCGTCTTGGATAGCAGGACCACATTCCTGTTCACACACAAGCAACCAGAGTGCTAGTGCTGCATTGCAGCCAACACAGATTCAAAGACGAGACCTGGTTCAGGTTCATCGAGGTTGGCATACAGATCCCAAGACCCCAATGGCCAAAGCTCGAGGTGAGCACCTTCTTCTATAGCAGTCAGGCGTCTGCCAAGGCCGTGCCCCGAGCACAGGCTTGATTATACCTAAAGCGTACTGGTCGAAACCACAAGGACGGAAAGAAGCTGCTGGGCACCTTGTCCGCCAAGATGTTGGTTTACGCGCCTCTGCTACAGTGGTATATCGAGCATGGGGCAGTTACCATGGCTGCCTACCGCACGATTGACTATCAAGCTCGCCATACCGGGGATGTGGACAAGAGAAAAGCGTTGCTTGCTGAGAATGGGAAGCTCATCGAAGCACAGGAGCGGCAGGCTAACGTGATCTACGCCAAGGATGAGAAGGCAGGTGACAGAGCGTTGCGAAGCGCATGCTTTACTGACCAAGACAATGTTGGGCAAGCATACGAGCTAGAAATTTGACAGTCATGAATCACGGTCAGCCAACTGTTCCAGATCAGGATTCCTGTGTATCAGCTGGCAACGCTGCGCATGTTGAAGTTCCATTACAACTTCAGGGATCGCTATGGTGCTAGGCAGGACTTTGGATGGACATGGACAGCAACTGCGTGACGATCAGTGCGGAAAGGCTGGAAGACGTCGTAAAGCCAGAGCTGAGTGAGGAATTCCAGGCATAGAAGGAGTGGCTGGCTTGTGACAAGTGGAGCGGCCACACCCCTGGCCTCTGCAAGCTTGAGTGAGAAGGCATCCGGATGATTGCAACCTGCTCAACGCGTTATTTCATCGAGGAGACCAACCGCTAAAAAGCAAGTCCAGCACATTTTAAGTCTTCTTAGATTCTGTTAGGCAGCAAGGGTAGGGCCAAGAACAGGGGCTTTCGTATGGACAACGGGATATTGGTGACATACGAGCAGCACAAGCTGGGCCTGTTATGACAAAGATTGGGTGTTGTCGGATGGGATACACACCGAGCTTATCGAGTAACACACTTAGTGAAGTCCAACCAGAGGACGAACGGTATCGGGAGGTACAACCAGCATTTCTTCAGGGACGAACCTGCACTTGTGCCTGTTGCACAAGTAGTACAACACTGGCTGATGAGATTTGATAGTAACCTCAATGTTGTAAATACCCAAAGACTAGATGGGGTCCATGGCCCTCCTTGTCCCACCTTAGCAAACATCCACAAAGGAGGGAAGTCTTTTTTCGTTCCTCTCAACAGGCCTCAAGTAAGGCGTGGAGGGTTTCGGGTAAACAGTCTTCCCTCTAATAGCTTTGCGGGTTTCCTCCCAGTCAGTCTAGTGACTTCATAGTTTAAAGCTGATGCAATGTCGGGTAGCCTCTTAACTCACGCCCTAGACCGCTAGCCTTCGGGGAGGCGCTTTTCTAAAGCGTATTGGTGTCCAAACGAGCGCTCAGCCAGGGTGCGGTTAAAACATTCCACAATAGCTTGATGTCGGTGGATGTCGGTACGCGTGCATCAGATTGCCG
This sequence comes from Ricordea florida, assembly GCA_949710005.1. Classification (NCBI taxonomy): domain Eukaryota; kingdom Metazoa; phylum Cnidaria; class Anthozoa; order Corallimorpharia; family Ricordeidae; genus Ricordea; species Ricordea florida. The sequence goes on from OX453275.1 coordinate 15,341,822, forward strand.
TCTTGTGATTCTCCATCTCCTTTGTAACAGCTCCCATAAACTCGCGCCTAGGGTCTACATGGATTACCTGGTGTCATGTCAAGAGGGTCTTGGTTGTAGATCTTCTGGAAAGCTTTCGCGATTTCAGCAGAATCCTTGGAAGCTAGAGGCTCAGCCTCCTGAATTTTGGGCTGTAACTACCAAACATCTTGGTTGATTGTTGGCTGATATTAAGGGCTGTCGAAACCGCGTTCATGGTCACGTTTGAGGAGTTGTCAGGGAAGACAAATTCCAAGCAAACAGTGTACTGTCTTTGCGGCAAGGGCTCCCCCCTGTCAAACCCCATCCTTTCGTTGGTTGTTGCCTTCGTTTCAGACAAGACGAATACTGTACATGGTTTCGTTGACAGCATGCATGTAGTGGTTTGTTTGTGGTAGTCCATCGATCCGTATGCTGGCTTCTGACATGACTTTACTTCTGGTCTCTATGAGGTACCTCAACAAGTCCTTGTTTGTGCTTGTTGAGATATGGCTCTTGTTTGCATAAGCTTTATACTCAGTAAGTTTGGAGCACATTGTGGCGTTCCACGTGGTTGGGCCATCGTTGAAGAGCTTAACATTAACAGCGGCACTGGCATCGATGAAGTGGGGATTTGCAAGGTTGGTGATTAAGTTGTTCCTCATATCCCCATCTCTTCTGTTCCGTCTATGAGCATGGTTTCCCCAATATACTTTAGGATACCTCAGGATCCACGTACCTTTTGGTGACAAGATCCCTCGGTCTAACAGCGTCCCCATGATTCGTGATGACATGGCCACCCATATCGAGGTGGCTCCTCATTTCCTTTGTTCCGTTCAGAGGCATGGTGTCCCCAGTCTGACGTTTGGACGATAACTTGGTGACTATATAGCTCTCATTCACCAGGTCTTTCAGTTGGATGTCGATGCCATGGCGTGTGATGATTCGGCCGTCGGTCTTTAGGTAGTTCAAGTCGGAGTACACGTAAGTACACGCGTTGTCATTGCTAGTTGGGGCGGTGACATGGGTGATCCGTTTATCTTGGACATCGTAATTGGCATTCTCATACAGGAGAAAACTGCCTCCAGCAGGCCCCGGACCTGGGTCACCTATAGACCCAGCGTCGCCTTCTGGGCCAGGTTCACCTTTGACGCTTTGTGGCCCAAGAGGCCCTGCAAGGCCGTCCTGTCCGGAGCTGTCGCCTAGTACCGTGTTAATGTAGCCCATGTCTATGTAATATCCTTGTCAAAACTCTGCTTCACTCTTTTCTTCGGTTTGTCGTAGTAGAAGAAGGTGTACCCTCTGGTGACAGGGTCTAGCAGGTTGGGATCAAGCCCCAGATCGTCGGTGATCCGCTTGTTCTTCCTCGGAAGGAAATTGAAGATAGCGAAACGGCTGCAGTGTTCTTGGATATTATTTGGCACCTTGTCGTAGGTCGTGGTAATGTAGATCATGCTGCAACGCTTGTGCCGCCCATGGATAAAATATCCAACAAATGCTTTTCTGGTTGCTCTCGCAGACGTGGCCATCAAAGGGCTTGATACTTTTCCTGGTGGAGGTTTTACGAGAAAAAGTAGACTTTGTCGAAATCAAGCACTTCAAAGAGCATATGCAGTAGGGTGTTCGTCTTGCTGGAATGGCTTGGCCCACAGATCAGCATGCGGAAGACATCCGCGGGCATGCAGGGGTGGCCTTGCCAATAAGCCTTTGTGGTCAGAACGTCTTGGTCATAATTTGGAATTTTCATCTTCATTTTATACACGTGTATAATAAATGGCGACACCCATGTCACTAAAGAACTGGCATTCACTAGCAAAAGAGAAGAACGAGGTCGAGCAACAGGAGCAACGGATCCTCTAAGAATTCAAGATGAGCAGGATCGACAAGGAATTTGGGTGGCTCTCGTGAGAAGAACTTTTTAAGCCGATCACGGCACGGTTGGATAAAGCTGCCGTAGAACCAGAACCGGTGGGTGGCCCAAACTACGACATGGGTGAGTTCGCCCCACCACCATCACCATCACCATTGCAGAGAGCGGTTGATGTTGATGATGAAACCACCTCACGAAGCCAGTGGGAGGAGGCAGCACCAACAACCTTACTTTAAAGACTTAGCGAATCGACCCAATTGCAGGTGGGCAAGAACTTCATCATGAAGCATGGTGGTGATCCAAACTACAGAGTGAAGGGCAAATGTTACCATCACACGGTTATTCGCTTGCCGAGCTCAAGCAAGTTAGAGACGACATTCTTGCGCAAAGGGGACTCTTGTCGGAAGCACCTTTTGAGGAGCCTTCTCCTGACGATGCGTGGGGGATGGAAGGAAGCGGTTCGACCACCGACGACTTAATCCATCAACTTTACTTGGTCAGGGGTCAATCAAAGCTGGTAACACGTCAATAAACTCCGAGGCCACGTCGTGTCCTTTCTCTTGACGCTTACCAAACACAGCATTCTCAGCTGCGTTCATAGCTAAAAACATGCAGGACTATATAGCATGATGACATACAACCTAGTGCTATACTCGGAGAATGTAGTGCGGAGAGCCTACTCATACCAATCAGACGAGTCACGATTTTACCATCTACTTCAACCCACCGATTATGCTAAACAGGAAGAACTAGAAAGTGTCGTTGAACATGTTCATCACCAGGAGATAGTCCTGGTATGTGTGGAACGCTATGAGAACACCAAAGGCAGGTGGAGGAAGAACACAGACTGACACTTGCAGACCTTGACGCTCCCTGATGGCATGTATACTTACAACGGTAGCAAAAGTTTCCTGCAGCCTTAGACTGGGTTTGTCTATCCGAGTGACAAGAGCAAACAACACCTCTTTGATTTGCATCTCGATATCACGCTCATTCGCGTTGTGATTTTGATGGATAAGGATTATGAGCGTGTCCTCACCCAAGGGACGTTTGCTGATTTGTGTTTGGATACGAAAGGTGTTGAGAGAGGCGACAAGTTTCACAGGAGACAGGATCCCTAACCTCACAAGAGCTGTTGGCTGAATTTTCATTCACTGCGACTTGATCTCGCGCCGGGCGAACAATATAGACAACGATGTTCTGTTTCTCCACGTCAGGCCTCTCTGTTAGTTACCCCTTCCAGAAAGAGCCCTATTCCCTCGAGTAGCACCCTGTGAGGAATAGCATGATCAACTTTATAAGGATTCGAGTCTCGGACAGGTGAAACAGGACCTTTGATCTCAACAGGATCCCTATGGCGTTGAGACTGATGGTCGAAGTTGAGTGAATTTCTCTAGACGTATATACAAGGATTTCGTAAAGAATGAACAATCCGAGCAAAGGAGCTTTGTCCGAGATAGTATTAGAATTATCGAGAAGGTATTCAAAACGACGGCGACACGGGTCGCAAGAAAGCTGCAAAAGAAAGAGCCGAGAAGGGGTCAAATACTCGGCAAGGTCGTGGTGGAGAGGGGAGGCAATAACATTCGGCAACTCTTACAAAAAAAGCGGTGACCCAGCAAGTTCTTGCAAGGCAACAGGGTACGTCACATCAACCAGGACACTTACGAAAAGCTGAATCAGATACTAGCGAACAAGGTCTAAAATTTTTCCTATAGATATACCATGTTCAGGACACCACAGCATATTGAGGTCAACTACATCTAGTTCAATCTGGAAACCGCTCACGTTTGACGAACACAAACTAAAGACCGGTCAGAAGTTCGCTTTGAAAGACAGGGACAATGTCTATGACCGGTACAATGGCTATTGCCGAGTTGATTACGCTTTTGAGGCTCGGACGGGGCGGCTATCAATGGGCGGACGGGGCGGCTATCAATGCCAACACATAATCCGCTCCAATCAACAGTTCGTTTTCCCCGGTAAAAAACCTGACCTGGGAGGACGTTTACGAAGCCAACGAGATCCACAAAATCATCTTCGTCAAGAACTTGCTGGACTACTCAGATGACTACACAAGGAGCGCAGCGAAGAGCCAGTTGTAGTACTTCGACGACGACAACAACAGAACGGTCACAGCCACCGCCCGCGGTTCAGAGCCTCATCTCCTCCGCTACTTGTTCTTAGAGAAACTGCAAGAGAAGCTGTTACGCGCCGTGCATGTCGAATTCGAGATCGTGCTACAGAACGACAATGAAATGATCTTTTAAAACGATGATACCATACCTAGGAATGTTGTCCGACGGCTCAAATTGTGGGTTCCTTGGCTAAAGCTGACTTTCGAAGGGCAAAACTAGTCAATGAGGTCTTCTTGAAACCGACTCGATGGAGTTTCTTGCAAGAAAGGCCTTACATCAGCCCAAGCCGAAGAAACCCCAAAGAATGCAAAGAAACCCCAAGCATGTCCTTGTCTTCTTCCAATGATCCGCGAAAATAAGCAGCCTCACAGGCAACCCCTACAGCTTTGACACGCTTAAACTCAATGCTGCCAACAACAACTCGATGCTGTCCATGTGTCGTCTACAGTATGAAACCGAGGTGTTTCCCGACCACGAGTATGTGGGGGACTTCAGACTGCGGATCCTCAACGATCTGATGGATTTCCAATACATGAAGAGCGACTAAAACTCGGTGCTCCTGTGCAAATCATCAACTTTGCAATACATCTACTTTGATCTTAGCGGGCCCAAAGGAAATGATACCAGCGACCCAAGAAGTCTAACGTTAGAATGGTTAACACAAGCAACCGCCAATGATTACATCATCTGTGCTGCGGCTCTCAACGAGCAGGAGTTGGTGCTGAACCAGATCGGTAATGAAATAGTCCTCGTCTGAGTGAGGAAAACATTATCCTATGCATATATACCAGTATGGTGACAGCTTACCATCTGTACAAGATTGCGCTAACAATGGGCAAAGTCTCCAAAATGCTTTCACGACTAGATCGGTCGTCACACTACGTGTCAAGGCAGTACAAATCACCCGCAGAGATGAGCTCCTCCTGACTACCACACAAATCAACCGTCCCCTTCCACGGGTGGAATGGGATGGATCTAAAGATGAGCAAGACACAGATCGAGAGAACCGCACAGCGTGGCGGCAACATGCTCTCTGCTAGGGTCGGCACACCCCGTCATCAGACCTGCAGCGAAAGCCGCGGCCAAGGCCCTAGCCACCGCGTGACTCGGACTTCAGAGCAGAGATAGTTTTGAAGATCTTCGAGAATGGCTGCTGGGCAAACGCAATAGAGCTCTACAGGCTTGTTCGTTGGTCACGGTATGGTTTGCGGTAGTGGCCAATAAATAGGGTTCCTCGGGATGCTTATGTCTATTGGGGTGCATATCGCTATTGACCTAATTAAGAAAGTGCAAAGGGCTGCAAGTCGGGCCGCCTCCAGGAAGAGGAAAGGGTATGCAGATCAACTCTCCACTTTTCATCGGCACTTGGAGTGACTATGGAAAAAGGGTAACGTTCAAGGACATCCTGCGTTTTAATACTGACTTCTGACGCTGGTGTTACTACCTCAACATACCTATCAAAGGCATATTCTCCTGCAACGAAATGAAACCCCGACACCACTCGCTCTGCATCATCAGCATGGACGACGTTTGAAGTATAGGCACCCACTGGGTCTGCTGTTGGCGCGCTAAGAATGGTGAGTATAAGTATTTCGACTCCTTCGGTATGACAGCCCTAGTGAAGTTGGAATTGTAGTTGAAGATGCTAGGGAAGGTACACTTTCTTCGCAGCGACAACCAGCTACAGTCCATCAAGAGTGTTAGTTGCCTGTATTCTCTGAATGAGAGGAACAGGGGCACAAACTTCCAAGGCATCTTCAACATGTTCTCTAGTAATACAAGTAAGAACGAGACCCTTGAGAAAAATTACTTCATAGATATATAGCAATGGAGATCTACTGTGTGAAAGATAGATGCATGAGCCCGAATGTGGAAGGCACCGAAAACACTGTGACCACGAGGAATGGTCACAACATGCTCAAGGCCAAATGCTCTCTATGCTGGATCACAAGAGTTCGGTTCCTTCCGTCGGGAAACTAGTGTTGTCCTCTCTCGCACCGGGCGGTGGATTTTTCAGCAATGCATGTGACACAGCGACGGAGCTGTTCCTAAGAAAGGGTGTCCCGTTCGTCCTCAGTGAAAATCGTCGCAATGGGTCGGTACTATACCCCCGAGGCAGTGAGGAACCCTGAGCTACAAAAGAAGGCAATCAGGTATTGTATGAGGGAATGTGACCTCTGTTCGAGCAAATGGGGTGCGAATTGCTCGGCCAGCTGTCCACAAAGGTCAGGCCAAGTAAACGGTATAGAACCGATAGAGCCGACTTCGAAGGTGCCTGCCTTGACATTCATTCGACTCTTGGGAAACTCCCCACGACTAAGAAGGGTTGGACCCTACCTGGGCACAACTACACTGGGCCATACAACCCTCTCTACCAACAATTTTTTTTTCTCGACCAACAATTGACATACGACCTTGAGACTGGGGTGATTACCGAGATATACCAGCATCGACGGCCCCACTGACGCAGTAGTGCAACACGACGTTGATTACAGTAGTTGCACCTAAAGGTACGATGAGGACGAGAGAGCCAGCAAGCACAAGGTAGACCGCAAGTTGCTTGATTCGATCCCATGCAGAAAAAAAAAATGGGCCCATGCAGTGGCGTGAAACGCAATAAACTCGAAGCACTATAAAACCAGTGGGTGGCCACTATAAAACGTCTTCCCTATTAGTATAAGTACGCCCCATTGTATTCCTGAAATGAGTTACTATGAAAATCAACGCGAGGACACAACCGCGCAACGCTATTAGCCATCAGCAGTCCCTGAAAGGCAGACAATGAAAAAAAAGGCGCGATTTCTTGCTTGGAGTCTACAAACGCCTTTACATGGATATGGTGTGGCGGAATCAGTATATTCAGACATATTAACCTTGGGAACAAAAAACGGTAGCCACTTTCGAGTTTAGGGCGTCGACAAGGATAATGTAGAGATACATGAAAAGGAGCCTTTCGAGTCTGTCGCCAATGGGGGTGTGAAATGTTCATGCAACGGCACAAGGTATTTAGATTTAAGGACACTGCGAACAAGCTCCACTCCACCGACGATGTAAGACGGTAGTCGGGCCAGGAAATTGCGCCCATACTATAGGATGCTCGTTTTCGTCATGGTCATCCTCACCGAAGTGTTCTACCCCCCCCCCCCCCTTCCCCCGCCCCGCATGGTAGAGAGGTGCCAGACAAATTACCCGCAAAATTCTCGAAGCCATGCTTGAAGCAAGAGAATAGCCCCCGTGACTCCCTATCCCAGTATTAAGGGATGGCTTACACAAATACAATCTCGTAGGCGGCACGTCCCAACTTAGCAACCTGACTTGGGGTGGGGCGACCTCGTCGAGGAGGAGCGTCTTCACGTCTTTGGAGTCCATATCTCCCTGCAAATGGACGGTGTCCATGGGTACCTTAGCACAAAACGGGGGCGCTGGCTCTGGGACCAAGACGAAATTGCACGAGAACTTCCGTGCGGGACTTCCAGGGTGCAGGGCTTTCCTGATGCTTTGAGGCACAACCCCTTTACGTGTGCAACCCATCTTTCATTATAATACACAAGGGGTACTATTTGTTTAATAGTGCGTACTAGAATAGGGCAGCACCGCCGACCAACCACCCAAAACGCGCAGGGGGCTCAGGCACCACCACGGTCCCTCGCCCAGACTGCCCCCCGCACGTGGGGTATAGGCTAGGTGGGCCTAACTAGTCATTTGACTCACCAGTACTATTGCTGCTTGGAAGCAATTTAAACACAAGAACATGGAAAACAAAAATAACCCCTGAATGGAAAAGCGGGTACGCAGCCTCATTTTTGGAAATGAAAACAAAAAACTTTGTAACATTTAGTTTACTGAAAAATCCAAAACAGCATCAATAATAAAAGTCATCTTGAGGTATTTTGCAATCATCCAAGAAATGCTGATAACTTAAGCCCTGCTTGCTATTTCAGGCAATTTATCTACATGGCCAGCGGTTGCCCTCGTTACTTTTTACGGAAACAAGTTCGCTTAACAGATCCACTGACGATACGTTTTGTTACTGTGGCCACACGTTTTGAATTGTAACTGTGTGGTGCTCGCTTAGCGTGAATAACGCTTAACTCTGGAGAATCTCCCTTGCTGCATGGCACTCGTCACGATCCGGTACAAGATTTACTACTACTGGAAAACTTCGCGTGGACAACTTGAAAACTCATTGGTTGATTTAGTCCAACACTGTTTAGTACACAACTCAGTTGTGGCGGTGAACTCGGACGTGGTGAATTAACGCTAACAACGTTTCTCTCTTATATGCTCCGGCTGATGCAACAACGCAGTGTCCTTCATGATAAAACTGACTAAAAATAGTAGTATAAGGTTTACAGCGGAAATAAAACTGTAGTTCAATATTCATAGCTGATGCAGTCACTGTTTAACCCTTTACTCCCTGAGGGTGACCAACATGCATCTTCTCTTAAACATATTACTACAAAGGCAACTGTAGAGCTCATGAGAATATGCAATCTGAAAACTCACATAGTTTTTTTTGATATAACATCAAAATCTCCACATTGATGTAATGAAAGATGTTTTGAGATCAGTTAGAAGAATTAAGATTTTGATCTCAGGGGTTAAAGGGTTAAGGCTCACGGCTGATGTAAAGCTACTGTATAGAGTTCGCGGCTGATACAACAGACTTGCTATTGTTTCAACTGCTCATGTAATTGTTTCTTTAAATCAGCTGACCTGTCGTTTTCTATGTAATCTATAATTCAAATTCACCGTCGAAAATGAAAGAATAGCTGATATAAATTCCAATTAAATATCTCTCTACACCAGTGTACCAGCTCGACTACTTTACTCTATTACCAATACTATGTCAGTTAAAATATGATCAAAAGGTCATTACACCTTGGCAGGAATTTTTGTTGCATGTGTGACTGAGTTCTCAGGAGCCCTTGATTTATCTAAAGTTACGAAACCTCCATAATGGAACCTGTTCATTCTCTTATGATCATTCTTGTGTTTATGCATGTTTTCGCGAGTCACACTTAACAGTTCGTATGGTGGCGTTAATGCTTATTGCCCCCCGCAGAGATTTGGCCTAGAGGCCCAAAAATGTGCAATTTAAATGGTGAAAGTCGTAAAATATGCCGGGTAAAGCGGCAAGTATGCCGGCTACAATGGTGGTCATCATGACGTTTGATGTTTTCGTTTTCGAGATACACGTCTGAGGAAAAGGAAACGTTTTTAGTCTGCGCGCAGGCACTCGACAATTGCAACTATATTGTGTCACCTTTGCCCTTACAGGGTAAAACAACAGAAAGAACTAGGAATAAATAAACATTCGGCTAGGGCATACAGTGTTTTGTATGAGCTCTAATTAGAGTATACGTAGAAATGGTCAGCGGTCTTGAGCTAAGGTGGCGGTATTTTTTGGCACTGACCCTGAATTAAGTTTTTTTTTTACCCTGAATTAAGTTTTTTTTACCCTGAATTAAGTTTTTTTAACTTCTCGAAAAGTTGGAAGTGGATAAGACAAGGGCCCAATTGAAGAATAGCTCCCCGGCGAAATCACCTTCTGACGATGATTTTCACTCGCGACGGAGTCGGAGTCGTAGGTCGTAAGAACGCTTATGACTCATTGAAAATTAAAAATAGGAATCGTAAGCACAGTCATAAGCTCGACGGAATCGGAGGCGGAAGAATCAGAACGGTTCCATTTTCTTCCGATTCCACTAATGACTCCGACGCTTATGATCAAGCGAAAACTAGATTGTCGGAGTCGCAAGCAGAAGCAGAAGGACAAGCCAATCGTAAGGCCTGGATCCTAGCATTGTGATTGGTTTATTCTTCCGCCTCTGCTTCCGACTCCGACAATCTAGTTTTCACTAGATCGCAAGCGACGGAGTCGTAAACAGAATCGGTATTTTTCTTCGATTCCGTCGATTTGATTTTCACTTGATGGTACGACTACGACTCCGACTCTGACACCGTCGTTAGTGAAAACCAGCCTTAAGTAGTTCGGCGAACGACTTCCCGTCATCATGCAGCAAACGTTTTAAGATCTTATCGAACATACATTTAGTAAATTTTTTTCCTCCCCTAAACTCTGTGAAGCTGTTATTGACATTTCTAAGTTTGATCTTGAACAATACAGAAACTTAGAAGCAAAATTAGATGACCTCGAGCAATACACCCGCAGGACTAATATATGAATATATGGCCTACCTGAAAGCAATGTGGACCGTATGGATTTTCGAGAGATTACCGATGTGCTGGCTAGGAATTTTATTAAGCAGGAATTAGGAGTTGAAATCAAGCCTGATGACATAAGCCGCTCGCATCGTGTTTGCAAGAGAACTGCGAAGCCGAGGCCTGTCTTTTTTAGACTTACAGACTCAATCCTCCAAAAGAGAAAATTTCTTAACCAGAACCGGAGGCCATTTAACGTACAAGAAGATGTACAAGAAGATTTAACGCAACCACGCCAGAACATTCTCCAGTGTTTAAGTAAAGACATCCCTACGAACATCATAGAGAAAGTATGGACGGTTGATGGAGTTCCTTGTATGCGCCCCAGACAGCACACTTCATCAATCGAGCGGTGTACCACAATGGCTAAGTGCCGCGCAATAGTTCGTTACCATCTTGAATTGAGTTGGCTCACTCAACTTCAGATAAATATTGTCCCAGTGACAGACGAAAATAAATATTGCCCCAGTGACAGACGAAAGAATACAAAAACTCGAAAACAACACAAAATCGAGAAGAGAAGCCCTAGAAAAGAAAAAAAAGAATGATGAGCTCCTTGCCAATTTTGAACTGATCGAGGATAAGAACTTATATTTGGAAGCATATTCCAGGTGCGAAAAAATTAATTTTAGAAACATCCTAGAAGAAGAAAAGGACAAAGAGGACACAGAGATGGTGCTGCGCACCTTTCCGGGTTGCCGTTGCCAATTTTAAGATACAGCGAGTCCATCCTCGAGGAAAAAATAGGGGGGGAGAACGTCCCAGACCCATACTTGCAAGATTTCTACGATATAAGAACTGTCGAAAGCTTCTTTCGCTGGGACATCGTCTACGGGGAACAAACTTCTCGAGTTGTGGGTCTCAAATTGCCTTCGTTTGGCAGACAACATTGAGCAGAGCAGCTACTAGAGCGGTCAGCCGTAAACCCGAGGAACCGAACCCGGCGCGCGTTATTGCTCAACCCACTTTGAATAATTGCATCCTCCTGGAGGTCCGACACAGTCTCAACTATGCACCCCATCGTAGTTCCCGCTGCGGCTGGCCTTGCTGCGACTTCCCTGATTGGTGGTAAGAACGCTCCTCGCGTGGACGTCATCGTCTCTTGTTCGTTTCGCTCCAGCTCACCGCGGCAGTTGTCCCACAAACTCAAATTCGGAAGGGCTGTAAAGGGCGACTGCTGCAGCTACGGTTTACATGAAGGCTTTCGCTATAGAAGTGAGTAAGAAGCCGTACTTAGAGACCTCGATGGCTTCCCGGGAAAGCGAGTTCAATCGAGGCGCTACCACGAAGTTTTCTAGCATCTCCGGAGGTGGCACTTTCGTCCAAGATTACCAAACTTGACCTCGCCGATCGAAGACACAGAGTCACAACATAGGTAGCCTATCGATTTCACCACCTGAGTTATTCAGAGCGAACACGTAGAATTAAGATCCTTTTCTCCAAACCCTTAGTAAATTTTGTTATGGGGATAGGTAGGACACATGAGAAGTAGTATGTTGAATCATTCCCGGGAATGAGCACGAAAGGCTTCTACTACGAAGAGCGAGTTTCGGGACAACGTAAGTGTTTGATACTATATTATTATATAGTCGTGTCCAAAATGGAGCGCAGTTCAACGAGGAAACAAAATTTATTTTTTCGTCAAGAACTTAGTCAACGTCATTTTCGGCGCGCCACTACCCTCAGCGCGAGAGCCAAAGCCAAGCCAAAACTCTATTTGGCGAACAGTTCACTGTGACACTAACTTTGGTGATATCGGGGTTGAAGTATTTCTCTGTGTCCTTGTTTCCAGCGGTGTACGAAATATGAATAGCAGCAAGATGGCTTTCAATGATTTTCGCTGCGAATTGACTCGTATGTCTATTTTCGTGTCTACGTCGCGAATTTAACTTTGCACTTTCTCTGGTATGATGTGGTCGTGCGCGAACTCCTCTGTTGTCTAGGTGTGTTCGACTTCAGTAGCAAGCTTCGGATTGTCTCGTATTCGAGTTGGATGTTCGATCACTGATAGCCTTATTTTGCAGAGTCTGATCCAATCACAACCTGACTGGCTGGGGCTAGCGTGTGCTCAAACCCAAGATCGCTGTAAAGAGCATAGGGGAAGAAAACACCATGGTCTCTTAGTAATTCGTGGTTGAGTTTGATTCGATATGTAGTGCCGTAGATTGTCTCGACTCCGGCGTTCGATCTAATCTTACTTAGGGTTCCGAACTGTATCTAGTATCTATCTGTATCTATTAGCTAGTTTATCTTCTGTCAGCCAGAGATCCTCAAATGCCAAAGTCCACTGTCTCTTGGACCGTACTCCCTGCGAATCTTACAACGACTTTGCTGACCAACGCTCAAGCCACATTTTGCACGAGGTAGTTATTTGCTTCGCCGGACACGACAATATCACAAAGGAGCGCGATAGACCCAGGCATGATGACCCTGTTTTGATCTAGCTATGGTGCATACACGCGCAGGGTTTCCTCGGGATTGGCTTCGAGGCGATCGAAGGTAATAAATGCGCTTTACTGTCTGTTCAGCCTTGAAGACTTGCATTGTTTTCTCTCTGTGTTTTGGAGGAAGGTTCTCTTGCACTGCCATAATATATTGTATTTATAATATTTTAACATAGCTGAGGTTGGTTAGCTACAAGGATAAAGCTCTTGACCATCGCTTGGATCACGATGATGATCAGCAACCTCTTTCGGCTTCCGATGAGGAAGGAGAGATGAATAGGACGGATCTGAAATTAACCAGTGGTGAACAAACTGAAATGACCATATAACCCACAGAACAAAGTGGTTAGCCAGAAATTCATTCATTTGGGAAATAAATACATCCAGATGAAAAACAAGGACCACGGGATGGAACCTTGCAGTACCTCAAAAGAAGTTTCCTAAGAGTAGTACTAATCAAACAATTGCCAATTAGTCTCGGTGAGAAAGAGGGTGAAATGGTTGTGTTTTTGGATGAAGAAAGAATTTACGCAACTGACTTTGACCTCTCTAATGTACGTTCCTTGTTTGTGATTCTTTGTAATAAAGTTATAAGTTATAACTGTTTAAATTGGTAATTCAAAGAGTTCTTGTGATCATTGCATGGCCTCTGCCTACTTTAACAACTGTAAAACAAATATTACCGCAAACAAGTGAACGAACGTGATGATTTTAAAGTTTTATTTAGAAAATGCCTTGTTACTTCTTATTGGAGAAGATTTTTTATTCATGTTGGTGTCTTTGTTGTAAGTATTCAAATACGTGTTATTAATGTTCACTAGCATTACAACACAGGCACGGTTTAAATGTGTTGTTCAGAAATGGGGTATACCGCTGGCTAATTGACATGGAAGGCTCGTAAATTGAGCTTCGAGTTATTGTCGAGTTTGCTCCGATGAAAGGGCTGAGAATCTTCGTAATTATTAGGCTCAGACGAATGAATAGGACTTGTGACGTTTGGGCGGCGATTCAGTGGATGTATTTCAAAAGAATTCAACAATGGGGCTTAGTTATTGTCCCTCAAGTGCGTATCCTTTTGTTCTGTGAAGCGTGGTGATTGCGAAAAATATGTCACCTCGGGTTTTCATCTCTTTCCACCGAAAAACGTTTCGCTCATAAGTGGCAATATCGGTTTATTATTGATATTCATTTCACAAGCTTGAAATGAGCGTTTAAGCGAAATTTTTGGTTCAGTATTAACGGAGAACCGCTTTGTTTTGCAAATTACAACGCAATTTGCCGCCGAATGAATGAATTTGCTCTCATTTGCGAGGTGGAAGTTTATTTGTTATTGAAAAAAAATATTTGAAGTGATTTGTTACCGACCGATCGCTAAGTATGAGCTTTTCGTTGGATTAGTTTATTTAAGATTAACAATCAGATACTATTAAACGACAAAGAAATACATAAGAGTTTGTTTGGATTTAATTGACCGTGTCCTTGTGAAAACAACAGACGATATATTCTTATGCAAATACAAACCATTACGCGGGCTTATAAATAACAAAGTCATTCGCGTGGCTACTCACTTATTCTCAACACTGTAAACACACTTGACCGTCACGTTACCAAGTTTATTAGCTGTGAGCCGTTATACAGACGCCGAGCATTGCGTTCATGTCAATTTCTCAGCCTTTCCCGGGGCCTTTCGTGTGCCTTTGTTGTAGTGTTTGGGTATACATCGGACACTTCTCCAGCACGGGAAACCCGGTGTCATGTGACTGTGCATAGCGAGTGTTAATGGTGTTAGGGATCCAAGTAGTGCCAGAGGTTCTGGCCTTTGTGACCCCTTAGAAATACAACATTGACTACAAGAACGGTTCAAATGACCTTGAAGGGTGTACCGCCATTGGATAGGTCCAGCTTCGCAACTCGCGGAGAGGTGGCGTAAATGAAAGTGTGCATTTGAATATTATGCCGAAGGAAAGTACATTGATAATGTTAATAAGAAGACATCGTTATTTTTACACTTTGCTGGCATGGATGAACAGGATATTTATTTAGACTTGCAAGACCTGGGTCCTCTTACGGCTAATGGCCACGCTGCTTACAAAATCACTAATCGCAAACTGGATTCCTTCTTTGGAGTCGAGGAAAACGCCATGTTTTTCAACCAATCCATGGTTCGGCTAAGAAAACAAGCGCGACATTGCGACTTCAGGACGTATAACTTCCTCATCGGTCACACTCCTCGTGATTTTTCCTACCCATGTCTGGTACTAGATAATTCAAAAATGGATACCAAGTTCAGGATTGAGTATCTTTACAACCCACCTTGTGTTTAGCAGTGAGACTGACATCACTGAAAAACATACCACAAAAGTCGCTTTTCCCTTGCCCTATCCCTGGTTTGGCACGGTGCCAAAAATCCTCACAGGAGGGCCCAATTTTTTTTTTCGGTCTACTCCGCCGTGTGACCATGGAGGCGAGGCACCCTTAGCAATGAACAGCTTCCTCATCCCAATCATTTTGGGGTTTGTCATTTAAGGCCTGCAGGACACGGACCGTGCAAGTAGAGTTTATTGGAAGCTACATTTTTAACTGAGCGCTTACGCACTTAAGTTGATAACAAGAAAAGCGATGAAAGTCAAAGGGCAGGTCCCAATTAGCCCTTTCCCTGAAGAAAAAGCACTCAGCACGGGCGGAAGGGGGGTAGAAGCCAAACGGACGTGAGATCATCACTATCATAGCAGTGGCTGAAATCCTGTCGCTTTGCAGATATTTAACGGCTAATTACTGTGGCACGTGGCATTATTGGAAATATTGCAGCCAGCTGAGACAGAATTATAATTAATGATTCTCATCAAACCCTATTGTTCTTTGTTTTTGTTGGATCTTCGATTTTCATCGCAAGTATGTGTGATTATTGAATTTTCACGTGCAAGGCGTGTAAACTGCTGCATACTTTATAATTGCATACTTTATAACCCAGGGAATTAAGTGATTTTACTAAGTGCAAACCTCAGTTTTGAAAGACGATGGATTTGTTTGGAAGATGAAAAATTAACATAGAACTCTTCGAAGACTGACATTTCAGCAGAAATCAAAGGTAAACTACTTCGGTAACGTTAAGTTATTTCTGCTAGTGATTTTTACTGCGTTCCCAATTCCTTTCTAAAATTGAACAAAGATTTAGAATGCGTATTACAGCTTTAGAATGCGGGACGTTTGAGAAAGGCTGAACATCAGACGCCGCCGTCGGAATTGGGCGTGGGGTTTGAAAGTCTTGAGCAATGGAAAAAGCAGAGAAATGAAACGGTTCAGAAAACGATTGAGACGTCCAACGAGCAGACGAGCTTACATTGGCTCGTTTTTTTGCAGACGTGAGAAAGGAAGATGGCCAAGATTATCCTGGAAAGATTCTATATGAAATGTTGCGCAGCATTTAAATGTGTTTATGTCATTTTGCAATTTAGCTAGCTAAGCTAGCTTATTCCTTTAGGCCCCTCGTGGAGCAAAGGGCGTAAACAATACATCGCTACCGAACTCTATTTGCTGCCGCCTTCTCTTCTGCATTCCAGCAGATGTCAGCTTTCTTTAACTCCTCCTCAGTTGATCTTCTCCAGGTCTCAGCAGATCTTTTACCCTGCGGATTCCACTTTAAGGCCTGCTTGGTGGTAGCAGTGCCTGGTTTTCTTAGTGTGTGGCCTATCCAAATCCATTTCCTTCCTTCTATCTCAGTTGGTAGGTGCCCTTGTCCTGTTCTGCTCCAAAGTTCTTTATTACTGATCTTTTCTGACCAGAATCTTGAGGATCTTTGTAAGGCACTTGTTGACAAAGCTTTGAAGCTTATTTGATAGAGCTTGCGTCACTTTCCAGGTCTCTGAGTCATAGAGAAGCGTAGATTTTACATTAGTAGTGAAGGTGCGCAACGTGGTTTTGATGGAAATCGAGGAGGCATTCCAGACTGGTTTAAGCATGTTGAACGCCAGTCTCGCTTCACCAATTCTACACTTCACATCCTCCTCAGTTCTTCCAGTGACTGTGATGATACTGCCTAGATAAGTGAAACTTTCGACTTCTTCGAGATCCTCGCCACTTAACTTAATTTTGTCCCGCTGCTTGCTTTTGGTTCGCATCACTTTGGTTTTCTCTTTGCTTACCCTGAGGTCGGTTGTCTCTGCAATCTGTGCCAGGTTGTTGGTTTTGGCCTGCATATGTTGCAGTTTTTGAGAAAGACGGCATATATCGTCTGCAATCCAATCCAATCGACAACCATGATGAAGATCATCGGAGACAGCAAACAGCCTTGACGAACTCCTGTGCTCATTTCGAAAGATTCTGATAGTGATTGTGAATGACTTGAGAAGATGACGACTCGTATAGGTTGATGAACTTTGATGGAATTCCATAGTGGTGGATGACTTGCCAGATGATGTTCCAATCAACACTGTCAAAAGCCTTTTCGAAGTTGATGAAATTTATGTATAATGGAGTCTGCCATTCGTTGGATTGTTCGATGATTATCCTTAGAGTGGCAATGTGGTCAGTGCAGGATTTATCTTTCCTAAACCCTGCCTGGTTACACCGCTGTTGTTTGTCCAGGGCGTCTTTTAGCCCTTCAAGGATAATGCGGCAGAACACCTTGCTGGGGATGGAGAGACGAATAATTCCACGCCAGTTGTTGCAGAGTCCAATGAATGGAAGCATGATTATCTGGTGAAACTGCCCAAAAAGGGAGATCTTGAACTCTGCAACAGCTGGCGTGGAATTGTGCAATTAAGCAAGATACAATTTTCATAATTCAGTCTCAGTGTTTTTAGAAAAACGTTTAGTTGAAGTGGCACTTCGAAAGAAAAGATCGAGTTAATAAACGAGAGTTAGACCGAAGCGGTGCTGTGGACAAACTCAATTCTAAATTATCAGGGGTAATGCTCTGTACGCACATTAAACTTGCTAAAACAGGGTACCTGCAGTATTTTTATTATCGCGGCTTGAACAGTGCAGTGTTTTTAATATGGCAGCGCGCAGGTGGCAATATAAAAAGTATTGCAGTCTGTCCGATTTAGCGCGTTTATTATAGATTACCCTGATGATTTCCCTGCTAACAAAAAGAACTGCCACTGTTTTTCTCAGTTGTTTTAGCTTCTTTAAGACTGCAATCTTTGATTTAATGCAGGCAGAGAACAATAGAATTTGAAGAGGTTCAGTAATTATTGAATGCGTAGTGGCTCTCGGCAAAATAATTTATCATAAGTTGATGTGTCATTTTTCTTTTTATATCCACAAACTGAAACTGAAAAATGTGGAGAAAAAGAGAAATGGAATTCGTTTACGTTAAATTATAAAATAACAGGTTGTAAGACTAACTTTTTGTAACGATCGTCTCATCTTTATTGGCCATCTAAATAAAAGTGACAGTATCACTTAACTATGCTGCTGGAGTGGATGTTATTACAGCAACTTGAATCGGCGATCATGCCAATCTTTTTGTAATTTTTATGATAGCTTTTTCTCGTTATAACTTTAATAAGTTCTACTTTCTACCTTTTCTGTAGTTTTATATTTTAAGTCCTAACGACATCCCAGATTCCGCTTAGAGGCCTGTTGGTTTGAATATCACAACTTCGCAGTTAAACGAATTGTAGCACAATTTTAATAAAATAAATTATCTGTCATTTTCATTGTAATAAAAATTGCTTCCGTCATAATTCTCTCATTTAGCCCGAGTAAGAATGCCATAATTTCCTCCGACGATTTCAGAATCCAGGTTCTGTCGAAGAACTGTTGAAAAGGATAACAACATCGGGGAAATGTTGCGTGAAATGGCTTCCTTCTATCATTTACATACGAAGAAAGATGGATTGAATAAACTCAAAATACAAATGACCACATTCAAGATTAGAAAATTGACCAGATCTTCGACAGGCTTTAATCAATAGAAAAGTGTTGGTCAAGGTCCTAAGAGAACCGTTACTATTGTTCACAAGCCACATCGTTTAACTTGTGGATTCACGAATCATGTTGTTGAATATGCTAAATTGTGATAGACAGCTGTTCATTGTTTCTAATGCTTGTGGTGATGTTTCTTGATTTCCTTCCTCTTGCTAAGTTTACCTAATATCTTATTGTGTACTTTTCCTAACTTTTCTCGCTTCTGAGCTGCTCCAGGCATACTTCCACCAATAGCACCTTGAAGAGCGTTTGACATGGCTCCGCCCATTGGACTACCTATCTCCTGAGGGCCCCCAAACATGGCACCTGCAGGCCCACCAGCGTTTCCCATTCCTCCCATGTTTGGCATTCCTGAAAGCAACAGTGTTTTACATTAGATGAAAAATTTATTTCTTGAAAGTTACTATAGCTCAAGGGAAAATGCATCACTTCAATTTGGCCACTGTAAAGGACCCAACTTGCTAGGACCCCACGTCAGCTGTGAATGACTAACGTAACTTTTCAGTTCATTTGGATTTAACGTTATTGAGATTTCCATATGTTTATTAATTCCCTGAGAATGAATCTTAGGGGTCTGCCATATGAGTCGAGAAGGAAGTTCATAGCCCGCAAAGTGGGCTTCGTTATGGCTGTTCTTGACAACCCTATCGTACTGAATCATGTAAAAACTCTTACAAATTGACTGCCTTAGATATGCGCGCTTCATTTGCCTTGGGCAGTCTAAAAGAGCATTTCTTATTTGTTTCATCGTACATATTGTTGCCTTATATGTACCAATGTTTTCGTATTTGCAGCGATTTTATGCTAGAGCCCGGTCAACTATAGACACGAGCAAACGAAAGGGATCTAATGGATAATAATAATAATAATAAGGATTTCTATAGCGCCATATCTGTAGGCTCATGGCGCCTTACAGGTGAATATTTCAAACCAAAAAATTGTAGATTAAAAAATTACCTCAATAATAAAACACAAATATATAAAAGAACAGTTTAAAAATTCCTATCTTAAATTTAAAGTTAAAATTAAAAGTAAAGATGAAAATTTAAAATTAAAATTCTTATCGAAATATTTACACTCTATTCATTATTTTAACGGAACTTTAATTAAAATGTTCTTTGATTAAGAAAGTCTTTATTGAAGTTTTAAATTTTGAGAAGTAATCATGATTACGTATAGATTCTTGCAGTGAAGTACAAATTGTAGGTGCTGCAAATGATAATGATCTACAGCCACATTTCTTCAAGATTACTGGTGGTACTGTTAGGAGCCTCATAGAAGAAGATATTAAGCTCCTTGATGGTTTGTAAGGTTGCAACATTTCTGTTATATAGGAAGGTGCTAACCCATGTAAGGCTTTAAAGGTTAACAGAAGTATCTTGTGTTTGATATGGCTGCACACGGGAAGCCAGTGTAACTGTTTGACAAGGCATACAGCATAGTTTCGAACAACTTGTAGACGATCATTCAGAGATTGAGGAAGGCCATAGAGTGATGAATTACAACTATCTAATTTAGAGGAAATAAAAGCATGAACTAAGATTTCAGTATCTTTTTGTGAGAGAATGTCTCTTGGTTTAGCTATATTCCTACGATGAAGAAAATAACTTTTACATATGGTAGTGACGTGTTCGGCCAGAGTCACTTCATGATCGAAGACGAGTCCGATGTTTCTAGCGGAACTCACAGGCAATATTCCTTCACTGGAAACATGGGTGGCCTCAATAGGAGGGCGTGGGCGATGACTGGCATTCAAGGTTAAGTAGCTTAGCTTTTTTCCTGTTTAACTTTAATTTGTTTAGAACCAACCAGGAATCGACTTGACTCACGACATCGCGCTATAGATTCTATACGCTACATTCTATACGTGCTATAGATGACTGTTTCTCGGCTGTGATGGACCAAAAGCAAAGTAAAGTTGGGTGTCGTCGGCTTACAATATCGCCCAAAGGGGAGATGTACAGCGAGTGCAGGATCGGTCAAGGGACCGATCCCTTTGGAGCACCAAATTGAAGATCTTTGAAAATAGATTTTACACCATCAATCATCACGAACTGCTTTCTGTTGTGTAGGTAGGATTCCAACCATTTCAAGACCTGCCCTCTAAAACCAAAGTGATTGCACAGTCTATCCAAGATAATTCTGTGATCGACGGTTTCAAATGCCTTGGACATGAAAAAGCTGGTATGGATATATTAATTTCCAAGCAGGTATGTCGGCTTTTCTACTGGTTTATCTCCACTGGTACATCTGCTCATCGATAATTGTGTGAAATGAAATATTGCTATATTGTCACTCACCTGCTTCCATGTTCATTCCAGCGATTCCTCCGCCCATGCCCATTCCTCCCATTGCTCCCATACCACCTCCCATTCCTCCTACAAGAGGGATGCCTTGCATTCCTGCACCCATTCCACCACCCATGGCCATTCCTCCCATACCTCCTCCCATACCTCCTCCCATACCTCCTCCCATACCTCCTCCCATGCCAACCATGGGGCTCATACCACCTCCCATCCCTGAAAAATATTAAGAAAAAGAGGCAAATGTGAACTAACAAGTCATTCGTAGGAAACATGTAGATGACAGGTCACGGAATCTCGTTTCAGCTTTATAAAAAACTTCCATCCCAGATTTTTCCTTTGCCTCAACGGTCAAACGGTCACTTTGAGCATGTCTAGTAAAAAATTATGCTGTCCAGTGGGAGCACTCGAAATGCCTGCATGGCATTTTTGTTAACGATTGAGGTACTTTATATGTTCAAATTCTGTCGATACAGTGGCAGATGGGTCATTAACCTAGGGAGATAACTACTTCTACTGTTGCTAAGAAAACGAATTGTGGAAACATGTAAAGATCGTTTTTAAAAAGAAAGAAAGGATATACAGTTTTGGAGATTAGTAAGGCATTTTCCTTGGAGTTTTTCTTTAAATTTTGTTAGTTCTTCCGATAATTTTTTTCTACTTTCACAATCGCTTAACTTTTTTGTTTCCTAACTGATCATGCACAGAGCACTTGACCTTCGACTACTTGTTTCTCGGGCAATTTTCCAGCCTTGGGCCTATTACTTGATAGACCAATCTCCAGTGGTGCCTTATTGTCATAGAGATAAGATATAATTCGTCTTTATGTTAGATAACCTCTGGTAAATGAAAATATGGTGTGGGAATTAGAGGAATAAAACTTCAAGGAAAAAAGAGAACCTCCTTCTGCGCCCTCTATGACTTGCTTGGACATAAGGCCTGCCTCGGCGCCTCCTGCCGCACCGCCTCCCATTGGCATTCCCTCCATGCCTCCAGGCATCTGCATAGCGGTAGCGCCAGGACCTCCCATGCCTCCCGGCATCTCCATTGGACCACCTGGCATAGTGGGCATTCCTTCCATAGTTGCTCCGCCCCCCTCACCTATGGATGTTGCGCCGGCGCCAAAGCCCATGCTAAGGTCTCCCATTCCACCCATGCCGTTCATTCCTATCGGAAAGAGAACCTACTGTAAGTTAAGTTGATAAGTTCCCAGATGATTAGAGTAAGGAGGAATGGCACAAAACTTTGAGAAGAACATTATGAATATGGACGTGAGATGTGGAGGTCCTACAGCCATACCTCCGACGCCTCCTGCTAGATTGCTACCGGAATCCATCAGTCCAGGAACTGCAATGAAATAATGTATTGAAAATGAAAAAACAAATCATTTTCTTAGTCGAAATCTCACCCATTATTTTTTGAGGAATCAAAACTTAGAAAGGAAGCTTATAATAAAATAGATTTTTCAATGAAAACGTCTTCTCTGCCACAGAAAAATCCCAGAGATTAGCTTAATTTCAAGTACGAGGAAGTGATAGTTAGAATAAGTCAAATAAAGTAATCAAATTGAAACATAGCTTGGGAACTTAAATATATTTACTACCTCGTCTTATGTTTACTGACCAGTTACAAATTCCTTTTATAGAAACCTAAATTTTTTGGCGTATTCTACAGGTCGATGGGGTGCAAGTACTTCCATGTCTACCAGGTGGCCCTTGAAATGTTTTTTTCGAGTAGAGATCTTATACTAACCGGATGTATAGGGATAGTAGAGGAAACGTTTTAAGATACCTATCAAGTCCACTTCAAAAAACCATCAAAAGACCTCTTCTCTCGTTGTTGACAAATATAGATAAACACAGCACACTTTCTTTTGAAGGTAAAAACAATTGTTTTCCTTTCACTGACATCACTGAGAAAGTTATTCTTACTTAGACTGACCTCGGAAGTGTTGAAGTATCACAATTGTGTATCTTGCATGCAAAGTCAATAAGCGAAAATAATTTTAACCTTGTTGGAAATCATCAGATTTTTTGCTTGAGTTCTCTGTCCTTGACATACCTCGTATGATATTTCCATGATGGTGGTGTCCTGTTTATATTAGTCAACCACAAGAAAAGAACCAGCTATTACTAATTTAGAAATCGATCGTCATCATTACCAGGGCATCAATCACGAACCATCTCAAACACGAAAAACCAGTTTCCAAGTTTTCACAACAACCGTACGCAATGTTGAAGCCTCCAAATCACGTTCGCCATGCAATTCCTCTATCAAATTGTTCAAAATAGTAACGTTTTGAATGGCATGCTGATATAAATATTATCATGCATTACTTAAACTTCATGCAGATTTTACAGTCATGCTTGATAAGTGTAAAATAGCTGTAAATGATTCCGAAAACGTAAATTTAACCTGTTTAAGAGTTCCAACTATTGCAGCATAATGCCAGTAACGCTGTAATAATGCCAGTTTTGCTCGTGTTTGTAATGATATCCTGTTATGATGTTCCCTGTATTATCTACGAACACATCGGTATGTGCGTGATTCCGTGCAATCCCAAATTTGCTCAAGTGTGCCCAACAATGGGACCATTTGCCTAAGGTTTGCTATCTTTCCAATATCTGCGTAATATCAAAATGTCAATAGATAGATGTTACTCGTAAACTGACGGGCACACTTGAAGCAAGTTGGGATTAACAGGGCGAGAAGACGCTTTCTCCCTTCTTGCGTTATCTGTTACCGTAAAAGAGGACTTACCTCCCTGTTTTTTGGTTTCTTTGTGTGCTACATGTCCCTTTTCTACATGAAAACCAAGTAACGGGAAATAAAACACAGATAAATAAACTATTCTGCCCGACGCTTTCATCATCCAATCTGACCCACTTAATATGCAGTGGTAGTTTTCCTTTCCGCGTTCAAAGCGGTGATTCTCATGCTCCATAGTTTGCAAAAAAATTTTAGCAGAGATGTCTAGACAAGACGAAATTGTTATCACTCGTCCACAAAGACAAAACATAATAAGTGCCTTGTCGGTAGTGGAGTGATGAATGCTGAATGATTGCAGTAAGCAGTAATTCCACGGTTGACGAGTTATAGACCCAGCTGTTTATTAGAAAGAAATAGCTTCCCCAACGGAATCTTATGTTAACTGTGTGCTCTGAGTTTATTGTACATGTTGCATTATTCCGGCAAGAGAACCGTTACAATTCGTTGCTTACGCCTACGGTTTTTTCTCCCTTTCCAGGTCTGAGAAGAAACATTTTTCCTCGGTACGTTGTTTTGCCTTTCAAAATGTCCAGTGATTTGCACTGTAGCGAATCAGGCTGTTGTGCAAAGCCTATTCTTCTAGGGCAGACTCTGGTAAGAATGGAGAGTACGCCCAATGGTGTCCCTCGCTCGAGCAGAAACCCTTGGTTAAACTTCAGAATATCTCAAATCATATACGTTTAAGGGCGGCAACCGAACAGATCTGATTTTGCGAAAACAGGACCGAACTAGTGCTTTTTTAATGGATATACAGACCTAAAACAAAGTAGAAAAATGTCCTCCCCAAATGTACAAATGTTGAAAGGAAAAAGCAGCTGAGGCTACTTACTTGAATGTCTGCGGCCAAATCCTGCGTAAAAGAGAACAGAAGATATGAGAGGAATAAAAACTTCGAGTTAAAGGTACCACATTGTACTGCAGAATTCTTTTGTTATCATCTAGTATTGGAGGATTAAAGGCATTGGTGTACTGAATAATGTAAAATGTAACTTATATCCTAAGCATGAATTTGAGTTCCCTCCCAGCGTGGTGTTACTATCCTTTAGTTACATTTTGTACAGTTCAGTGGGATTCAAACGTTTCGCGTTCCGATATTTCGTTAAACGCGGCCTAACCTCTTTAGGGAGCTTCAAAGAGTGTACATTGGAAGTAAGCCAGTGTTATTGTTATCACCAACCTCTCTGGACCATCATGGCTTAACAATTCACCTAAGAGCTAGCTGTTCAGATGCTGATTTATATTGTGCAGTTTTCATAGTATCCGTTTGCTTTATTAAGAGATTACTGATTATTTAACGATGTATTTGAACTAGGTTTTTTGAGTTTTTCCTTGAACGTCGTTGGTAACACAATTGCCAGTGGCTTTCGATGACTGGAGAAGAAAGCCCTTTTAATGTCCTCCTAAACTGCTGAATGAAATCCCAAACTCTTTGTGAAGCCACAAGCAGTCTTAATTGACCTCATGCATTGGTTTCTTTCAAAACTGATATAGAAAACTATCTCTTATTTGGCAATATTACAAAGCTTTGGAGGTTTGCTGCATTTGACATATGGAACGATGCGAGGACAGCTCCAGAAATGGGAGGTGCATATCCGAGTTGTACTTTCTATCAAGCAGTAAGCTAAGCATTTCCAGCAATGAACGGGGCCGGAAAAAATAGTTTATCTGGATGTATGCCCTGGTGAAAGCTGATGATTCTCTAAACTGATGATGAAGTTCCCATGACATGACACCTCGATTAAACTCCATTTTCGGCAAGATAAACCAGCTTGCCATTTATCATCTCTGCTCTGCATAAAGGCCAATTTAATGAAAGAAAGCACCATAAGCTTGAAGGGAACTTCTGTCAACAGACATGGGCTATAATAGGTTCCCCTGATGAGTCTTTTTTAATCTTTTTTCACCGTGATTTATTACCTTTAGAGAGGCGGTTTTTTCTCTGTGTAACAGGGTCGTTTGGTGGTTTTGGAGGTTTTGGTGCCTTGGGTATATCATACTGATCTTGTACCATGGAAACTTCAGGTAAGTCACTAGCACGCGGTATATGTGGCAGCTCATATGGCAGTGCAACAGTATAAGGTGATGCTTGATAAATGAATCTATCTGGCCCTACGAAAAATGGCATGTAGGGTGTCTTAGGCGTCTCTGGTGTCAAAGGAAACTCTGGCGTCCTGGGAGTCTCTGGTGTTCGAGGAGATGCTGGAGTCCTCGGTGATTCTGGTGTGACAGGGCTCTTGGGTGTGATCTGTGTTACAGGGGTTTCCTTGGTGACCGGTGTTTTTGGAGTGTCTGGTGTACCAGGTGATATTGGAGTGTCTGGTATTGGTGCGTGGATGTCGCCAGGGCGGGCCGTGATCATATCTGGAAAGTTTATTTATTCCTCCTTTTGATCGTGGGTTGTTTTTATATCTCACGCTGCCTTAAAATGTTCTGCAGTCATATATATTTTAGGAATTCGTGATTCTTCCTTTACTAAAAAACTGTTTGCTACGGTCTTTTCGTTATATAAAGCTAATCGGTACGTGTCATTTCCCCTTTGTATGTTGACAAAACTTGCTTGTGGTTTCTCCTTTCACTTGGTATTAACGCACTCTTTGATCGTTTTCAGTGAACCAAACAATCGTGTGAATAGTGTCAACCGTGGTGTCATAGGAACCTTGTGTCATGTATAGTCAAACCTCTTATTGGTCGAAATGCTTCCCACGCATCATTTCGGGTTTTAACAAAACTCTAGATTCGATCTGTTATAAAGAGTTTTAACAGCTACTGCTTTTTTCCCGGCATTTTTCTCTGATGTCGAAGTGACAGTATCAAAGCTTGCGATCATGGCGGTGGTTCAGAAATTTCACATAAACGGCCAAATGATCAAAGGAAAATACCTTTTTGCGCTCATCACCGTCATGGAGCTTAAAATGTTAGTCGAGTCTTGTTAAGGAGCCATTTGAGAATGAATAACACGCTTCTTCTAGGTTAAGTGAGACAGCATGTATTGGCTCGCCCTGTGACACCTTTTTAACTTATTAAGTTGGATGATCAGTTTGGTGACACTACATAATTAGTGGATAAAAATACCTAAAAATGGTCAGTGATAAACATGTTTTCAGTTGAGGCGTGTTATTCTTGGTTATTCTAATGTAAAGTGTTATATTTGATAGCCAAGGAGAACTAGAAAGTGAAAACCAAATACCATGTAAAACATGAATTCTCACCTCTTGACGCGAAAGTTAATAGCAGCACTGCACAAATGCAAGACCAAAATTTCATGTTGTTTCTGTTGAAATAAATTAATGTGTTTGGCTTATCAAACAAAATAATAACAAATGCCGTTGGCCTAAACTAGATATATCAACAATTTTAGACGAAAGGGACTCGTTAACTCTCATATCAGTTTTGCCAATTTCGTTAATTTCTGACAGTTAACCGAGATTTTAATTCTTATGGCTGTTTACCATGGTAAAGTGCGAGTTGTAGCGACAAAAACCAACGATGAGATAGACAAAACAAGATTTTGCTGTCGTACACTTTGTGTTAGAAATAAATGGTACGATAGTTAGTTATCAGTGATCGAAAATAAATCCAGGAAATGACACTATCGAATTCTCACCTTGCCCGTGGCTGCACAGATTCAGTTAAAAGTCTTTGAAGCTCCTTCTAACAAAGAAAAGTGGCCCATAAAGTCAGGGCATTAGTTATTCACTACGTGTGTTCATGTATTATTATAGAATAGGTTAACAATGTGTCAAACAATTATTACTTAATATGACACATTACAAGAACTGCAAGCTCTTACGACAAAAACGGTACAAGTAATGGTATCGAGGAATCGCAAACCGTCTTCTATTCCAGTTCTCTCGTAGGTGGCAAAATTCAGCTTATTTAAGAAATTAATTTCAGGGCAAAATGTTGAGAGCAACTTTGATTTGGTCTGCTCTTGGTATCAATAATTCATTTGCATGCTGGTGGTGCTATTATTAGTCGTTTGCAAATTGCAGGTAGGATTTTTTAGTTCAGTGAAGCGCGAGGTCAAAATTCAGCGAATCAGAGGCGTCGAACTCTTTGAATATTGGGCTACCGGTTTTCTATTGTCTCTCTCTATCTGTTATTCCCAAACAACGTTTCTTTCCTCATTTAATGTAATTTAACCCCTATGTTAGCAGTGCTATCTCTGTTTTGGAAGCAAATTAGGATGTTATTAAAAAAGGAAATTGTTTATCTTATTTATTTGGAAACGACAAGAGATTGTGGCAGTTAATTCTCCTCGTGGTTGGTCCCGTTATAACAGTGCCATCATTATTCCTGCTAGAAAATCTTGGGACAGCGTCGTACTGGAGATTCTAAAATAGTAGTGTGCTACCAGAGATGCTGATCAAAGTTAGGTATACTTCTAAATTATTGGATAATTGCTACACTACTCATTGTCACATATTCAAGTTAAAATTTTGCGCCAATGTCATTAAGGCGTTTGAAGGTTTAAACAGTTCAACTCTTGCCTTGAATAAAGGCGAGAAACATTAGTAACAGAAACGAAATAGCAAGCAAAGGTAAGTCTAAGCCGGCTGATAACGAAAGAAAAAGAAAATTGTTTTTTCAACATAGCAATGAACAAATGATTTATGTGGAGCAGGCGTGGCTAAAGGGGATTATATCCAGTTGTCGAACCAGGTTTGAATAATGAAACACTTACTCTAAAATAATCACAGTCATCCAATAGATCATATGCACGCTCTGTTTGGAAGAAAACGTTCGTTGCAGTTGTTGAGGAGCTGTTGCCCTTATACATCACTCTTAACAGTTACCCGCCAACGCAAAAATCTGTTTATTAATCCCTGAGGCGCCAACTGCAAATAAAATTGATTGTACTTGAAAGGCATTTTGAAACCAATGTTTTGTGACCGTGCAACTAATAAGATATCAGAGTTATTTCATGTTACTCATCGGTCCAAGACAAGTAGTTACTGTGTAAAATAGACAAGCGCAATAGATGACAAATTGCCAAAGAAGGATTGGCCGTTTTTATACTTGAGACATATAATACGTCTTGGCGACTCTGCATATGGCAATTTAAATTAATGCGTCTTTTAATCCGTCATTTAATTCGTCCCGTAGAAAGACGGGCGTGAGACGCATTATACGTCTGGATGAACTAAATCGTTTAGTACGATACCGGAAGCCGGCAGAAACACACAGATATCTGAGTGGAGTGGTAGCTAGCACAGTAAAGAAAAGTAGAAATTGGACAGAAACGGACCTGAAGTATTTATGCATTATTATAGAAGGCAAAGAAACAGACTCCGCGCACGAACTTGACTCATTAGCCTTGAAAAAATCTGCTGACAGAAGGATCTTCGAGGATAAGTGAAATTAAAGCTAGAAGAACACTTTCAATCCAAAGATTTCAAGAGAGAAAACGAGCAAGAGAAAGTGAAACTTAAGTCTTAACATAAGGATGGAGAGTTGGATCTTTCTCTCGATAAACGGAGAGCAAAGTTACATAATGACAACAGTGCCAGTTTTAATTTTCAGCTCGCGGCTCGGGACCTCGAGGATCTTTCCCGTTTAGATCGTCTAAAATAAAGCCCGTCTTTACACTATACGCATTAACCTAAAGAAGTATTATACGTCGATTATACGTCTGTAGTATGAAAACGGCAATTTTATTACCCTCTCCTGTTGGACATGACTGAAACCACAGGGATGCCGGAGCGTATTTTTAAAAATGTGGAGGGGCTTGAAAACGAGCGCCCGAAGGCACCATTTTGGATCTGGGGGTATCCTGCCCCAGAAAATTTTGAAATCTTGAGGCTCGGAAATGGTATTTTCAACATTCTCCATGTGATATTTCTTAAAAAAAGACAACATGGATAAGTGTAAAGTGACAAAAAATGTCATCGTCGTAAAAAAGGGGGGTGCTAAAGACCGCCCACCACCCCCCCCCCCTCCTAGCCCCGCTAGGCTCCGCCGTCCTTGAACCAGCGGCAGCAACTTTGCAGACATGTTCGTAAACAACCTGAAATGTTTCTCCAAGTACTTTTCAACGGTCCTTTTTCTCCCAGGGGCCAAACTGGTACATCATGGAATGTAAAAACCATTATTTGCCAAGAGATGAACTTTTCCGTCCCATATAGAATGTAAAAATAGACGTAATAACATTTCAAGTTACAGTAACAAAAGACCTGTAATTACATTACATTACATTTATTATCCTTATTATTAAGACAGTTAATGGAGCAGTTTGCGCACAATCTGATGGGTCATTACCTGCCAAGTTTAATTATTATAGCAAGCGCAATGATCTGCGCAAATAAACACATGCATATTTGCAATCATCTATTTTTACAAGTATTTTGTGTTTGCAAGGCATCTCCTTATGCAGTCTATAATTTACCAGTAGGAATCAAGAAGTTATCTTATCGACACTAGAAGAAACAATAGTAATGCAAATCAGGTTCCTAGGTTAGAGGTTCTTTCTCCAGATTCCTTGAGGAGTATAATGCAACTACAACTTGGCTAAAAGATAACGACTTTTTGCCTATGGCACGCCCTACTGACGCTTTCTCTGATGTTACACAGATGTTTGAGTAAACAGTTATGTTGTTAATTATTCTGCTTAAGACATCCATTGGCTTAAGAATCTGCTTTGCACATAAACACCATGCGTATCGTGATGTAATACAAATGACAATATCTTTTACTATGAACTATATGCATGAACATTTAGGTGTTCAAATGGTTTCGAGGGCAGTTTGGAATAACTAAGAACCGTTACTAGTAAATTTTTCAAAGACTGAAGAAATTGCACCAGCCTTTAGAGCGAGTGCAATTTGTTGTCTTTGAAAAATTTACGAGTGCTTAGTTGCACTCGAAATCATTTTATTTTCTCGTTAATGATATACGTGCAAAAATTTAATTTCAAATTTCTTTACCAAATTTTAACTTCCTGCACTGTTTAGAAATAATTAACGTTCTCTAAGCTAATGAGCGCGTTGAAATTTTTGCATGTATTTTATTAATCACAACACAGTGTAACTGAGCATCGTTAATTTTACTGCTGCTAGTTTAATGTATCCAAGTTTCAATTCGTAAGCACTTGATTCTATTAAAGTTTAGGTAAGTGGCACAAAAAAAAAATTCTCATTGTTTAAGACAACTGAGACCTGTGTATGCGTGTGTGTGCGTGTGTGTGTGCGTGCGTGTGTGTGTGTGTGTGTGTGTGTGTGTGTGATTGTGAAACGGTGTTGCCTCATCAGAAATATCTCTCCATCTCGATAAACTTGATTAACGATGGACTCATTTATCCATAAATTGGATCCTGTATTGCAAACGTTCTTGTCGATAGCAAGGTATTACGTCTATGAATTTTCTTTGTGGTGAAAACCACTCTTCCACTTATAACTACGAGTGCAACCAATTTCCCTTCTTCAGCAATTTTTGACTATCTGTATATCACTTTGTAGCACCTATTCATGATGCGAAGACGAACAAATGTTGAACGACAATTGTTAATTATCCACCAGACTCAAATGGGGTTCCGCGTTAAACTCATCAAGAATTGATTCCTCGGATGAGAAGAGCGAAAGAAGATTATTGGTGCAACATTGCCTCGATTTCGTATCTGGTAAACGCTTGAGGTCGTTACGGCTGCTTCCCTCGATCAGGTTAGTAGAACTGGGGTATAACATCCGTCGTTTGGCTCGAGATGAGACAAATTCATTCATCTCCCTGTCTACGGAAACTTGCCGTTCACCCCAACTCATATAGTGAGCTTTATATGCATTTACGTGCTGTGCGGCTGGCTTAAGTCTGTTGTGCTGATTACCCACTCTTTCCCCACCGGTGTAAGCGTAGTCAGTATGTGATCCTATATAAGGATTACATTTCTGCGTTGCTTGTAAGAAGGGATCGAGCATTTTCGGCAGCTTACGATGTTGAAGAACAGACGACTCATCTTGCAGTAATCGGGGACTGGATAGCACATGTCTCAAAGAAGAATTTAGCGGCAGGGTCTGCGATCTATCAGCTGACGGCAAATTGGCAGGAGATGAGTCACATGAGGAATGAGAACTTCGATGATTACTCCGTTGACGCAGAAATTCAAAACTAGAAAAAGGAGATCGTAATGGGGCATCCATGGCACGTGCATCCGTAACCTGTACTGATGAGCATCTTGAAAGAGGAGTGTGTTGAGTGGGAGGAATGCTGCACTCTGAACCCTCTTGACAACAGCAGCTGTTGGACTTCATAGTTCCCAGAGGTAACCCTGAGGGAGGATTCCTCTGTGTTGCTTGAAAGCCTTCTGCGGAATCTCTAAGTAGTTGGGATAGGCTGCTAGACCTAGACAGTAGTGATTGCTCCTCTGCATTAGTTTTCATAGAAAATGATGAAAGAAGCAAAGCATTACTCTGTCCTTGGTCAAAACGCTTGTTAAATATGTTAATGCTATCTCTTGGTGTTATCACTCGTTTGTTTTTCGGTTGACAGGAGGTGGCGTCATCAGTATTATATTGCTTCCTTATTTGCTCTATATCAAGCCAATAACCTGCATTATCTTGTTCTTTACTGTTTTCATAGTCTGGTTTTGATGAACCAGGCTGTGAGACCAGATGTTGCTTTTCCATAATTGTAACAGGATCATATGACCAACTATCTCCCTTTGGTGAAACGAGGAAAAGTCGGTTTCTCTTAGGCTCGCCAAGTAAATCAAATCTCCGACGTTTAGCGCCACCTCTTGTTCCCAGATCCACCGGCCTAAAGACCTGTCACCAAAGAAATGTGGGAAATAAGACAGAATTGCAATCTTTCTAAATAGCACAGAATACGCAGGTTAACTGATGCCAATTTCTTACCAAAGCGTCTTAATTCGTCAAGGTTTACCATTAGAGCAAATATTTAGTTTTTCAGGTGAATTTGATTCTGCTTTTGAACAAAGGAGGTTAACTTTGCTTAAAATTCTTTGGCTACATAATTCTGTCGTTCCTTTAACTTTATCTTCGCAGTCAAGCATTCAATACCTCCCATGATATTACTCTACTGCTATTTCAACTGCGTTTATCCATCAAAATCCTATAGGCTGCTTGGTTCTTCAGAGCAATAATACGCTAACACGGAATATGTGGCCAATAAATCGAAACGATAACGATATTGATCATAAGCACCCTGCAGGTATTATGAAGCGCTTACCACACGCATGTTAACTTGAGTTCCTTGTGTGACCATCGAGGTATTTCCCTGTTAGAAAGAGTCATGGGTAAACTAGGAACTACGTAAAACAATTATTAATTTCTATCTTACTTCGGAAAATTATGAAATCGGACGTTCTTGTGCTGCTGTATTATTAGCATTTAAAGTAAAGAATTTTCTAATACTTATACGTAGTTTATACGTAAACTACGTATACGTACTACGTATTAGGTATACGTAGTTTATATCTCCAATTCGCGCATATGGCAATATTAGATTTCAACAATCTGCGGTAGCGTTTACCCCTCATTCAGTGAACTTTACAACCTTCTTGCTGGAAACTAACTGTAATAGTGTACTTCCACCGACAGAAAATAAAGGAAAAGAGTCAAGCTGACAAATAAGATCAACTACAAACGCTGGCTAAACTTAATTCAATTAGCCCACGCTATCTATCTATCTATCTATCCATCTATCTATCTATCTATCTATCTATCTATCTATCTATCTATCTATCTATCTGTAAACCCACGGCCAGAATTGCTATCTTCTCTATCATTCAAAGAGCTGATGACCGATCTTTGAAGAAACCTGCCAAAGAATCCAACCGGGAAATTAAATCCTACTGCAACAGTGGTTCTGATTTTATTTCAAACGACAACATCATTGATGTTGTTGGTGGACTTCACTCTCAATAGCGGGGGACTTCGCCTGAACCAAAACGGCTGTTTACGACTCAACGGCGAAGATATTTTCAGTCTGATTGAAGTCTTCCTGATGCCGATAGTTCGCCAGGCAGTATTAATAGTTCAAACATTAGGCCTTTTGATGTATGTTTCTCATATGAGGGGTTTCAAGACGGGCTCGTTAAATGTTAAGAGTCTCTGTAACTATATTGACGAGCTTGGGGCCCTGAAGATTAGGAGCACTTAGATAGTTGAAGAGTCTACTTTGCGGTGCGGAAACCATGTGCGGACGCAGCTAGTTAAGCGCTCTGCAAACTTCAAAATTTATCGTTAGTTTCTGAAGTCCGAGTCCTTATTTATCTGCTTTTCAACATGGGAGTCCGCAATGTTACGTCTTTAAGAAAAGCCAACGATAACCTCAAGAGGCAGTTGCAAGATTTAGCGACAGATTTCCAAACTTTCAAGAACAAGATGGCGGAAAGAATGACGCCGCGATCGCATCTTTGCCGACTGAAAATGATTTTCAATACCTCAGCGATGGTTATGATGCTCTGGTGCAGTCCAAAACGAATATGGTAGAAGATTTACAAAACCTATCGCGGTGATTGGATATATTGACGGAGAGTGTCACTAGGATCGACAAAGCCATTGACGAAATGCTATTCTACAGTTAGCAATATAATATAAAAATAGTCGGTGTTCCTCACATTAGTGAAAATGAATCTTCCGAAGAGACTGTGGAACTATGTGTCAAGTTATTCTCGGCCTTGGGGGTCGAAACACCAATCTCTGATATAGATATAGCACACAGAGTCCCTCAACGAAACAACACGCAATCATCTATTTTTACAAGTATTTTGTGTTTGCAAGGCATCTCCTTATGCAGTCTATAATTTACCAGTAGGAATCAAGCAATGGCCGCCGAAGACCTAATCCAATCATCTGCAAATTCACGAGGAGGATGACTCGTGAAAAAGTCTAAAAAGTCTAACTACTCTAACAGTAGATGATTTGGACCTGCCCACTATGGCAACCGTTGACCGTATCGCGATCTACAGCCACTTAACACCTAAGCTACAGGAGTTGCTGCAGTGGCGGATCCAGGGGGAGGGTCCGGGGGGTCCGGACCCCCCCCCCCCCTATCAGACCTGACGCTTGCTTAAGACTAAAATTCTTGCATCGACTGGACCGTATATCACTTTTTAACTGGCTGATATTTTACATGGACTTAAATATTTAAATCTGAGTGGCCATGTGGTATCTAATCTGACCTTCTTGCAAGGCACGCGCCAGTTGGAGTATTTGATCCTAAATGATTGCATTGCATTGAAGGACATATCCCCGGTTTCTTTTTGTAAACATTTAACCTTCCTTTCGCTTAACAGGGTAGTTATTCACGAAAGTGAGCTCTTGCAGTCTGTACTGCCGCTGTCAAATCTGTTTTTCCTCGGTGTAAAGGGAAACGAGCTATCTTTAGAGTCACTTAAAGAAATGTGCAAAACACTTTGCAAACTTTCTTTTCTCAGCTTAGACCATAATATAGTAAATCGATCAGAATTTTTATCCTTAGCAAGCGAATTTGATATCACTGTCAACAATGCTTAATTAAAGGGTGCAGTACGTTGACTCAGTTCAGTTTTCTCAATCATTGGTGATGAGGTGACAGATAAATACGCAAATCAAGAAATATTAAGTGTTTGCCTTAGGTTTTTAGATCTAAACAACGACGTTTCCCCTCAAATCAAAGAAGTATTTTTCGACTTTGTCAACCTTGACAAAACAACTGATGAGAGCATAGCAAACGCTATTTTGTCAAGTTTGGCCGAGAACAACATCGATGTGGCGTTTGCAAGAGGACAGGCATACGATGGTGCCAGTGCCATCCTCAGAAGCATGTGGTGTGTAAGGAAAAATAAGGAGAATAGCACCGATGGCACTGTACACTCATTGCAACAGTCACGTTTTGAATCTCAGTGTTGCAGCCGCATGCAGGTTAATTTCAGTCAGAAACATGATTGGAACCTTAAATGAAACTTTCCTTTTCTTTCATTTTTCACCTAAAAGACAGCGATTTCTAGAACAAGTTTTAGAGAAGTGTGATTCTACTTGCAGAAAGGAGAAGTAAAAAGGCTTATGCAAGACCCGATGGGTGGAAAGGCATGAATGTTACGAGACTTTCTACGAACTTTACGAGTACGTTTGCATTAGCTTGGAAACGATAGTTGATCAAGAGTCGCATCCTCATCTATATTCCTCGTTATCGTTCACGTGGGACAGGGAGACTAAAACCAAGGCACAAGTTCTTCTGGCAATTTGAAGACATTCGGATTCATCTTCACTTTTTTGATCACAAAGAATAGCCTAGAGACACTCAAACCAATTGTAGCCAAGATTCAGAAGAAAGACCAAGATGTCTTTCAAGCGTATTCTATGATTGACGGCACCATTAAAGCAGTTGCCAGGGTGAGGTCAAACATAGAAGAGGAATGTCATGAATGGTTTGAAGACGCTTCTCGACTGGCTGACAAGATTGAGGCTACAGTCTGAGTGCCAAGAATCACTGGGAGGCAGGAACATAAGAACAATGCACCTAGCGTAAGCCCGGAATCACATTATCGCGTTAACGTTTCCATACCTTTTATAGATCATTTATTAGAAGAAATGAGTTCAAGATTCAGCGAGGACAATAGGGCTGGAGCCGAAATTTTTGCCTTGGTTCCATCTGCCATGGTGAAGCATGACAGTCCTCGTAATTTAGCAGAAAAGCACCGTCCTCTCTTCTTTCTGAGTTAAAGGAATGGCAATACTTCTGGAAACAGTACACGCCCACTATACAGCTACCGGGAAATCTTATTGAGTGTGTAAAATATGCTGACGAGGATATGTATCCTAACATACGAGTTTTGCTTATAATTGGTTGTACCCTTCCTGTTAGTTCTGCCGAAGCTGAGCGTTCATTCTCTGGCTTGCGACGAATCAAGTCATATCTCAGAAACAGGATGTCTGATGAGCGGTTGTCAGGACTTGCACTCATGCACTTACATCATGACCTTGACTTTGATGTTGACGAAATCTCTACAATCTTTGTAACCAAGCACAAGAGGAGGATGTTTCAAGGGTGTATCCTGTACGAGTAGAACTCAAGTACACGGTAAGAGGCCAAGGAATTAAAACGTGCAACCACGATTGGCGGTAGGGGGTGTGGGGGAGAAGTAATTTGCCACACAAAAAAAATAAACAGTCCTTTTTGAACCAAAGTTTGGACCCCCCCAGTCAAAAATTCCTGGATCCGCCCCTGTGCTGTATGCCGCAAAAGTCCACCAGAAGTCGTTCAGTTACAAATGGTGCTGGGCGAAGGGGGCGGCTGTATATCTTCGCAAGACAGATTCATCAACAAATGATCTGGCTAACCTACGAGCACGTGAATCTTCTTCATCAGGCCATCAATCCAGTGGTGACTGAAGTTTGATCTGTAAACAACTCACCTTTAGCTGCTAAGTGAACTTTTATTTAATTTAGTCTTTGTAATATAGAAATTCCTATCATGGAAGGTACGAGTAAAGACGTTGATAAATCTAGACGATCTTTATTGAAGGAACTGCCATATTTTGGCTCTAGAGGAGATTTAACGATGATACATGGACAATATAATAATTCTTTTGTGATTGCCTCGAAAACTAGGAGAGATTTGGACAAGTTGTCGAGTATTTATGACCTGGATTTGTTCACTCTTAATACCAGTATAGATCATAATCTTTCTCCCGTGAGACAGTCTCATATGCGAATACACGGCCGATATTTTTCCCCGCATAGTTTCAGGGAAATGAAAACCAAACAAATAGAAGATGGAATTAAGACATGCTTTTCTTTTTTTCACAATAATGTAGTTAGTTTAAACCGGAACCTTGAAAATCTCCAAACCCATCTTTTGCATGAGCTTGATTTTCGCTTTAATGTTATTGGTGTCACTGAGAGAAAAATCACCAATTCCAATTTTTACACTTGCAATGCAAATATTCCTGGCTATGTTTTCGAATGTGCTCCCACACCTTTAGCGTCAGGTGATGTTGGGGTGTTTATTGACGAGACATTAAGCTATTGTGTTTTAGAAAAGGTCACGAATGAAGCCTTTCAGTCCCTATGGATTAAGATCTCTTTTATCAAAAAGAAAAGCGTTATTTGCGGCAACAAAGTTCACTTAAACACTTTCAGCAATATTTTGATGAAACAATTGAAAAATTCACTTCTTCGGTAAAACACGTTGTAATCATGGGTGATTTCAACATAGATCTTCTTAAATGTGACTCGTCATCTTATAGCCTCCACTTTATGTCTTCTATTCAAAGCTGTTATCTAATCCCCACAATTGACAAACCAACCCGAGTTCGAAGCTCTTCTGCTACTCTTATCGATAACATCCTTATTAACAACCCTGACCAAGTTGTGACCTGCGGAAACATAGTATCTGATATTGGTGATCATTTCTCGCAATTTTGCATTTTAAAATCTGTGAAGCATAAAGTAAAGGTAAACAAATTTAAAGTGCGAAATTTTTCGCAGTTTTCTGCTGATTGCTTCAATGCTGAACTTTCCCAAGTGGACTGGAATGGTATTGTTGAAACGAAATCGTGTGATGTGAATGATTTGTTTTCATCTTTTTATAACAAGTTTAAGAAGCTTGTCAACAAACATGCACCTGTGAAGATTTCAAATCGTAAAGCAAAACAGCTTTCCGAACCATGGATAACTCAAGGCTTACGCGATTCTATTAAGATTAAAAACAAATTATATGCATCTGGTAATGTCTCTAAGTACAAAACTTATAGAAACAAAATTTGTAGCTTAACACGCATAAGTTAACAACAACAACTCTATTTAAAATTCTTTGACTCTAATTTGACTAATATGAAGAAAACGTGTGAAGGAATCAATAGGATACTTGCACGCAAATCAAAGAAAAGTAAGTCCATCACTTCCATTAAGGATCCTTCGGATTCTGACAAAGTTACCAGAAACACTATCAGTATAGCTAATGTTCTCAACAAACATTTTGTTTCTGTTGGACCAACTCTGGCAAATAATCTGCCACCCGCTAAGTGCCATTATATTGACTTTCTTAAGAGAATTAAATCAACTGATTCGTCGTTTGCTTTTAACCTAGTTACTCCAGAGGAAGTTGGACTAGAAATTTCTTGCATACCAAAAAACAAATCTCATGGCTTATACTCGTGTCCGACGCAGACGTTTAAAACCCTCTGCAAGTGGCATTCTGGTGGATATTGTAAATATATCTATTTCAACTGGAGTTTATCCCTCTAAGCTAAGAATGGCAAAGATTATTCCGATTTTCAAGCAAGATGATGACACAGACGTTAACAATTATAGGGCGATTGTTCTGCTTTCTAATTTCAACAGTATCTTTGAAAAAATAGTGTTTAAAAGAATGGAGTCTTTTATTGAACAGAATAACCTGCTCACTAAATCTCAATATGGCTTTCGCAAGGCATATTCTACTCAGCCTAGATATTGTGAATGCAATACAGATAAATATGAGCAATCGTTTATTCTCATGCGGGATTTTCATCGATCTGAAAAAGGCTTTTGATACTGTAGATCACGAAATTCTTTTGCACAAGTTAGATTACTATGGTTTCCGCGGCATTATAAACATCTGGTTTTCATCCTACTTGCAAGGGCGAACTCAAACAACTCAAATTGGGCCTCATATTTCTGAAAGGTTAGATTCTACTTGTGGAGTCCCTCAGGGTTCTGTTCTAGGCCCACTGTGTTTTCTGTTATATATATCAATGACATACAGGAATCATCAGATAAGCTTAGTTTTTACCTTTTTGCGGATGATACAAATATTCTTTTTGCTCTACGTAAATCAAGAACTCAATAAAGTATATGATTGGTTAACTGCAAACCAACTGACCTTGAATATTAAAAAGAGTAATTTCGTTATATTTTGCCCTGCCCAAAGGAAACTTACTTATCAACCTAAAATCGTGATATTTGATAATAAACGGAACAAGAAGGTGGCTCTGGAGCATAAAGATTATGTCAAATATCTCGAGATTTTAATTGATAAAAGTTTGTCTTGGAAACACCATATTGACCATGTAATCATTGTACTAAGTAGAACCGTAGGATTAATCGCTAAATTACGACACTTTCTGCCAACGCATACCCTCTTAAATATATACCAAGCTCTTATAGCTCCTTATTTAACATATGGTCTGACGGTATGGGGTCAAGCCTACAAATCCTACCTTGACAAGCTCCTAAAACTGCAGAAACGAGCTCTTCGCTTTATCTACTATTCTCATCATAATGAGCATGCAATTCCTTTATTTGTTGACGCTCATATCTTACCGCTAAAATTTGTTTATTATGAATCTATAGCTAATTTGATGTTTGACGTTCGAAACAGAACAGCTCCATCCAATATTCGAGATCTATTTCAAGACATATCTAATGTTCATTCTTACAATACACGTTCTTCTGCCTCTAATAACTTCTATACCAAACCTTCTAGGCTATCCGTTCAAGCGAATTCCTTCTCTCGAAGTGGAGTAAAAGTGTGGAATGCAATACCTCAAGCTTTAAGAAATCTTTCCAAAAATGCGTTTAAAAGAAAACTCAAACAAATTTTATTCAACATATTAGAAGCACATGACACTTATACAGATTTATTTGAGATTATACAAAATGTAAAGTCCTGGTAATACTTCTCCTGATCTGTCTTGGCTATTTTTATAAACTGTAGCTGTATCTTTAATATTTCAAATTTGGTTAATGCAACTTGTTGTTATTCAATACTGTCTCCTTCCTTTCTACTTTATTAGTTAATAATTATTAATTTTTTCTAATTCGGCTATTAAGGCATGGCCCGCCTAGATTAGCTTTTGCTAGTTGCGGGCATGCCCTTTCTTGTAAATATATTTGAAAATTAATAAGGTGTAAGTGTAAGTGTAAGATATTCTTCACATTAATGAAGCCAAGCTCGATGGTGCAAATCGTGACAGGCTGCTCGATTTACCAAGCTATACGTTAATACGTACAGATAGAAATAAGTTTGGTGAAGAGGTCTTTGGTGTTTACTTACGTCATTCTATAACCTTTCTAAGAATGCTAAGTCTTGATGACAAAAATCTTGAAACGATTGTTCTTGATGTACAAAAGCCAAGATCTTTACCATTTCTTTTTACCACATGATTGGCCACCTCAGTTTCCAGTAGAATATTTTGAGGATCTTGAATTGTTTTTGTCTGACTCAAAATACAGGGAGGTTTATTTACTTGGTGACTTGAATTGTAATTTTCTCTGTAATCCCTTAGCGTCTCACATTTAACACCTACTGGGTGTGTTAATTACTAGTACTTTTCAATTCCAGCAAGTTTTAAGTGAACCTACAAGGGTTAACCCTCAAACAAAAACTTTGATCGATCTGGTTACCATAAACAGTGTTGAAAGTTTGAGTCAATCGGGAATTTACCCTCTTTCAATTAGTGATCACAACCTTACTTTTGCAGTGAGAAAGAGGGCAGCCACTAGACATTTGAAACATTTTGATGAAAGCAAATTTAAAATCGACGTGGCCGTCTATTGCGAATTTTCGCATTACATGTATATTATTTTCGCATATTAATTGTAAAAATGTTTAAGCGCGATTGGCTGAAGAAAAAGGCTTCAAAAAGTGGCTGCCTAGAGGACTGGGCGGCTTACAGAAAGCAAAGGAATTTCACGAATAAGGAAATTAATCAAGCAAAAAAGTGCTTTTGTCGGAAACAAATTGAAGAGGCTTCAGGTGACCAGAGACCTACCTGGAAAACCCTTAATGATTTGACGCGAAAGCAGTCTGACAGTACCACACTTCACGGCTATTGGTTCGAGACTTGCTTCTGAAATACCATCTGATCGTATTGGCAGTAAGCCAAAAGATTTCCTTACTAAATGTTCTGCGAGATTTCAATTCAAGAAAATCGTTCCCTCCAAGGTCTTGAGGTTATTGAATTTAGTCAAAATTTCGAAGGCTCCCGGTCTTCATAAATTTTTCAATAAGATTTTGAAATTGCCTGTATGTGTTATTTATAAGAGAATAACTGATCCAGGAACCGATCTCTTTAATTTTTTAATTGCTTCGGGTGTATTTCCCAGGCATTGGAAAGTTGCAAAGGTCTGTCCACTTTTTAAATCCGATGTCAATAACTATGTACAGACCTACTTCGATTTTAACAAACATTGTTCGTGTTTTTGAAAGACTACTTCTCGAGCAAATTTATAAGCTTACAAGTGCGCACACTAAGACAGTGGTAAATGAGCTCGCTATTTGAAACATTTCAGTGCACAAAATACCTTATCGTGGTGTTCATTAAGAAAATGCACTCATCTTGGAGCCTATGTTGTTCAGCAGAATGTCTTCTATTTGCAAACGTCACGGTTACTCTCAAGTAGGTCCCTGCTTACGAACGTTCGAGTTACACTTGAGTTGATTTGTCTTTTGAGATCACGAAACGACCCGGTTCGAAACTGACGCTCGACATCTTAAAGTGTGGGTCCAACACGAACGGCGTGTGCGTCTGCATGCATTTTGAGAGTCTCACAAGGAAAGGAAGTGGAAAAATACTATTTCGAATCCATTTCTGAACGCTGCTTCAACTGTGATTCAACTCGTATTGTTGACTCTTCCCAGTCCCTACGCGGCTGCACATTTGCGACGTACATAGATAGATAGGCAGCCCAAACCTAGACTCGTGCCCGCCCCAGGCGTGCACGAGTAATGAGTAAGGATCATAAAGAGAGATTTCGAATTTGTGTTGATCGGGTCTAGACAGAGAATTGCCGCTCTTGATGGTGACATAGAATTTACCCTGTCTAACACGAATGTGAAGCAAGTGGAGTCCAGTATATGCTTAGGTGTTAGTATTGATAAGAACCTGACGTGGGACGGCCCCTTGCAAAGGCATAAGGTAATTTCCAATTGAAGATTTCTAAAAAAAGATTAAACCTTTTACAAAAAAGTAGAACCTTGTTGTTTTATATAGGTCAATTATTCAACCTTATTTCAGTACGTTACTGTTGTATAGTGTGGGATTCAAAAGGTGACACTTTAACCAACAGTCTTCAAAGCCTTCAAAAACAGAGCGGCTCGTACTATTACCTGCGCTTCATATTCTAAACCCTCTCGGGAAATTTTTCACGAATTTGGGCTGGACCCAATTAGATTCCGTGAGCAAATTTCACAAGGCTATTATGATGCTTAAAATTGTCAAGGGCCTGGCACCTCCATACCTCACCCAAATGTTCACTTTAATAACACCTTAAATAGTTACGGTCTGAGATCTTGATTCCAATCTTGAACTGCCTAAATGTAGAACCAATTAATTCAAGAATAGCTTCGCATTTTAGTGGCGCTAAGGTCTGGAATGCTCTCCCTCGCCATCTCAAAGAGCAAACATCTTTGAATAACTTTAAAAGTAAGTTTAAAAAGGTTTACTACCAGTCCAGCATCAGTTAGACAACTGCATAGTTATCGTCACCTCGTTGTAATTTGCTTCAATAAGTTGACTTAAATTTCAATATACTATGTTGTAATTAACTAGTGGTACATGTCATTAGCAATTGTACGGATTTTACGGAAACCAAATTTTAACCTGTACGTTTTGATTTG
The DNA here is from genome assembly GCA_949710005.1 of Ricordea florida. Taxonomy (NCBI): domain Eukaryota; kingdom Metazoa; phylum Cnidaria; class Anthozoa; order Corallimorpharia; family Ricordeidae; genus Ricordea; species Ricordea florida. The sequence goes on from OX453275.1 coordinate 15,385,038, forward strand.
ATAAAGCTCCGTGTTTAAATAATAAACTATTCCATCTATCTATCTATCTCAGGGGCGGATCCAGGATTTTACATGAGTGATTTGCAGCACCTTAACTAGGGGGGTTTGGGGGCATGCTCCCCCAAGGAAATTTGAAATTGAGTGCTCCCAGAATGCAATTTTCCTGCATTCTGAGAGCACTTTAAGCCATTCAGACACATTAACAGTACCTCCTCAGAAAGGCAAAATTCTGTACAAAAAAATCAATTCTGTGTATTTACACAGACAAACCAGAATAACAATTTTTTTTGTCCAGAAATTTGCCTTTCTGTTGTCTAAGGAGTCTAGCATGTCAATTAAGATTGAGGGCTGCCTTTGAAAATGTAGTAGATCTGCTGCCTGGATTGCTGTCTTGGATGCTTGTAGGGGTGCCAACAGCCTTTTAGATCAGTGTATAAATTGATGTGGTCCAATGAGCTCAGACTGAGAGAATATGTGAAAACCATTTAAGCTTATCAAATACCCAGTGTCAGTGGAAAAATAACTCTAAAAACTATTGAAGAATGACTTTTTTGTCCAGATATAAGTATTAATACAATTTAATCTTTGATAGCTGCTCCTGTTGTTCCATCCTCACAAAGGTAGAATCCTACAAACTCTTCTCTGACTGTTTTGGTCGAATCGAGAAATCTGATCACCACTGAAAGGTTTTCTTTATTTGATATGTCAGCTGCTTCGTCAGGCATAATAGAAAAATATTTGCTGTCCCTGATTTCCTGTGACAAATTATTCACTATGATAGCACCCACAGTTGTAATCATCTCATTTTGAATGGTTTTAGAAATATAAGTCGCATTTCTGGGAGCGGTTTCCAGGTGATGTTTTAGTGTTTGGTCGCCGCTGTCAATTCGAAATTCTAACAGTGCATATAAAATAACCGGAAAGACTGCCATTTCCTCGATCATCATCTCGTGTACCTCTGAGGGCTATGTTGTTTTTCCGCAGAAAATTGTTTTAAAAAGGGATTTCAGAATTTCGCGATTTCTATTGATTTGCGGTTGAAGTAAATTGTTGATCTGCTGATCAGTTGGAACCGCTTCTCTTCTCATGTTTCTCAGAAAATTCTCCATTGCGATCACTGCAAAATTATGCATCTCACATTTCCCGCTGGCGTGTTTGGTAAAACTTGAAACGGCGGACGTCCAAAGTGTGAGTGGAGACTTGAACAATTTGTCTAGTTTATTCGTATTTCGCCCACACTGGACTCCAAAACAAACACACGGTAAACAAAATGCACCATCGACATATTTAGAGTATGCTAGCCAGGGAAATCTTTTCAGCCAGCTCCACACAAAATGACGGCTAGAATTCGAACATTCCACTGACGCTGGGAAATCAAATAGCTCACCTGGTTTCCACACATTCTCTATGAACTTGAACTTGTCCTGGTCCGAATATGAGTTGATTTCCTTGAAAACCAAGCCAACATCATACTGTGAACAGTCCTCCTTCCGACAAACTGGATCGCCTCGAACCATCATTTCTAATTAAAATTTCCCTTGTCTTCCTCCGTCGCAAGTTACTTTAACAATGAACTCTGATCGGAGCAAGAACAAACGAGGGACTTTCAGGGAGAGGCTTCCCTTTATATACGATTGTCAGTAGTTTGCACGGTAGTTTGCGTCCTGGATAGCCAATCACAATCGAGTTTGAGTAGTTCGCAAGACAATGCGAGTGATTCTAGCCAATAGAGGAGGGTTTTGAGTGATTTGTGGAAAGATCGATAAACTAACCACTCCCACCCACTGCGTACAAATTTTGTCCGGTCGTGCCTACGAATTTTTTCGTGTTGTTCTCCGAAGTCTCGACAAAGGGCGAAAGCGCACGAACGGAGATTCGTCAAATTCGTTCGGAAAGGACTGGGTTTGGTGTGTAATCGACGGTATAACGAGATTCGACGATTTTTTTCTTTGTTTTATTTCATAATAAACACTGCAACAAGAAGGATAATTGATTTCTTGAGCTTCAAGAAACAACCTGAGAAGTAACAAACCCAGGTTTGGAAACATTTGAGTGATTTCTGGAAATCACTTGAACTACTCTGGATCCGCCCCTGTATCTATCTATCTATCTATCTATCTATCTCTATTTACCTATCGATCTTGAAAAAACCAGTGACAGCTCGAATGTTAAACAATGTTAAACACTCAGCGGCTGTTAAACACTCAGGTTATGAAGATTGGTGCTTTATTTGAAGTTAAGTTGAGTCTTTTAACCATTCGCTGCACGCTGCAGCTTGCCATTGTTGGTAAGACCCTTTCTTGGTCTGAATTTCTCAATTGGTAACTCAAACGCCTTCCTCGAGACAGTACGTTTTCGACGGAGTAACAGCCGAACGTTTGCTGGTGGCCATGGGACTCCTCGTGATTTAAGTCCCATTACTGTATGTTATCATACCTACCAAAACCGTGTTGACTTGCGTGCCACGTGACACCATTTTTCCAATTCTCTAGGTAAAGAGAGAAATTAAGTTTTTTCAATCCATGATCCAAAGTCAGGCTCTCCAGCTACATGGAATTCTCAAAGAAGAGATATGTACTTGCGGACATTGTAGGATAACCTATAGCTAGCTTCTAGCTTCCGATTCCTGTCATCTTCAAAAGATATGAATAAAAACTTTGGGCATTATGTTGAAAATATCAATGCCATTCGTTAACACGAAGTAATATCTTACTTTGAATAACAATGAACCAATCACGTTTGTTCTAGAAAGAGCCGGAAACACCCCAAACAATCAAACAAATTCATACCCCTCTATAGAAAGTAGTCAAAAGACAATCAAAATTCCTATCCTGTTGGTCAACAACACAAAATGCTTTTATTGTGAAGAGTGAAGAGGGGGTGGCGAATGGTTAATGCAAGACTTTGCAAGAGGGCGAGACTACCGTTTTTCTTTGCGAGCCCGAGACATTTTGACTTCTTAGATTGCGAGACCGAGACTTCAAAGTGTTTTGAGTTCGAGACTCTTACGTATAAAAATCGAGACTGCGAGACGCACATAACCGCTAAAAAACGAGACTGCGAGACCCGTGAAATTTGACTAAAACTTTGCGAGACCCAGAGTTTTTGAAGGACCATTCGTCACCCTTTGAAGAGAAACACGAACTTATGTAGCACGCTTATATATTAACTTCGGCAGTGCCCAAATACATGATTTCCAAACTGTTGGTCCACAGGAAATTGGAAAACAAAAAAGGGACTTCTGATTTCTAATCTCAATTTCACCGTTACTCTCTCAGATTACCGTTCTGAAAGTAACGAGCCTCATTACTTTCAGATTTCATCATTTAGCAGCCTTTTACCAATCGCTACACTGGAGATTTCCTTGCACATGTGCTAGTTTCGGAGGCCAGCGTGGTTATTTTCGGAACTTTACGGTATGTTACTCGTAACAATAAGCACACAGGCCGATTATCTCGATTGCGTTTGGTACACTATATTAAATAATTTTAGTGAAATCTTACTCTTTATCAACTAATTCCAAGTTTAGTTTCCCCTTGACACCCTGAAGTGTGGTCAGAGAATTTTTTTCGCTCGTAACTTACTCTCTTTTGTTCATCAGCAATACGTTGAATGGTTAGTTTTAGCTTCCGGGCTTCTTGGTGAAGTTCCTTATTTTCGTTCTCTAGCAAATACATCCTGGTCCTAATCTTGCCCATTTGTTTTCCGAAAGTCCTCTTTATTCTAGTAACGCGCTTCTTGAGTAGCTTGTTAAATTCCTAAAAAGGAAAATATAGTTGTTAGGTGACGTAAGCTGCAAGTACAGACCACCCAGTCTCCAACAAAGGATGAGTTGCTTAGAGTTATTTTTCAGCTGGGTGGGTGTAGCAGCTGGCTGAGTCACGCGCAAAATAATGTGGAGAACGTTTTTATTCTTTCGGTTGTGTTTTTAAAGTCTCCTTCATTCTGACAATGGTTCTAATTTGCTTTCTGTACTGTACATTGACTTACTCATTATCAAGCATTTTTATTATCATTTTCCTTTACAGGTTGAGTAATGCCGAAACGTTTTCTCAGCGTTTAAGTGACTTTCTCGGATAGTTACAAACCTCTTTTAGCCCCCTGGCATGAGTAAGTTCTTGCTCCCGAGAGCCTCCAGATTCAGTTGACCTCAGGGAAACCTTCAAACCGGCAAATAATTCCGCAGTTTGATTGTGGTGGCCTGTATCACAGGATAGAAGAATAACAAAGAACAAACGTAGTCCGGAACACTCTAAACACTCTACGAAAACTAGAAGAATATCGATATTGAAAAGAATGTTCAGTTAAAGCCTTTGATGATAATCTAAACAAGGCTAGGTTGATATCAGACAGAATAGTCTCACTAATAATTTGAAGTCGGGCCTAATTATAAGGCTTCAGCACGATATTGAGATTTTCATGACGGTAGACTACGTCGTCAACCATCAGGTAAGAAGGTGGAGGCCAAGGATTTGGAAGGTATACAGTGTTGGCCGAAACGTAAATGTTAACGCTGTTTAGAAAACTGGTGCTATCAGCAGTACTTAATGGATGCCAACCTTGAAAGATAACCACAACAGAAAATAAAAACAGGTTGCTTGAAATAGGTCATAAGAACATGTTGGCCACAACGAAAATGCATCGAGACAATATCCAAAATAACACTCAGTCATGAATAGCATCATCGATGAGATGTTAAAGAGATGGAACTACACCAGACACATACTCGGAAAGGGAAAGAACAATGATTGCATGGTTGCGCCGGACGCAGTGGCAGCCTGAAGGAAGAAATTAAGGAAAACGGCTCGATTCGTGCTTGGAACGGAGCGCTTCTCAGAGAAATCACCACAGATCGTATAATGAACAAGTCTTTATTGTCTCAATATTCAATCTTTACTTAGTTCCAATATAACTTTAAGCAAACTATAAAAACTACAAAACTCGAAGATCTTGTTTACAACAATGACCAAATTACTTACTTCTGTGATGGATCATAAACTTGACAGTGTTTGTCCTCTGGTTAGCTCTAAACTGGTCAGCTGTTTTCACTTTGATCACGTTTTCAGGATATTACGTATTTGCTGGGAAACCACATATTTAATCAAGTGTCAATCAAACTTCGTTCAATTATTAACGAAAGATCTACCAAAGACCACATGGAGAAGGCAGGAGAAAAGAAACGTAGACACGTGGGATGATCCAGCCGGGCCGAAGTGAGAGGTATGGTGCCAGACAGTGCTAGTAAGAGAGCGAGAGCTGCATCCTCATGCGCCTGACATGATGCGGAGAAAGCTAAGTGCTAAGAGCAGCCATATAACAACCATATACTACACAACGTAAGTAAAATAAAACGGGCTAATTCATTTCATTACCCAGGATTACACAAGCAGTGATAAAGCAAAAGAGTAACAATATATAGCCGCCAGCTAATTCTCCCTCAAAAGAGACAACGATATTTCGGCACCAGTTCCCCATCTATCGGGTTCCTTCCCAGTTAAAGAGTGTTGTAGACATGTGTGCAGATTTGCTTTTCTCCGAAGTATATTTATATATTGTGTGTGATTAATATTGTGTCATTATATTTATACATTGTATCTATTATATATATATATATATCCCCTGATGAGTGGGCAACCACGAAACAGGCTTGTAGGGATAAACCTGTAGTTTGTTTGTGTTTTTTCTCCCGCAACAACTACTTCGCTCTACGTTCACGTATTGAGCACTGTTTTACGATTAATCAACTTTTACACTTTATATATATATATATATATATATATATATATAGTTGTTGCGGGAGAAAAAACACACAAACAAACTACAGGTTTATCCCTACAAGCCTGTTTCGTGGTTGCCCACTCATCAGGGGATATGGTGGGAATGTCCTTTACCATCGCTTTTATACAAAGTAGTTAAATTTACATAATAATAGAGATCGTTAAGTTTCAGGTATTGCGTAAGAGGGTTTTGTTTCTGTGGCGGCAAGAAGACACAAGCTCATTACGTTTGTTTGGCGTGGATAGTTCGGGTCGGCAGATGATTAGGAATTTTTCTTTGAGGCAGAGGTTACATCTTTTGCTTGAGCTGTTATATGGCGAGTGTGAAGACAGGATCCGCCAGGAAATAAAGTGTTCAATGTTGTTGTCTTTAAGGGTCCATATGTGTTTGCTGAGCTCGGTGGAGTTTCTGTGTTTAGCGTGGCGGAAAGATACGGTGTGGTTTCTGTATCTTGTTTTGAAGTCGTTTTCCGTAAGTCCGATGTAGGTTTGGGACGTGTTGTTGTCTCTACGCGTAACGGTGGCTTGGTAGATTACCGATGGTTGTAGGCAGTTTCCGTTGAGTGGGCAATTGTTCTTTTGTCGGCAGTTGCATGTCTTTCTTTCTTTAGTGTTAGCGGCGGC